>VWZF01002944.1:303904-334054 GCA_013396755.1 Sclerurus mexicanus | reverse complement strand
AAAGGCAGGGGATCCCGGTGTGTGCCCTGTGTGTGCGTGGCGGGGATGCTCGCAGGGGATGCTCGCAGGGGGAGCGGGCAGCCAGCGTGGGCGGCAGGACGTGTCCGGGCAGGGGAGAAGGAGCGGGGTCCAGGGGAGGAGGGCTCCGGCATCCTGCCGCGGAAGAGATTGTGCTTGTTTTGCTGCAAAGTTGTAGCTGGTCTGAACTGGAACTGCCTGTCACATGAGCTGATTCAGCTGCTGAGCAACATCCAGGTCCACAGCTGGATGGGCTGGAGGAGGGTGGTGGGTCTCTGCGCCCCAGAGGAGGGATGCAGCCAGCCTTTCGCACCCCTCCCCCGGGCAGGCAGTGCTCCGGTGGTCGCATGCACCCCACCTCCCGCAGAACAAGCTGCCCCAGCCGCCCTGGTTCTGCTGGGAGGGCTCCTTCCTCAGCTGGTGCCATTTGGTGTAGCTTGGGTGCAGCCAGGAGGAGGTCAACATCCCCCGGTGCTAAACAGCTGGTGCCCTCTCCCAGCTGTGAACAGGCATCCCTGTGGAAGCCAAGGCCTAATGCTGAGCTTTCCTTGCAGCTGTGGGGAGACCCTGAGAGCAGGGAGGAAATTTCCCCTAAGTGCTGTCCTTGGCCCATCCTGTTGGACACTAAAGCATGCAAAAGATGCTTGTCAGATCTGTCTCACGCCAGCGGCTCATCTTCTTTTTATGGTTCAACCTTGGCAGGGTGCTTTGAAAAATAAAAATTGGAAAAAAAAATAAATTTAAAGCAAAGTGTCTGAACCCAGGCAGCTGCTGAGAGGAGCTTTCCCATCCCTCTACTTGCAAGATCCAGGCAAAGGGTCTGCCTGGCTGCAGGCGAAGCAAGGATAAATTGCCAGTGGCAGGCAGGCATGGAAAATGTAGGACCTGCTGTACAGCTCAGTGGTGTTATGGTGTATTTGTTTCAAAAGGGATAAAGAATGAGGTGGTAAACTGAGATCTGACTGAGGCCTTTTAAAAGGAGCTCCATAGGGCTGGCTCCCAACAGGGGTACCATGTCCTGAGCTTGCCAGTCACTCACATGCTCCTCTCCATGTCATGTACATGCAGAGACTATGCTGGCCCGCTGTGGCCGTGGGCCCCTCTGTGGGACATCAGGACATTGCCCAACAGCAGCTGTTGGGAAGGGTGCTGGGTCTGACTGCTCTTTGCCTGGAGTTCAAACAGGGTGACCAGGAGGTTTCTCTTCTCCATTTTCTCTGATGGAGCCACGTGCTGGGAAGTGCCGCCCCGTGTTCCTCATGTGGTGGCAGGGCGTGCAAACCATGGCAAGAGGAAGCCATGTTATTGCTAGGAAACAAACCAAAGCCTCTTCTCTTCAGCCTCACTCGCCTGCATATCTTTTCCCCTTATCTCCTGATTGGCAAATGCAGACTTACCAAAAAGGTGTGGGCTTTATTCCCAGCTGTGCACCTGGTTGGCAAAGTGACCTTGGGCTTTTCCCCTTATCATCCGTGACTCAGTTCCCTAGCTGTAAAATGGACAGCAAATGTGACCTTTGGGAATCTGGTGGAGAAAAGGAGAGTACTTCTAGAGAGAGAAATGAGCCTGAGGGTGCAGAGGGTGCAGTGCTTCCCTCTGGGCAGCACTTCCCAGCAGCCAACCAGCACCAGCTCCAAAGTAGACTGAGGCCACGGTCCCCAGGGACCGAATCCTGAATCGACCACAGGTAAAACTTGTTTGGAAGCCGAGCTAAACTTCTGGCTTTGAGCAATGAAGTGGGGAGGGTTGGTTCCAGCTTCTTTATCTCAAATGTATTTTGCCAGGGTGCTGTCTGTAACAGCTACAAGGGAAAAGCTGTTTTGTTGGGCTGATTCAGGGAGGTGGGGATGGAGTGGCTGGGCAGCTCCTCCTTCTCTCGGTGTTGTGGTTTCACTGACTGTCTCTTGGAGGTGACCGGTTTCACAAACATGTGAAAGGCTGTATCAGCCTTTCCTGGTGGGGAAGATGGTGCCTCAGCAAAACTGACTGCGCTCCCTTGAAAATCTGGCCCATCTCCATTGCAGCAGTCTGTGATTTGGAGTCAGTGTGAGGGGACACAGAGCTGGCAGCATCTTCTGGCTGCCGTGACCGTTTTGTATCCCTCCTATATCTCCATTCCCATTCCTACAGAGACCTGTTGGTGTTGCCAGGCTTTTTCCCAGTGTCAGCAATTTAATCCTGTTTGGTTTCAGTATTTGTTGGTTTGTTGTTTTGGTTTTTTTTAACCTCAATCATATTGCTAGAGGGGATTTTAGATGAGGTTGTTCCTGTGGTTGTGCTGGCAAACCTGAGAAGTCAGTAGCCCCTGGCAGAACGAATTACTTCTAAATGTCCACGTGGCTGTTGCTCCCCAGCCTGCTGGAGCAGCCCTAAAGCAACTCCCAATCTCATTTTTTTTTGCTACTTTGCTTTCTTTACACATTGCTGTGTGTTTTTTAAGCTGTACTGAGACTGAGATGCACACATCTGCTGGGTGGTGGGGAGACAGGGCTGGAACACAGGAGGAGAGATTGCTTGGTCCTTGCACCAAGCAGTGCCCCAACCTCCCTGCGTGCACCTGTGGTGATTATAATGTGAGGGGCAATGATGGATGGAGGGAGCTGGCATTTTGTTGCTCACTGTGGGCAGCAGAGCATGTCTCCCTGACAGCCAGGAGGGCAATCCCAGAGAAACTTGGCTCCAGGGTTCCTCTTTGCATCCCAGCTGCTGTATTTTGGGGACCTGCTTGGCAAAACTGGCAGTTCTTTTCTCTGTGTACTCGCCAGGCAGCCCTGTTGTTCCAAGGCAACCTGATACTGAAGTCTCTTGGTTAGAGCAGCAAGGAGAGCCCAGGAACCAAACCTCTGACCATGCCCTTTGCACTACAGTGCTGCTTTCCCCAAGTGCTGCTTCAGCCTCCTGCAAACAATCTGCCAGTTAATGTTTGATTTGCCCATGGCATGCAGCCTGGTGAAGCCAGTGCAGCAGCAGGAGCAACCCTGGCAGAGAGTGCTGACCCCGCTATTGGACAGGATGCCAAGCCCTGGGGTCCTACCCATGCTCCCTGTTGGCAAACACTGCCCAAGGAACTGGTGCACTTCCTTCCACCTCGGGATACAGGGCAGAAATACAGGGTCTTGAGGAAAATGCAGGCAAGTAGCTGAGGTGCACGCCTTTGACCCACAGAGCTGGTGGCTCTTCTGTGCATTGCCACATGGAGCAGGATTTGTGCAGGGTGCCAGCTGCAAGCCACACATAGGGCTGCTGAGTGCTGGGCTGCCCAGCGCCCCTCTTGCACAGCCCTGCCCCCCAACCTCCTTGCCCTGTGGCTGCCCCAAGGCTGGCCTAGCAGAGCCTGAGCCCGGGGCTGTGGCCACAGAGCCAGCTCTTAGCAGCACTCACAGATGTTTCCTGTGGAGCAGTGCACAAGTAGCAGAGTCTGGCCAGCCACCAGTATCACTCAGAAGGCTTTTGAGGTCACAGACCATGCTGGGCCAAACCAGCCAAGAGTGCAGCTGCCAGGAGAGTGCAAGGTTGGAGATCCAGCCAACCGGCTCATGTGCACAGAGCATGAGACCCACACACGTCTCCTGTTTCTGTTTTCTGGGTACCCAACATCAGGACTGGAATCTGCCCCTCTGTGGGTCCTTGTCATCCTCATCAACCAGGCATTTTCCCATCCACATTCACTGGCTGCCCCATGCTGTCAGCAAAAACCCACATCACCCCAGTGTGGCTCTGGGGCAGAGAGTTGCTGGAGGACATTTTTGGGTTCAGAGCTGCCATCAGGTGACTGGTGACCATTCCCAGGCACAGCAACAAGTCTCTGGTGACAAGGCTTGTTCTCTAGGAGTCACCAGGGTGACACTGGTGCTGCGTCAGCGTCAAGGGCTGGGTGTTTTCTCCAGCTCTCAGCAAAAAGCAAAGGTCGGGGCCAGGAGGCTCAGCTGATGGGGATGGTGGGCATGGCTGGGATAGGAACTCCCAGTCTCTGGAGCAGACTGTGCTGTGTCCTGGGTCATCGGGCTCTGCTGAGCCTAGAGGTTTGAAGCCAGGAATTGCATGGTCTAAGACTTTCCCAAGGCATGACCAAGATAAGTGTGATCTGTGCTGACTCCAACCACCTCACAGGCACTTTGGCCTTGGGTAGGGCTGGAGAAGGTCCTTGTCCTGTTCCTCCTTGCACCTGCTGGCTTGGCAGAGGTGGGACAGGTGGCAGAGAGCTGAAGGACAGCTCTAGGCATGCATACTGCTGGATCTGTTCCTCTGCCCTTCAAATGGTATGGTAGCAGCGTGCCCTGTTAGGACTGGCAAGCCAGACAGGGGGGCTGCAAGTTGTTCTTCCTTCCACCTTGTAAGTCCATGGCCTTGGTGCTGCTCTGAGCTGGGATTTAGCCTTCTCATCCCCGTTTAAGCCATTGGCAGCCACAGCTCATGTGGTTGCCTTTTTCCTCTGAGGTGGAGGTTGGTTGGCACTATTAGAAGGAGTTGGCTTAAAAATAAATTACATGTCTTCCCTATTGCTTCATCCTGGGCACACAGCTCCCTGAGCCCTTTCTGCCCTGGCCCAGCCTTGTCAGTACTCTTTCATGGAGGCTGTGACAATGATTTGCCTCGATGCTGGTCCATCCCTCTCTGCCAGCCACTGTCGTGGCTAGTCGTGACTCTGCTGACCCTTCCTTTGGCTTCCTCCCTGCTTTCTGCCATTGCACGGAGCTGGATCATTGCCTTAGCCCAGCAGAACTCCAGCACATCCCTACGAAAGCTAATTTTGTTGTGGTTTAGTGCTGTGGCTGCAGCCCAGCAGCAGATGCTTTTCACTGCACGAACCTTCCCATGGCCTGACCAGATCTGCCTCCCACCTTGGCAGGCTAAGTCTGTAGCTTCTCCTTTGCTCTGGGCTGGGTGTCTGTGGTGGGTGAGAGTGAGCTGGGGCAGTGGGATCAGGCTGCCATTCCCCAGTTCCTGGCATGGAGCCTCTGGTCGGCAAGCCAGGCTGTGGTGGGGAGAGGTGTTGGCTCTGCCTGGCTGGGCATGCCAGGCCATGGTGCTGATGCAGGACTGAAGCCAGTGAGGACCTTGCTGGGTGTCCCTGCAGATTTGCTGGCTGTGGCTCCCAGCCCAGGCGCTGCTGGGAGGGGGGTGCAGGCTGCAAACTGGGCAGCAAGGCCAGCAGTGTGGTGTGGAGTGGGACAGCCAGGAGGGTTCTTTGTTTTATGTCATGGGCTGGTGTGGGAATCTGAGCATGCTGGCTGGGCTGGGAGGAGCTGCAGATTGAAGCTGAGCCTGATTTTGCTGGCCCAGCACTGATTTGGGAGAGACTTGAGGGAAGTCCACTGTACTTGGGGCCAAACAGGGTTATCTGTGAGCTGTGCAAGAGACTTTGCCCAGCATGCCTGAGGGATTTAAGAGCACTGTATCAGGCTTTCTCAGACTGGAAGGGAGAAGCTCACTTAGCAGTGTCCTTGCTGCATGACAGGGTGGGTTTGGGGGGTCTCTCCCTGGGACTCTGTTCACTCTTCACCTGCCTTTGTGCCAGTACTTGCTGGAAGCCAAGAACAGAGGTTTCCTTGTGGCTAAAAGCCACTGCTTGGCTTCCCAGTGCAAACCAGCATGAAAGGACCTGTAGCTGGGAGTTGGGAAGGGGAACGGGATGTTTCTGACTGACTTAGGAACACGCTGCCTTCAGTGCCAGGGTGGGTATGTGACTCTGCACTATCTTGGTTGCCTGTTAATGTAGGTGAGGAAAGGCTGAACTTGCAAACTGAGCAAGAGCAAAGCCTGGCTCCAGTTCTCAGAAGTGAGTCCCAAACTGCTCTGTTCACTTGGTGAAGCTGTCCTGGGCTTTATGCTCTGCAACAAGCTGCCTGTGGGCCAAGTACTGCTGTGACACACCAGGAGTGTTTGTGCCTCGTTGCTTCGGAAGATGATCAGCTGTGGACTCCTTTGCCTTCTGCTACCTGTAGCTTTTCCAAAGTTTTGTTACCTCCTGTGTTTCCCAAGATGGAAAACTGCAGATCAAACCCACATCCACATCTTCAGGGGTGAAGCTCTTCTGCTCTTTTTCTTTTCTTGCTCTTACTGCCCTCTCCTCCAGCCCATTCATCTCTCCTCCCCTGTGCCCCACCTGTGCCGCAACACGGCTGAGTAGCTCAGCCCCACAGCAGGGATGCAGCATTCCCAGGCCCTGTTCAGGTGGAGCCCCTAAACCGTGGTCTTTGTTTTGCCCTGACAGGCCATGACTCAGACCCCAAACGCCATGACCGAGGACATTTATACCAATGGCTCAGCCCTGGGCAGCCCCTCCCACGGCAACAGCCGTGAGGTGCGGAAGATACGCCTTGTCCAGTTCGAGAAGGTCACAGAGGAGCCCATGGTGAGAACTGGCAAGGTCCCAAAGCTTGATGGCACCCAGGGGGGTGGAGGGGCATGTTGAGCTGTGCCAATGGGCACTGCCTTGGGGGAAGCAGATCACTGGAGACTTCAGCCGTGGGAAAAAGGTGCTGGATGCTGCCTGGGGACCTGGAGTGAGCCCCGACAAAGGGTGGTGATGCTTGTGCCAAGAGGAGCTGCAGCAGCCTGAAGTGGCCAAGCAGGGTCTTCCCCCCATCCACTGCATAGCCCACCATGGACATGGGTCTGGAGAGGACTTTGCTGAGGGCTGGAGACCTCTCCCCTGCAGCGAGCAGTCATGGATTTTCGTGTCTTCCAGGGAATCACGCTGAAGCAAAACGACAGGCAGAGCTGCATGGTGGCCAGGATCTTCCACGGGGGAATGATTCACAGACAAGGTAATGAGGCCTTCCTAGAAGCGGTGCATGGGGTGCACGTCTGCAGGTGGTTTCTTTCCATGCAACAATAAGGCAGGTCCTCAGTGCTACTGGCTTTCCCCTGATGACACGGACATCTGTGCCTGTTCCTCTGCTGGGGATGTGTCAGGAACTCGCTGGTCTCTCTGCATGGTTGTCATGTCAATATACTGGAGGCTTTAGGGATAAATAAAGGGTTGGGGGAAGGGCTCTCCCAAAAAGGAACTGGAGACTGTCTCATGGTGGGGTCACTGTAAGGGGAGATGGAAGCTCTTGCCATTCCTAAAGTGCACAGGTGGGACAGGCATGCTGTAGATTGGCTCTGCAGACCAAAAGAAAGTGCCAAAAGAAATAAATAGGTGCTATTTTCTGGTTTTTTGCCTTGCCAAGGAGGCATGGAAATGAAATGTTCTCTGCTTTGAAGAGGCCCTTTTTCCAGCCTTGGATCCAAGTGGGAAGTCTGTGCTTACTGCTGCCAAAATAAGACAGGAGCCATTCCAATAACGCTCCTGGAGCCTGATTTATAGCAGTATATCTGAGGCTGTAATCTGCCTGGGTATATAAACTGAAAACACACAAAGTCAGGAATGCTTGCGTTAAAGGGTCCTTGTAAGAAGGTTGTCATTGGCTCAGGTGAGGTTGGGTTTGAGTAACTCTGAATCAGGTGCTTTGACCAGTCCAAAGCACTGAAGGATACATAGTGGAAAGCAACCTGATGACCTTCAGACTGGCTAAATGTGTGTATTGGATGGAGGGGGAAGAATTCATTCCCCTTGTCCTGTAGTCCCCGTGGGCTTAGGTGACATGTGTGGCCCCAGAAGCGCTGCCCAGGCAAACACTGCAGTGTCCTGGCCACAGCTTGGCCAGGGGGTTGGGAGGCTGCTGGAGCTGTGCAGTTTGGGTTTGGTGAGTGGCTCTTGTCCCTTTTCTGCATTTTCACGTTTCTCACGTTGCTGGCAGGCTCCCTTCACGTGGGTGATGAAATCATAGAAATCAATGGGCAGAGTGCGAGCAACCACTCAGTTGACCAGCTGCAGAAGATGCTGGTAGGTATTCGTGTTTGACAGGGCTGTTCCCTGGGAAGGGCCCCTTTGGCCTGCATGCTGTGAGTGTTCACCCCCTCCCAGACACCAGAGCCAGCACACAGCTGCCTGCAGCTTTGTGATGTGGCAGAAACCACACTGCACGCAGCCTCGGTGGTGTCTGTGCTTGCTGCTTGCTTCTGGCCTCCTGAGATCAGCAGCAAAGGCTGTTAGCTGGGTCCTTGACGTGGGCTGATGTGTGTGGGGCTTGGAAAACCACCATGGGAGCCACCTCTGTTTGCCAAGGCTGGCGTGCAACTCCAGCCCAGGGCTGGCTGTGCTTGCAGACCTGGGCCACACATGCAGGTCATCTTGGTGCCATCTTAGTGCTGCTGAGGTTGTGATCCTGCCAGGCCCTTGCTAGAAACAGCTTTGGACAGGGCCTCAGGCCTGCCTTGGCTTCACACACTGAGGCTGTCCATGCCCAACATGCGGGACCTGGTTGGAGCGAGGTGGCAGTGGTGCTGAGGACACCCATCAGCAGCCTAAGCACCAGGCCTGGCCCTGCTGCAGTGCCACAGTCCTCTCCTGTCTGATGGCAGCACATCCCCATTCCAGACAGCAGGACCAAAGAGGAGCTTGTCTTTGTCTGCCTCCCAAGAAGGGAGGTTGGCCCAGGAGGCCCCTCCAAGCCTCCACATGTGGTTGTCCCCATGGGACCATATAGGTCTTGTGACACACGTGGGGCAACAGTGCACTGTCACCTAATGTCACCAGGAGAGCGAGAGAACAGATGGAGGGGACCTGTCAGAGCCAGCACCTCTCCCAGGCTCCTTACTGGGACAGCCAGGCCAGAGCTGGTGCAGACCCCCATGTTCATTCTGGCAGTGCCCACAGCCAGACCCTTGTGGAGCTGCTGGTGTCCCCCCATGGGAACGGGACGGGTATGGCAAAGTTGTGCTGCCACAGCATTTAGTCCAGCCCCAGCAGAGCTGTTTCTAACCAGGCTGCGGTGTCACAGGGCGCACCCAGGAGCCTTGCCTTTGCAGGTCCTGGCACTAAACACCTCCCTGCACAGGTTGCTGCTGTTGAGCTGCCTCCAAACACCACCACCTCCAACTCTTCTTTCTCCCCTTCCTTTGTTCACTAGAAAGAAACCAAGGGGACGGTCTCATTAAAAATCATTCCCAACCAACAAAGCCGCCTCCCTGCTCTCCAGGTAAGTGCAGCCTCTAGAGCTGTGGGCAGTGCTGGGACATGGCTGTGGGACAGAGTGGGACCAGAGGACGAGTGCTGGGGAGAGAGCTGTGTGGAGCCAGGGGTATCAGGACAAGAGAGGCTGGCTGCCTTGTCACCTTGTCTGAGCTGCTGGAGGCTGAAGGGACCTGTCCTGTATTTATATTGCTGCAAACAAGCAGATTTTGGCCCTGTGTGGGTGTATTTACCAGTGTGTATGTAGGAATGTGGGCCTGGGTTGTCTGAGCCACAGGGGTGCAGGTGTGCAGTGTTTGGGGATGGGAGAGCAGCAGCACCAGAGAGTCTCCCCCACAGCTGTGACTGTCAGAGCCATGTCCCCATGACAGGGCCACAACAGCCCCTCCTGGGGCAGCACAGGGCTCTGTGCTCCCTGCTGTCACAGCCCCAGGAGGCTGTCCTGGATGCCACCAGCACAGCTGTGCACAGTGAGGGGGAGGAAGGAAGCACTTTGGGGAAGGAAGGCAGCTCCTTGCACCTGCTGCCACTGCAAGGCTGGGGGGGCTGTGCTGTGGCAGGGGAGACAGCTGTCTGGCTTTGCCTTTGAGGTGCTGCTGTGGCTGAAGCAGAGCAGTGGGGAGGGCTGGCTGCTCTGCTGAGGCTTCAGTGCTTGGTAGCTGGGATAGTGTCCTGTTTCTGGGTGCAGGAGTCAACCCCAGCACAGCCCCCCCATCATGGACATGCAGGACTGGGGAAGAAGTTCAGAGGAAGAGGTTGTGTGCTGGATGGTGCTGGGATGGGCTGAGGGAGCCCATGTCATTCTTTACTCAGAGAGGCTGAAGTTTCTGAACATGGTGGCAAGTGAAAACTGTTTCTTGCTCAGCCCATGCTGTCCCCAGTCCAGCTCAACCAACTTTGCACATGTGTTTATTAAACACTGGCCCCTGTCTTCCCTTCCCTGCTGTCTGTCCGTCCTCCCTGGCCTGACCCAGGCAGCTCCAGTTGGCCAGGCCAACTCAGTGCCAGGGGAAAAGCTATCCCTGAGAAAAAGAGCACCTAAGGCTGGCCTGGCTATGTCTGGCTTGGGGTACCAGTGAGGAGCAGAGAGCTCCAGGCAGGTGCCTGGGCAGTGCTTGCTGTGTATCCCTTGTGTGTTTGTGTGCCAGAGAGTGCTTGCAAAGCAAGCATCAGTCCTTGTCTTGAGAGGAGAGATTCCACTCTTGTTTTCCATTGTGAGAGATCTCATGCCACAGCTTGATCCATATGCTCTCTTCTGGCAATGAAAGGGAACCATTGTGTCATGATGGCTCTGTGCCTCCAGCAGCACTGCTGAAGGAGGCTATACTGTGGGAAATGGTTTTAATGTGGAACAAGGACAGCATGGTCTACTCTACCCAAGGAGGAGGACTTTCCAGGCCCTGTCTGTGACATCTGAGGACAGGGCAGGCATCACTCCATGTAAAACCCTTTGCCCCCTGTGCTACATGCTGTATTTCTGGGATGAAGAACTTGCTAGGGTTGTTCTCAGAATTCCCTAAACTCCCCATCTACCATACCCTGCCTGGCTTTGCCTCAGCCCTAGTCCTGATGTGGTCCTAATCTTTTTGGGTGTGCTGGGCAGAGACAAATTGCAGCTGCAGCAGCATTTCAGACAAGAAACAAGTCATCCAGGCACCGAAGAGCAAGGGGCAATGCAGAACACACTGGCTTCACATGTGGTCTGCCCTCTCCTGGAATAGGTGACTCATCTATTCTGCTGCTCTCTGAGTTTGTTCTTCCTGAACAGCCTCCCTGGAAGACAATATCCATGTCTGAAAACCACATGCCATTTTTTGACCTTCCAAAGATGCTTGGAGGCAGCAAGAGCCCAGGGATGCCTGACTGTCTGCTGGCTTCAGGGGGGCTTAAGCCCAAGGGAAGGCAGTGGGGTGGGGTGCCCCAGTGCAAGTAGGTGCTGCAGGTTCCCTCCCAAAGAGCTGAGCAAGCAGAAGGGACAGGGAAAGTCCACTTACTCAGACCTTCTTGGTCTGCAGGGCTTCCCTTGGGAGAGCGCACAGTGGCCTGGGAAGCAGCAGCTGCTTCTTTCCAGTCACAGCTGTGATGAAAGTGACTTCGCAAGAGTAGCTGATGCTGAAGGGGCCAGGACAGACCAAAGCAGGGATGGATTCAGTACTGCAGCCTTGGCTCCCTGAAGGCCTCATGCCATGCAGAGAGTGCCCAGTTCTAGGTAAAGGCCAGCACAGAGC
The DNA here is from genome assembly GCA_013396755.1 of Sclerurus mexicanus. Classification (NCBI taxonomy): domain Eukaryota; kingdom Metazoa; phylum Chordata; class Aves; order Passeriformes; family Furnariidae; genus Sclerurus; species Sclerurus mexicanus. The sequence continues at coordinate 322,786 of VWZF01002944.1, read as the reverse complement.
AGCTGGGAACTGAGACATGGCCTTCCCAAGGGTCTTCAGGACATGATATTGCAGGAAGCACCATTGTGATGTCTCCTCTGTGCTCACCCTACTGCAGACCCCAGTTGTGCACTGTGTTGGTCTGGGTGGTGGGACTCTGCAGCTGTCTCAACTCACCAGCACCGTGCAGCACCTGGGATACTGCAGGCAGGCTCCTTGGCAGGGTCTGAACATGAGCTGTGGCCATGTAGGCCTGCCTAGAGCCCTGTAACTGGCTCTAGGGGCCAAGTGTCACAAGGGCCAAAATGCCATCCCTTCTCCCTCCCTCATCCACTCACCAGCACATCTCACTGCAATTCCTTGCCCAAGAGCTTCCTCCAAAGCTTTATGCATCTCCTTTCTCCCCACCCAGCCTAGTGGGACCTTGAAAAGCAGCAGGGACTGTGGTCCCTCCTGGAGCCATCTCTGTAGTCACTGCTGGGGAATGCAAGGTTGGGGCAGGACGAAAGTCAGCCACCCTGCATGGCCATGGTGACCCTGGTCTGCTCTCTCTTTTGCAGATGTTCATGAGGGCACAGTTTGACTACGACCCCAAAAAAGACAACCTGATCCCCTGCAAGGAAGCAGGACTGAAGTTTCAGATCGGTGATGTGATTCAGATCATAAACAAGGATGACAGCAACTGGTGGCAGGGCCGGGTGGAGGGCTCCTGCACCGAGTCAGCAGGACTCATCCCTTCTCCAGAGCTGCAGGAATGGTAGGTGCCTGGATTTGACCAGAAGGGCTGGATCTGGGAGTGGAGGTGGGAACAGTGACCACATGCTATCAGGAGTTTGACTGTGTTGGGTAACACTAGCATCACTGCTGGGACAAGGAGACAAATGTCCCCTTCATCTGCTGCGGGGTGAGCCTTTGCCTGTCCCAGCAGCCAACCTGCTCCTCTTGCCTTTGCATGTCTGAGGGACAATCCTGCTCTCCCCCAGGGCCGGGGTGACAGCTGGCCCATGGTGATGTCCTCCTCTCTTGGCAGGCGTGTGGCGAGTGTCACCCAATCCAGTCAGAGTGAATCCCCAAGCTGTAGCCCCTTTGGGAAGAAGAAGAAGTGCAAAGATAAATACCTGGCCAAGCACAGCTCAAGTAAGTGTGATCAGGGCAATGGGCTCCGTCACCAGCCCTGGGGGATGGCATCACTCCTGCCTCTGGGCAGGGGTGGGTCTGTCCTCCATGGGAGCCAACCAGCTGTGTTGGCAGTGGAACCTTGGAAGGATACCCCACAGTTGTCAGTTTTTTGGAGTCCCTTCTCCAGTCATATCCCTCAGGTGGCCACAGCTGTCCCCCACAAGGCCAGAGTTGGCTCAGCACCAAACTCCTGTGCTCTCCTGTGGTGACAATCCCTGGCACTCCTGGCTTTGTGAAGCTATGCTCCTGGGCCTCAAACACCACAGGCTGCTTAATGCAGGGCAGGCAGTGGCTGTGCTGCTGCTCAGCAATTAGGGAGCAGCCCAAACTGCTCCCACAGCTGCCAAATGGTGCCCCTCGTGGGGCAGGGAACTGCCCCTCAGCCACCTATGCAAATGCCCTGAGCTGGCAGAGGTGGGTACCCGAGGACATGCTGGCTCCTAGCCTGGCATGCAGCTCTAACCAGCAACAAACAAGGCTGTAAATCACCAAGATAAATAAAGCTCCCCCAGCAACAAGCTCCCTGCAGCATCCTGCTGCCTCTCCACCTAGCTCCCAGGTCCTGCTATCCTGAGCAAAACTACTGAGCAAAAGCAGTCCTGGCTTCTTCAGAAGCTGCTGGTCCAGCTCTCCAGAACCCATTCTGTCCCTCACATGCTGCTTGCTGTTGAGGCTGCTGCATTTTTCCCCAGGCAGTCAAACATGGATGAGCTCCCAGCCCAATCCTGATCACTCTGTCCATTTTGCCCAAGGACCTGGCTTTGGTCTGACATGCACAAGGTCCTGCTGCTGTGGCCAAGTCATCTCTGACCATTCCATGTCTTGTTTCTCCTCCTTCCCAGTTTTTGACCAGCTGGATGTTGTTTCGTATGAGGAGGTGGTGAGGCTGCCTGCCTTCAAGAGGAAGACTCTGGTGCTCATTGGTAGGTCCTGTCCCAGCACAGGGGCTCTGTGGGGAAACAGGACTGCAGAGGGACTGGGGCAGCAATGCCCTTCAAAACCTAGTAAGGTCTGGGGAGCACTTCTGCCTGCAGCTGACCTCCTCCGTGCAGCATTGTGCACTGCAATGCTGAGTTAATTCAGGCATTTGCAGCTCCTAAGTATCTTCATGGAAAACCTTTATTAAAAGCTGCTCTGGTCTGCACAGCTGCACCAAAGCAAGGACTCCCACACTGTAGGGACTGAGCTCTTGGTGCTGCACTCCATGGGCGTGCGCAGCCCACCAAGTCCAGCTGTGCTGGCTCCTCAGCAGACAGCAGTCCTGCCTCCAGCTGGGGATGGAGGTGGACATCTCCAGGGCAGGGTAACACCACAGACCAGCTCAGAAAGCACATCCTGGGCAAGGATCAGGCCAAGCTCTGCACCTTTGGTCAGACTCAGAGGTGTGGAGGCTGCTCTGAGCCCAGCTCCAGTGTCCATCTCTCTCTCTATCCAGGGGCCAGTGGTGTGGGCCGTAGCCACATCAAGAATGCTCTGCTCAACAACAACCCAGACAAGTTCATGTATCCACCCCCGTGTAAGTACCCAGCCGGGGCAGGGGGCACAGCACAGGATGTGTTTCCTCTCACTTCTTTGATCCAGGACCTTCTGATAGCAGATGGGAGGTGGGAGATGTTCCTCCAGCACCACCAAGCCCCTGAAGGCAGAGACCCCCAAATAGGGCACTGCAGGGCCTCCCTGCCTGCTGTCCCATGTGCTGAACCTACCCATGGACAGCTGCAGGGCTGCTGCCACCCAAACTGCAGATACCTCACTCTTCTCATCCCAGTGTCTGTCCTCAGGCTAGCTGAGCTCCCTACTTGTCCCAAGCAGGAAGCAGTGAAAGGGGATTAGTACAGCCTAGTCCTGAGGTACACAGGGCTTCCATGTCTGCTCCTTCAGGGGGCAGCACTCACCTCTCCCTCCCTCTGCAGACACCACACGCCCCCAGAAGAAGAATGAGGTGGATGGCAAGGATTACTACTTTGTCTCCACCGAGGAGATGACCCGGGACATCTCAGCCAACGAGTTCTTGGAGTTTGGAAGCTACCAGGGAAACATGTTTGGCACCAAGTTTGAAACAGTGCACAAGATCCACCAGCAGGACAAAGTCGCTATTTTGGACATTGAGCCGCAGGTAAGGAGCAGGGGAAGGGGTGGGCAGGACAGGGGCTGGCACAGATTCAACTACCTGTGTGCTGGCTGTGACTGTCCCTGGCTTTCCTGGTGCACTGCCCACCTGCCCCTTGCAAAGGAAAAAGCCAGGGAGTCTTGGGGTGGCATTTCCCTTCCCAAGACATGGGTGCTGTGAGGGTATTCCCCATCACAGCACACACCTGGCTGTGACAGCGAGGCCCTGGCCAGGCTGCAGTGGGGTGCAGGAGCCCTTTTCCAGGAGTCCACCCAGAAAGCCCATTTCCCCAGTGAGGGGTGTCTCCTTTAGCCTACCACTGCATCACAGGCACCACAGCAGCCTGGCTGGGGGAGTGGGGGACAGCAGCCTTGGCCGTGCTTGCTCCCACCCTGGGGAATGGCCACACTCTGTATTCCTCTCTCCACAGACCCTCAAGATCGTCCGCACAGCCGAGCTCTCCCCGTTCATTGTCTTCATTGCCCCGACAGACAAGGCAGAGGAGGTGAGTGGCAGAGGGTGCCAACGCTGTTCCCCTCCTGTCCCCCTCCAGCTGGGCTTATGAGCTCATGGCAGGGGGGCAACAATCCCACTGCAGCAACCCTGGGCTCTCCCTGCTCCACATCAGCTTCCTCCTGCTGGCTTAGATTTGGGTGGTCCAGGACAACTTATCCTGGACCTGAGAAACAGGAATTCCTGCAGCTGTAGACTCCCTATCTCTGACTGACACCCCCTAGCAGCCATGGTCCCTGCAGCACTGGCAGCTGTGGGGAGCACAGCCCAGCACCTGGGGCTGGACCATTTATCCTGTCAGCTATGCAAATAGACACACAAACAACAGCTCCTTTCATTCTTTGCCTCATTAAGATGCTGATCTCTTTAACGTTAGAATGAAAGCAGCACTGACACCACAGTTAACTCACTCAGAGCCAAGCACAAGGCTGGCAGTGACAGGTTACCATTTCCCCCTTGGATGCAGAGAGCAGTGCTGCCTCCTCTGCTCTGCCCCAGCCTGAAAAGTGATGGGACCACAGGGAAACCCAGATCTGTGCTCCTCCTGGACTCACAGGCAGCTGAGGGCACTTATCCCAGCCTATTAAATTTGGGGTGGTAAAGCTTAAGGTACAGGCTGCAGGGAGGGTATTTATGCATCCTTCAGAACAAGCACTGTGCAGGTATTTGGAGGCATGTTAACTTGTAGAGGGTTGTGCAGCCTGATGCAGCAGGCTGGGGAGGGTAGAAAAGGGGACAAACCTCAGAGCAGGGAGGGCCTGCTGCCCCCACCTCATGCCTGTCAGCCACCTCCAGCCAGAGGAATTACATCCTGCTGCAGTAGGCAGGGCCAGCCCTGCTGCCAGGCACTATTTATAACCCTGCGGCTCAGCTCACTCTTAGGAAGGGGATGCAGCAGCGTTAATGTGACCCAGCAGAGCTCACATGACCCGGCAAACTGCTCATTGCTCTCTCCTCTCCACCCCGGAGAGCTGCCAGCATCATCCATAACATAGACAAAATTAGTTTTCTAAGAATAGATGAATATTTTCAGTAACTCTTTCAAGATGAAGGTAGCTAAGCAGTTATTTTTTTTTCCCCTGGCGTAATTGTTAATTACATTTAAAGCTGGTCAGTGTTGAACTGAACATCTTCAAGACAGAAACATGCCTTCAGGGAAGCTGTGGTATTGCAAATATTACATCTGTAATATGGTTTTAGTGCTGACCACTAAAGGTGTCAGTGCTGTGATTTATACCAAAGTGACGTAACAGAAAAGGGAAAGACATTAAGACTGGTCTGATTTAGGTCTATTAGTATCTGTTGAGGTCTATTTAATCTATTAATAATATATATAATTATGGAATAGATATAGTAATTAATATAACTAATAATATATGTCTAGGTATTTTAATATATTAATAATATGATTCTATAATAGATATATAATAATTACTAATATAATAATATCTGTTTAGGTCTATTAATATCTGCACTCAGCAGAGCTCGGCAAGCACTGCACCCCAAGCTCTGCCCCCTCCCCAGGCACAGGAGGTGCCTGCCTTTCAAGCTCCATTAGGGAAATGCGTGGAAATTGCTTGGAATTCATTGCTGGGGGCAGAGCTCCCTGCAGGGATGCACCCCTGAGATGCCCCTGCTAGCTGGACAGCCCAGCCACACCAACAGGAGTGGGCAGGCAGCTTTGCTTTTACTATCAAAATACAGCACTAAAAACCAGCCAAAAGAAGCAGAGAGGCTGGTGAAACTCTGCCAGCTGGTGCTGTTCTGGTGAGAAACCAGTGGGAAGGGAGCATCCTGCAGGGATCCTGCCTTCCAACCCAGCCCGAGGCTTTGAGCTGGCTACACTGCCCAGCACAGCCCTGAGCCCCCTGCTGCTCCTTGGCATCTGCCACAGAGAGCTTTAAAGGTGAATACGAGACCAAGCAGGCCTGGCCTCACTCTGCCAGGTAAGCTGATACTCCCAGCATTGCATGGGAGTCTAGCAAAACCCCAGGACACAAGCCCAGAGATCATGGCCTGTCAGCCAAGCTGCAAGGATGCTCTGTGCTCTGGTACTTCACAACCACCCGAGTCGTTTTGGTGGTGGGAGGGAGGGGTTTCCCGGCTGGGGTGGGCTGTGAAATTCCTGTCCTCCCCAGCCTCCCGAGCACTGTCCTGTTTCTTGCAGTCCGAGGCTCTGCAGCAGCTCCGGAAGGATTCGGAGAGCATCCGGAGCCGGTACGCACACTACTTCGACCTCTCCCTGGTCAACAACGGGGTGGAAGAAAGCCTTCAGCTGCTGCAGGAAGCCTTTGAGCAGGCCTGCAGCTCTCCACAGTGGGTGCCTGTCTCCTGGGTCTACTGAGAGGGCATCCAACCTCAGCCGCTTCCCATCGACCATCCTGCAGCCATGGGGAGAAACCTCCTCAGCCTCCCCCGGTCCACACACAGCCCAGCACAACTCCCTTCCTCTGCTGCTCCATGGACACACACACACACACACACACACAGAGGGTGCCCAGATCTCCTCTCCTGGGGGAAGGAACGCAGGACAAGGGCTGCCTGGGGGACAGCCACCTCCCATGGCACTGCAGGGCAAGGCAGTGGCTACAGCAGAGCCCAGGACACCCTGTTAGCTCAGAGCACAGCTCCCTGCCACGCCAGGCAAGGGAAAGCACAGTCCTGCTGTAGCACCCACCTGATCTCCTCTGCACCAGTCCCAAGGGAAGTGGCAGGACAGGAGCTTTCCAGGCAGACATCTCCTGACGTTGCAGGAGTGCGCACAAACAACTCAAACCCCTCCCTGGTGTCCAGGCTTCAAGGAAGGCCACAGCTTAGGAGGCCTCACACAGACCACCTACAGCCAAGGGTTTCCTATCACAAAACAGGGAAGAATAGAAAAAGGCAACCCTGGATTCGATGGATGTAGCATGGAGCACCAAGCCCCAGGCAGGCCTCGCTGTGTTCCAAGGTTGGGGTTTTCTGATTCACTCTGTGCAACCGTAGGTGTAAAAACTCACTGTATAGAAATTCTCACCGTGCAGCTTGGATTGTTACAGTCTGGCCAGAGAAACTCAGCAGCAGCTGAGCAAGTCCCACAGACCAAACCCCAGAGGGACTGTCCAATGGGTAAATTACATCCAGCCCCAAGTATCTGTTGCATGCAGTAGACGTCTCTAACAAAGACCATCCAGGCATGTTTTCTAGAGTCTAGGGTGTCTCACACTCTGTATGCAAACATGAAAGCCATCACCACCGCGGGGTTCCTCCTGCAGGAGTGCACTGATGCACAAACCCCACCACGCCACATCTGGGAAGTACCACTGTGCCTCCTGGGCAAACCACAGCCATCATTTAGGTGAAAATCTCATTTTGTGTGTTCAGTCAGCTATAAGGGCAAGGGGAAGGTGGTTAAGAAGTCTTGTGCAATTTTTTTAAGAATGCCAAAAATAAAATCCATGTGCAATAGGGACCTTTGTTCTGATCCACTGCAGGGAAACAATGAGCAGCAATAAATGTGCGCTGAAACATTGCCATGACTGGTGTTTTACCTCCTAGGCTGGGCACTTGCTCATAGCTGGAGCTCTGTTCCTACCCCCCTGACCCCAACACATCCAGGATTAGGCAGGCCAGGACCAAACAGTCCCTCCAGGCACCATGAGACCTTTCCAGCACCTCACTGCAGCACAGGCAAAGGAACAGAGAGAGCACCCAGCTTCCAGGAATGTACCCCATGTGGGTTTTCCTGAAGTCCCCACAGGACCTCTCAAGTCCTAAGCAATGACAAGACCCCTCTAGTGATGGCCCATGTCACCACGAGCACTTCTGTGAACCAGCAGCTTCTCCAGGAGAGCAGCAGAGGCTGGGCAGAAGGGGCAGCAACCTGCCCAGCTGCCTCCCCTCCCCAGGAACCACTGACCTCTCAGAGGAGCCAGATGAGCAAGGAAATCATCCGTTCAGAAACAGGACTTTTATTTTTTATGTAAAAAAGAGGAAATAAAAATGGACCTTTTTTTTTCTGCTCAGGTTCTGACAGCCACCAGCTGCTGTCCCCACTGCCTGCACATATCTCCAGCACTGGAGGGAAGGATAGACAGATAAGACAAAAGCAATGCACAAGGTTAAAACAAAAGTTACAGAATCTCTGCAGGGATGAATCTCAGAACAAAGCAGCCTGGATCTTTCCCCATTAAAAGGAGCTAAAATCCTGGCACAACGCTACCCCTGTGATAGAGGAGAGACCTTCCACCCCCCAGTAAGCCATTTCAGACATGGAAATTAGGAAAAGTCTTTCTGAAACTGCTTAAGCCCCACACCCAATGCCCTTTGCAGAGCTGCCTCTGACCAAGCTTTTCATCAGGAGGACTCCAGTCCCAAAGCACACAGGCCAGTCACCTCCTGGTCACCCTCTGCCCCACAGAAACACCCCCACTTGCAGCCTTCAGAGCACTCTGGGCATCAAAACCAGGGAAGGCAACAAAAACTCTGCAGTCCCATTCCAACAAGTGGGTAGAGAGGAGCAAAGAGGCAGCAAGGGGTACACACTAACAAGGGCCCTGGGTTTGAGGGATCAGCTGACAACTAACAAGCGCTTTCCTGGGCAATAAAGCGAACAGGAGGAATTAAACGTTCGAATCCTTTTGTGAAAAAGGTAAAAAAACAGTACTGAAGAATATCTGGGTGGGCTACTTGATTTCACACAGGCCAAGCCAAGCACGTGGCCAAGTTAAAACAACCAGAGCCCTTTAGATAACCGATCTGACTGTCCCCATCCAAACCTATTCAGATGGGCTGTGACAAAGCCAGTCCTCCACACACCAATACATTCTTGTAACTGTCAGGTAACAGGTTCAGCCTTGGAAGAAAAGGAAGAAGCAGAACTAGAAGGGGGGAAAAAAGATTATTCCACCCTCTACGTGAAAACAGGCACCAAGTAAGAGCCAGAAGCTACAACTTCCCTGAAGACATCGCTTCTATTGGCATCATGGTGCTCAACTTTAGAGATCAATCCAGTGCAGGGACAGTCGGGCACCCCGCTCCTCTGGCAACCCTTAAAACAGGATGAAGAGGGGCACCCAACCCAAGCAGGGCACATCCTGGGCAAACACACCCACTCACTCATATGCACAGCAGAAAAGAGCTTGGAGCTTGCTGGCCCCTCTGCCAACACAGCCAGTCCTCTTCCCAAAGCCTCAGATTCTTCCCTCCTTACTGATGAGTTTGCCTGCTTTGGACAGATCCAGCTGCTTACTCCGAGCTGTCTTCCACCTCCTTTTGTTTCTTTTTCTTCTTCTTTTTGGTGCTGGTCTCGCTGGTCTGCGGAGAGGTTGGAAATGTCAGGAAGTAATCAAACAGGAATCCCCCCACTGCTGGTTTCAGGAGGAACAGCCTCACTCCAGAAGCAGTGCAGGCTCCCCACGGCTGCAATGCTCCCTTACCACCACACAAACACTCAAGCACACGCTGAATGCCAGCACCATGCTCCCACCAGGGCCTGTGACAGGGTACCAGAGCACAGAAGTGGCCTGGCAGGAGCCCATCAACTGTCCCAGGGCTGCTCATCCCATCCCTGCCCCACTGCACATCTACCCCCCACAAGCCTCACCTGGCCCATCTCCCACCACCCTCAGCCAGTTCACTTTACAAATGCACCCATGTAATACATCTTCCTGGGCTCTGGGAGCCTGGCACTGCGTGGACACGCAGCAGGATGCTGATGTGTTTACCCCAGAGGTACCTGGGACACACAGCAACCTCTCCCAGGTTTGGGCCACACCACAGCAGCACCCATTACTTACCACTTCTATTTGCTCTCCCCCACTCTCAGCTGCCTCTTTGGCCTTCTTCTCTTTCTTCTTCTTTTTCTTTTCCTTTTTGCTGAGCTCCTCTGGCGGAGGGGAGGCAGGGGATGGTGGGGTCACAGCTTCCTCACTTTCACTCTCTGACTCTCGCTTCCTCTGTTGGGGAACACATTGTCAGACACACCAACACCTTCCAGTGGAGCTCAGGTGAGGGAAAAACTGTTTGCAAGCCCATTGAAACTATTTTGCCTGATTCAATCCCACTTCAGTTAGCAATGCTTTGGGCAGGCAGGGTGACCTGCAGACTGTCAGTGGTCCCCTCCAGCATACCCTGTCCAGGATTTGCTTCTGCCAAAATTGCAGCCCATATTTTTCAGTGTTTGCTGTACCCCAAATGTTAATTTGAAACACTGCTGCACCTTTCCACAGGCATGCACAAGCCCTGTCTTAGGGAATTTTAGATAAAACACTCGCATAAACATTTCTGCAACTTTCTGTAGTCTCCAAAAAGGTTCTCTAGCACAACAAACCTCCATTGTGGCTCCACACAATATATTTTCTTGGATGCTGTGTTGAGGGATATGCCTAGGGTTAGCAGCTCAGTGTTTGAGCTGGAAATTGTGCCCTGGGTGGTGGGAAATCACAGCAAGGAGCAGTGAATGGGCACTGACCTTGTGCCTGACAAAGGGCATGGGGACCTGTGGCGTTGGCCAGGGGGAGAGTGGTCTCCCAGACTCTGCAGGAGGCAACAAAAAAAGACCCTGGACCAAAAGACAGGTGCAAGGTCCATGGGAATAACAGGGGTATAAAGCTCAGAAGTTTCCTTGTTTGGGGTCCCTCTCTGGAGGCACCAGCTTAAAGCTGACTTGCTGCTGTACCACTCTATTAATTATTTACTTTTATAAATCCAACTCCAGAGACTCTGTTGCAGAAAACCTGGGGTCAGGCTGGTGAAGGCGGCTTGTCTGGCAGTGTATGATGTGTAGAGTCTAATGGGGCACTTGTGGGTTCACTGGAGCTGCTGCTGCAAAGGGACTTTGGTCCCAGCAGTGACAGTTTGGGATGATGCAAGTGTGACTCCAGGAGTGGCTTTTGAATGGTCAGACAGGAAAGGTTCCTTAACACTGCAACTTGTACAACAAGTCAGAGCTCCTCATCCTCATGCTGTGCTACAGAACTTGCACTCAAAGCACAAAATCCCAGAGACAAACATCCAGGAGGGGCAAGACCTCCAACAGGTCACCTTACAGCCAGCTTGTGGGCCACAGCACATGTGGAGGCTCTAGGCCCCCATAATATGGAACACCCTGTGAAACAAGCAACCAAAGCAGCACAGAGTCCATCACCCAATACCAACTGAAGGAACAGGTGCACGGAAGACTTCTGGGCTGAAAACAGCTTTGGCCTTGAAAGCTGTGAGCATGGGAAAGCAGAGAAGAAGATTCCTATGGCCTTGCAGTGGCATGGCAAAGTAGAAGAAAAACAACTGAGAAAAACAAGATATGTTTTGAGTCTTACCAGCATGAGGAGAGATGTGAACTACCTATTAGAAGATTGTCTAAGACTTGTGGACAGAAGTGCTTGGCTAATAGAGCATGACATGTATGCGTGGACAGATAAGTATAAAAGAGAAGCTTTCCGTTAATAAAATGGTTGTTGTTGTTGCTGCTAGTTGTAAATATTCTTTGCCCCAAACCTCTGTATGTGTGTGTCTGTCCACTGCCACACAGGTGCATATCCACTTTTCATCGGGGCCCAAAAATCCTACAGGCAGAGAGCACTAAGGATACTCACCTTGGAAGCCCTCTCCAGCTCGGAAACAGGTCGGTCATCAGCAGCTGCTTCTTTCCTGGAAGCATCCCTGAAAGGAAAGATGCCCAGGTTGAACACGACAGTCGCTGCCTTACGCTGCTCTGGACACATATAAATCCCTGTTCCCCTCAAAAGAGATCCATAATCCACCCCAGGGGCTGTGCAAGTTGGTGTGGGGAAGACCTGCAGCCCGCACCAGGGCCAGCTGGGCTGGACAACAGCAAGGCCTCCCCCATTTAATTTAGCAGACTGACTCCCTCTAGAACCACAAGCACAGGCTAAAAAGGGATAACTGTCTGCTCAGGCACTTTCCTTCTGACACTGCCCAACATCACATTCCTGGGACTGCAAGAAATGCAACTGCATCCCGCAGGTCTGGACAGCCAAGAGCTTTGGGCCAAGCCTAACATGCTCCACATCCAAACAGCTGCACCCAACCCAGTCCTTGCTGCACAGTGCTCCCCTCTGAACACCATGAGGGAACCACACACCCTGTACCCACCTGTAATCCACATACTCCTTCTTCCAGGAATCTGGTGTGCTCTCATTGGGCTTTCCGTGCTTGTCCAGCAGACCCTTCTGGATCATCATCTTCTTCTGACTGGCCTGAGAGCAAAGTGCAACAAGTCAAACTGCAGCTCCAGACCGGAAAACTCCTCCCTGGGGCTTCAGCCACTCAAACTAAGGGGAGGTAATCCAGGAAAAAGCCAAGACAACAACTACAGTGTTACTAATTTAACACTTTTCCAAGGACCTTCTAACAAAATCACACAAAACACCGCCTGCACAGCAGCCTACATCTCAGACAGGAGGCATCTTCATCAGTAAATAAGGGCTAATTTGTGGGGGAAGTCACAGCAGCAGAGTAATATGACTCTACACATCATAGAGCTTAGACATTTGACTAGGTTTCTCCAGTTAAAAGACCTGTAGTATTTGAGCTGAACCACTCGTTTACAAGGTTTTGCAAAAGACTCTGAGATGCTTGAACTGTCCTGCATCACCTCACCTTTGCTGAGACAGATGTGCATGCATCCCCACAGCTTTATGCATGTCACCTGAACCACAGGAATGGAATAAGTCACAGCAATTTGGCACTGAGTTTAAAGTCCAACCTGCATCACTCATTCCAGTAAAAGGCCAGCCTGGCTGCTGTTCAGCTAGCACTGCTTGTCTGCTCATTTCCACGACTGCCACATGCCTGAGACGGGAGAGGAACCCAGCAAAGGGTGTTCCCACTGTTCCTGTCCTTCAGGTACAATTCAGTGTCTCACAAGACAGTTTGCAAGGTGGCAGTGTTGCAATTGCACCACAAGGAAAAGCAGCTCCTTGCCCAGCCCCTGCAGAGCCATCAGCATGGGGTGATAGATGAGGGTCATCTTTGCACAGAGTGCTAATGCCATCTAGTTGACATCATTTGGCTCTTTACCAGAGGAGGGCTAGTGCTGTACAGGCCTGAGAAGCTCATGCCACTCACCTTGGGCCCCAGACCCCATTTGCGGGGATACGTGTCTCTCTCCATGATCACCCTCTTGATCTTTGCCACGACACCATGGTCACAGGTAGAAATGACTGCTGTGGTCATCAAGGCAATGGCTGCAGAAGCAGGCAGGGAGGTCATTAACTTTTTAGCAGCAGAACTGCAACAGCCTTTTCTGCCTCTATCAGCACAAAGAGGACCAACACCCCCCACCAAGGCTGTTTCACCCCAAAGACTCACAGGAAGCAAGTTCTGGACTAAGGCTTCCAAGAGGTGCCCTGCTCAAAGGCAGCCAAGTGTGCCAGTCATGGATTGACCACACCACTTCCAGGCATCTCAAGGAACCACACCACTAAAGGAAGAACTGCTCCATTGTCAGCTCCCAAAGCCTTGCAGAGCCAAGCTAGAGGAGACTAATCCTACCAATAAATTATGTTTTCTTTGCCAGGACCCCAAGACGACCAGAGGGCAGGCAATACAAACAGCAGGGCTGAATGGCTTGGCTGTGTTACAGCTCCCAAGGCTCCTCAGTGCCATGGGTCTGGACAGAGCATGGGGCCCTGCAGCACTGAGCACCATCACTGTATGGCAGCACCTGCCACCTACACAGCTCCTCTGAAGACCCTGGTTAGAACAGAGCACCCTTCAGAGTCACTGCACAGGAAGCTAGCAATTGCTTGAGTCTCCTTGCACTGAGCTACTCAAGAAGTGTGACGTGTCAGGTAGCAGCATGTGATCAGACACCATCCCTCGTCCCAGTGAGGATGGAGCCCCTCAAAGAGGGGCTCCAACCCTGCCAGCACTGCTCCCCTCCTGCAGGCAGCCAGCCACACACCATAGCAGCCCCCAGCAGGACACTGGGAGGCTGCAGGATGTCTGGAGGCTGCACAGCACCCAGACCCTAGAACAGGGATCGGGGTGCTGCAAGAGGGCAGCACCACTGCACTCAGAGAATGGATAAACTGTGTCATCACCTCACACACAGCACACCTGAGCTCCACACACACAGCTGATGAACCCTTCACACCCCGTCCAGGACTGATGCAGCCACTGTTTCTTAACATCCTGCCCAACAGCAGCTGCCCTGAGCCCACAGTCCCCACCAAGAAGCACTAATTAAACCTTTTGTACACGGGGGACTCATTTATGGTGCATTCACTGTAACACAGCCTGGTATTTCTGCAGCGAGCTGGGCACAAGAAGGATGAGTTCCATACCTAGGCAGATAGCTTCTCCTTTTGTGGTGATGACAACAATCTCCTGATTAAGCTCAATACCATCTTCATACCGCAGAACACCAGGCAGCATGATCTTGGCTCCATAGCAAATGGCATTAACCTGAAAATGCAGGGAACAGGAGGGCTTATAAGCTAGTAGGAGAGGAAAAACAAGGCAGTAAGTGGCTCTAATTTTTAGCTTCCCATTGCCTTTACCATCCCAGCCATAATATCCCTAGCTATTTATTTTTGCCCACTATATATAACTTGGGGGCTTTGGAAGAAGTAAGCAAAGCACCTATCCCAGCAAGCAGTGGGTGAGGCAGATCTCTCATAACCATCAGCATCCTCCTTAGGGAGGAGAGCAGATTCTGTCACAATTCTTGGCTCTTGCATCTTACTGCTGATCTGGCAGTGGCTCTTACTGGGTTCTACACAAGTCACAATCAGGACAGCACGGGACATCACATGGCTCCTGTTCCCCCTGTGTATTAAATCAGCTGTACAAGTCAGGAGGACACTCTGCAGTCTCAGTCAACTGACACCACCTCAGGAACTCACCGCGCTGTCTTTCATGACGAGCCTCTTGTGTGAAGTCAGCAGCTTCTCCAGGGGCAGGATAACTCTCCTCAGGTAGCTGTCATCCTTGTTGTTGTCATACTGCCACTGTGCATCCAGCACGTCATGCATGGTCACCATGTTGTCCTGCAAAGACATAACCCCTCTAAACTCTCCCACCAGCCACCAACTTGAAAGATGCACACACACAAGAAAACAGCTAAAGTCCAACAGCAAACAGTGTGCTAGAAGGGAACGAAAACAGATGCTCAACTCAAGCACCAAAACACAACCTAAAAGACGTAAGAATATTTTTCCATCAGTAGCTTGAGATCAGCCTGACTTGAGCTACCAAATTTCAACCTTCCTAAACTGAGACAGTACTTGGATCTAGTGTAAAAGTTCTGTCCACGTGACACTCTAAAATACGACCTAACATAACTTCCTGGGACTTCCAGGCAGTCTAAATTACCCAGCTCTTCAATCTGTGACATGGAATAAAACCTGAAGCCGCTGTAAGAGCCCGACACACGAATTTAGAAATGACTGCCAGTGATTACAGCTGTGCTAAGAGCACAGATGGGTAGGGAAGCAATTGCACTCCATACTTCTGTTTTGCAAAGAGAGAAATTAAGTTCTGAAGTTTGGACCAGCAGTAGGATGCATCTATGACCAGACTGAAAAGACTGTACAAGCATTCAGGATCACACAAGGCTGCCTCTCCCAGGCTCATTCCAACAGAACAGGTTCCCTGGGCTGTGCCCATGCCAAGCTGACAGTTCACACTCCTGAACTTGAGGAACGTGTGGTTTGTAGGCTGAGAAACACAGGTGACATAAAACAAACCTTCAGTCACCACAGTGCACTTCCCAGTCACTCACTGTCCCAAAGTTTAATTACCAGAACAGGAGCAATATCCTGAACTGAACTCAACACTTTGGTTACAGACCATCTATGGCAAGGGCTCCCACTTGTTGGGGGCTATTCACAAAACTCCTCCTAACACTGTAAAACTCACAGAGTTCCAAGAAACTATTGCAATTATGACAATTTCAAATGGGCTGGTTATAGCTGGAGCTGCCACTCTACCTTCTCTCCCAGGATGCCTGAGCGGACTCTGCGGAGCTCTTGCATCTGGCCCCCCACGCCCAGCAGCAACCCGAGGTGAACACAAAGTGTTCGGATGTATGTGCCTGCTTCACAGCTCACCCAGAAGATACCTGGAATGCATGACAGCACAGAAGAGTACTTAAGTAGACATCTAGAAATGAACCACATCCTTTAAGAGAAGCTGTACGAACAACCCTTCACAGAGCCATCAGCATGGGGTGATAGATGAAGGTCATCTTTGCCCTGAGAGCTAATGCCATCTAATTGACATCATTTGGCTCTTCCATGAAGGATGCAGCAGTACAAGAAACAGATGGGATTTGCTTCTCAGCACATAAAAATAATGCATGAAGCAGTTACTGCTTGACAGTGGAGAGAATTTAGGTCTGAAGACATCTGCCAAGAACACAAAGCAGCCCATTCCACTGAAAATTGTATCAGCTGTCGGCTCAATACAAAGAAGGCATGAAAGCCCTGTTTTACCTAATCTTCTCTCAGGATCATACTCCACCAGCTTGCTCTCATAGATGGTTCTGACTCTCAGTTGTCGTTTGACAGCAGCAATGAGGGGTGGTCGCTGAAACAGTGCGCCTGTCAGAGTTTCTATCGCCTGAAGGAGGAAGGAGAAGCAATAGCTCACACCTGTGCCCTAATGCAGGAGCACCTTGGAGCCTCCAGAAACCACAACCATTCCCAGGCAAGAAACCACAAGTTTTATCTAAATTTAATGACGTCATATTTAATAAAGCAAATCCTAACCAGTGATGTGGCCAAGATGCTGCCAGAGAGGCACAGCCAGGCTTTTCCCATCAGGTGGCAGCACGTGATCAGACACCATCCCTCGTCCCAGTGAGGATGGAGCCCCTCAAAGAGGGGCTCCAACCCTGCCAGCACTGCTCCCCTCCTGCAGGCAGCCAGCCACACACCATAGCAGCCCCCAGCAGGACACTGGGAGGCTGCAGGATGTCTGGAGGCTGCACAGCACCCAGACCCTAGAACAGGGATCGGGGTGCTGCAAGAGGGCAGCACCACTGCACTCAGA
Source organism: Sclerurus mexicanus (assembly GCA_013396755.1). Classification (NCBI taxonomy): domain Eukaryota; kingdom Metazoa; phylum Chordata; class Aves; order Passeriformes; family Furnariidae; genus Sclerurus; species Sclerurus mexicanus. The sequence continues at coordinate 306,006 of VWZF01002944.1, read as the reverse complement.
GAATGGATAAACTGTGTCATCACCTCACACACAGCACACCTGAGCTCCACTCCTGCCCCCTGCATCTCTCACCAGTGCCCAACACTTTGCATGCCACGTTCCAGCAGGGCTGAGAGCGTGTGAGACTTACCCTGGCCAGCTGAGCCTCACTCTCAATTGCATTGTGCAGCCGAACAATTCCCACATACTCTTTGCCTGCAAGAATGACAAGAGCAGTCAGGAGTGGCCGCTTGCATTTAATGTTGACCTCAAGGTCCACACTCCTTTAAAGCCACATGTCCCCAGGGCCCTGAAATCTTAGCAACCATCTCTTCTAGGAAGCGTGCATGGTTTATTCCGGAGCTGGTTATTCTTCTAGGGACATAAACCTAAGCTACATTTACTTCTCCATTAAGTTTTATTTCATTGGACTGGTAGGGGCCGAGGCCATAAGTTCAATTAGTACATGAAACCCTGTCAGAAGCGTTTTCATTCACTTAAAAGAGCACAAGCCCCAGAGAAGCAACCACATGGATGTGTCCTCAGTGGCTTAAGAGTGGATATGCAACCCTCAAGTTCAAGGCACCAAAGATTAAAGGTACTTTCAGGTAGAAAAGCACTTCACACATCCCCAGTCACTCCAAAGAGCCCTGGGGAACAAACATACCTGCGCTCTGCTGAGATTTGACCAGCCGTGTTGCCCTCTCAATGCACACAATGAGGCACCCAGTCACCTTAGGATCCAGAGTGCCACTGTGTCCAGTCTTCTCCACTCGGAGGATGCGCCGGATCCACGCAACCACCTCGTGAGAGGATGGGTTGGAGGGTTTGTCGAGGTTAATAAAGCCAGACCTGTAACACAAGATGACAGAGGGCAGAGGCTAAGCTACAAGGCAAACACAGCACCAGGGCAATGACTTTAACAATATCTGTCACGGTTGGAAAGAAATGTATTTCTATTCAGCCAAATAAGCAATGAGCCTCCCAGCAGCTCTCAGTGAGCACACACTGAGCTGCTCCGTGCACAACAGGTGATACCTTCTGCTGTCATGGAATTCTCTTCTCCCCTTACTGCTCATCACTGCTGTGTACTCAACAGAAACCAAACTCTGCAGCCTCCAAACAGTCTCCAAGAAAGGTACAAGGGGAATCCAGACAGAAAATGTCTTGAAGATATTTACAACTGCTCTGGCCCTTACTGCACTCACCTAACATAGTCAGAAATCTCTCTCTTCAGAGGATTGGCACCAGAGGGAAGAGGTGTGTAGTGTGCTGTCCTCACATTTAACTTGTCAAAGTTCTACAAAATCCAAGCAGAAGCAGAAGTTACAAGTTTTGCTGAGCTCATCCTGGTTTCAGCATTGCTTTGCTGCAATACATCTCCCCAGGTACGCAAGATCTGATTTGTAAACGGCAAAGCCACTTCCAAAATCAAACAGACACAACACTGAAACCACAATAGTGTTTTACCTAAAAAGAATGAAACAGAAATTTTGGGTTGAAACAGATGGGAAAGCAGCAGAACACACATCTTTACAGTGCAAGATAAATCCAACACACCCCAGAAACTCAGAGGTGGGACGTGGGAGTCTACACAGACCACAGGCTGCGGTCGGACCTAAACAGAAAGTTCAAGAAATCTGCCGCAATCTTTACGAGGCACAGCAAACTTATTAAACGGGCCCTTAAGCGATACCGCTGGTCAGACTTTACAGCGCGACTTCTGCGCGCAGATGCCACGCGCGGTTCCGCGAAGGAGCGGCCGCGCCCCCGGGGCAGGGGACAAAAGGACCACGAGGTCGAGNNNGAAAAAGAAGCCCGGGTGGGCCGGGCGGCCCCCGCCGTACCTTCAGCAGCAAGGGCCACTGCGACGTGTCCAGCTGCGGCACCCTGGACTCGGGCTTGATGAGGAAGTCCTCGGTGTGCTGGATGTCCTGCGGGGCACGGGGCGAGGCGGGATCAGCGCGGGGAACGCGCGGGCCGCGCTCCCGCCGCCCCCACGTGGCCCGGGAGGCGCCGCGTCCACGTGGAGCGGCCGCGCTCCCGCCGGAGCGGCGCTCGGGGAGCCCATTCCAGCCCTTCCCGGGGTCCCCGCAGACCCCCCCCCTCCGCGTCCCACCCGG
>VWZF01002944.1:287004-301299 GCA_013396755.1 Sclerurus mexicanus | reverse complement strand
GGGCGCACCGCGGCCGGACCGGGATATCGGGATAGGGATCGGGACTGGGATAGGAACCGGGACAAGGACAGGGGCAGGGGCAAGGATCGGGATCGGGACTGGTTTCTGGAGCGCTCGGACGGGGCCGCAGCAGTCAGGTTCAAACAAGAAGGGTTCATCCACACGGCTGCAGGTGGGAGGCTGGGTGGGTGAGCCCCTTGGCCGAAGGATGGGTGGCAGCAGGAATTTTCGGTGAGGTCAAAGGGATTTGGATAAGAGAGCTCTCGGGGTCCCTAAATAGCTAAACCACGCCTGACTCGGGAAATAGAACCATTTGGTGGCGGGGAGGGTTCAGCGGGCATGTGGGGCCATCACGTGTGCCTGGCTGCTTCCTGCTTTTCCATAGCTGGAGGCACGGCCTGGAGAGGGGCTGGACTGACATCGCGACAACTGTGAGCACACGCAGCCCCCGCACGCTGCGGTGACACCGGGCGGGAGCATCCCGCTCTCCATCCCTCCCTCCATCCATCGATCCCATATCCCATGGGACCGGCCGCCTGGCCGGTGCCGCCCCGCTCCCAGCGTGTCCCCAGCGGGCTCAGCGCGCCCACGTGGTCGCTGTGACAGGGACTCTGTCGTGGTCGCTGTGACAGAGGATCTTGTCCTGCCCGTGTCCCAGCGTCAGGCTCAGCCCTTCCGAGCCCTGCCCGGCTCTGCGAGCCCGGGGCGCGGTTCCTCGGCTCCCGCATCCCGGCACAGGCTGCGGTGACAGCCGAGAGCGGCTGTCGCTTCCCGGAGCGTGTCCCTGTGGCTCCCAGAGCGGCTCCCCACCCGCAGCCCTCGCCCCTCTCACCATGGCTCTGTCCTGCGTGTTGAGACCCCCGCGCTGGCACCTCCGCCCCCCGCCGCTCGCCCTGCTCGGCCGGCACCGCAGCCTGGGGACAAGGACAAGGGGGAAAGCGAAGAAAAAGGCCAGAGAGGGCTGCAGCCTGCCGGATTCGTCCTGGGAGGAGAGGTACGGCTTTCCCGACATGACCCACCCCTCTTCCAAAGCAGCAAGGGAGAGCGGTGGGTTGGGGATGTTCCCCTCGTGCAGCCATTCCCAGTAGGAACAGAAGAGCCACGGCTCAGCTGGTTTTCCCCCGAGTTTGGTCTGGGGATAGGAATAATGAAAAAGACAAATGAAAAGGTTCGAGAGGAAAGGAGCAGACAGGTCGCCCTATTGGCAAGCTAAAAGTGGTAGTCCATTTAATCTGCAGTTCTCTGCCTGAAAGTAGGTGGCATTGTGTGCCTTGGAAGCAGCTCCAAATAGCCCAGTAAGAGCAACTTATCCAGCTGTGGGGTGAGGTTATCCATGGGCTCAGCGAGTCAGTAGTTGATGGATAGTTAGGTTTGAATCATGTCCTCTTCATTTCTTACTCTGCCCTTTTTTTTTTTAATCAGCTTTTATATGTTTTATTCTGGCTTGTTCTGCCTCAGATACAAGTAGTGGCAAGTTCTGAGGCTTATCTCTAAACTACTGCTGTGTGAGTGGGCAACTTGAAGTTCCCTGCCTGCTGCACACAAACTGTGCATTTCGTTGTTGCACACAGGGAGCTTTTGGGTGTTCACAGCCAGCTGTGGTGCAGAGCCCGCACCAGAACAGTCCTGCCCATGAAGCAGCTGTCAGGGATGTTAAGCCATAGGTATCAGGGGGCAAGTATCTCTGGGCACTACAGTGATGTTGTGCTTTTCAGGTTAGCAGACGCTGTGACTCCACTGTGGAGACTTCCCTACCAAGAGCAGCTGCAGGTAAGATGTGTTTACACAGATTGTGTTGCCCCAACCGCCCCTCCTATCCCCTTAAGCAATAACCCTCATGATCTTAATGCTGTAAACTCTTCAGACCCCATTTACTGCTGCTTTAATCCTTCAGTTGTTGTGAAGGATAGAACTGGGAGGTTCCTTATGGTACAGAGGATGGGCACAGTGATCCTGTCCTTTGTGGGACAGCTGGTTCACTGGGGTTTCAGGTTGGACCAAGTGCTCCAGGCCACTGCTTGGGGACCATGGACATGGGCTTTTTCCCTCTTCCTGTTGCTCCAAGCAGCTGTGCTGATGAAAAGGGTAGAGTTCCTCTGGGGCTATATTTTCACTTGCAGTATTTCCTCCTGTTGGACTTCCTAGAGGTGGGTGATGAAGAGCTGCCCACCGTCATGTGGTCCTGTGAGAGTGTTTCTGGCTTAGAACTCCTCTGCAGGTGAAGTATGAAAGCCAGAGGAAGATTTTGCAGACACTGGCATCTCGTCTTGAAGAGCTGGGCATAGATGCACAGAAACCTGGTGGGCTCTGCTGTCCTCTCCAGCCTGTAGTCCCTTCAGTGAGTATCCCCTGGGAATGCTCTCCCCTGTGAGCCACCCACAGTCTCTCACTCAACAACTGAAGAGTCTCATGGTGGGCATTATTTGCTTGCAGAGAGTGTGTCTGTGGCAGTCCTTGCTAGCTAGTCTTTTGCAGCCTGTGACTGCCTGAGAGTGAAATAAGCCCAGTGCTTAGGAACCCTTTTTTTTGGGCCCTTTCTGCTTCCCAAGGGGAAGTACTGGGGTTCTTGTGCACAAGCTTCATTGCTGTGTTTTGCACATCCACATGTATCGTCCCACGCTGCCAACAGAACAACCAGACTGGGTTTTGGCTTTCCTCCATTACTTTTAATCTAAGGCTTTATTTTTCCTTCTTTTTTCCTTCAGCCCATCATTAATGGCTACCGAAACAAATCTACTTTCTCTGTGAACCGAGGACCAGATGGGAACCCCAAAACTGTGGGGCTGTATGTAGGAACTGGCAAAGGTCAGTGCAGAACAAGAAACTGCTGGTGTGGTCTGGGGCAAAGCTCTCCTATGACGGACTCCTCCCAGTCCGAAGCCTGAATCCTGGGGGATGCCAACAGAAACACCACCAAAGCAGGGCAGCAATTTTAACACCTCAGTTCACTGGCTTCCTAAGAAACACCAGTTTCTAATTTGCAAAATACAGCAGGAAGGACAATGGATGTGGTAGCAGGCCCTCCAGGCTTTAGCCTTGTTATACTTAATTAAGCTGTTCCCATGTTTTTGGCGTGCTCCAGGAAGAACATGGGAGGGTTTGCACTTCTATAGGCAGCAGAGCAATGTTGGAGTATTTGGGGTGCATGAGGCAGTTTGTGCAGTGAAGATGTGAGCATTGTGCTCCTTGCAAGGGGCACTTGGATACCAATTTTTTCTGTTTTCCTCTTTTTTTAATCTTATACAATGAGAGAATTCAGGGGAAAGGCCTCTCCACAGTTTATCATGTCAGATGCTACAGTGAGTTATGTGACTTGAAACAGAGCAATTAAATACCTGTCCATTTCTCTCCAGCCAGAAACATTGTTTGTGTGAAAGCCCACCACACGAAGAACATACCCCCAAAACACAAACAAGTAGCTCAGGTAAATAATTAATAAGAAATAATAGATAATTGACCGTGGAATAGAGGGACTGCAATAACTCTTATTTGGAAGAACATTGTAATTTTACTTACTCAGTGTTTTCAAGTTCATTTTCATGGTCTGAAAAGTTTCATGCCCAGCTCTGGCTGATGGGTAAATATTTCTTTAAAACCTGCATGTTAATGTTGCAGCCTCTAAACTGTCCCAAAGAATGACATTAATGAAATGACAATGAATTCCTGTCAATCTATTAAAAATACATAAGAATTGCAAGTTGAAATTATGAAAATGTCTTTCAAGAGCCTGGAAAGAGCTTTCACCCAGTGTTACTAAAATCAAACAGAAAAACCAGATCACACTGGTGGAAGGGCTGCCTGTCTGCGGGGCTAAGACCAGGGCAGTTGTCCTCATGGTACTTCAAGTGCCATTTCCCCTCCTCTCAGTGCTATGAAGAGTTCATCTGCAGCTCCCCCCTGGACTCCTGCATCCTCTTCCATGAAGGCGGACACTGGCGGGAGCTCGTGGTTCGTACCACCAGCCGTGGCCACACCATGGCCATCATCACTTTCCACCCCCAGGAGCTGGGTCAGGTGAGAATGTGCAGGACAGGGATCACATCACATCACATATCTGACTGGCCTGAGCCTGCTGGGCCTATCACTGGGGAGAGGTGTCTAATCAGGTTACTCAAACAGGCAGGTTTTCCTTTTCTTGCTCTTGACAGGATGCACTGGCTACTCAGAAAGCATTGCTTAAGGAGTTCTTCACGTGTGGACCTGGAACAGTCTGTGCCTTGACTTCGCTTTATTTCCAAGAGAGGTATATGTCTTGGCACAGAGAATGAGTGGAAACAAAGCCACCTCCTCTCTCTCCCCCTTCTCTGATCAAATTCAAATTCTACCAGTTCAGAGAGTGCTTGAAGAGAATGACAGATGTTTGGATCCCTCTTAAAGATGTGGATTTAAAATGGTCCCATCTTTTTTTTTTTTTTTCCCCCAGACCTGTAGTGCTTGAACACCCTATGGCTTGACCTCATGGGAGTTATGAGTCTGTGAAACTAAAGCAAAAGACTACAGTGACTTTTCCAAGACAGTAAATCACATTAGCAGCAAAACTGGGGAATAGACCTGAGGACTGCTGCCTTTTAAGTAATTCTGATCCTTTTCATGAAATCTAGGCTGTGCAAGTCATAGATCCCTTACAAAGAATCAAAATTCTTTGATCTTCTTGAAAGGCTCATATAAAATACAAGTTGCTGGGGCAGAGAACCATCCTCCCCTGCCCGTGAGCAGCCTGGGAATGGAAACTTGCTCTCTGCTGCTTTCTAACAGCTGGTTTTTGTGTGCTCTGCCAGCACCATGACACGCTGCTCCCACGAGCAGTCTCCCTACCAGCTCCTCCATGGGGAACCTCACATCTTTGAAGAACTGCTCGGCCTGAAGTTTCGCATCTCTCCTGATGCCTTTTTCCAAGTGAACACGGCTGGAGCAGAAGTTCTGTACCGGGCAGTTGGGGAGCTCTGTCAGGCTACTGGGGACACTGTCCTCCTTGACATCTGCTGTGGAACAGGTGGGTAGTGGCCATGTGAACCTGGCTCCCAGGGCTGGTGCTTTGTGTGCCAAAACTGATCCTTGCTATGTAAAGGCCTGTTTCTTCAGCATGAGGATACAGAGTATTTTTGTTTCCTGTGTTTCCAGGCACAATTGGTCTCTCTCTGGCTCACCAAGTGTCCAAGGTTATTGGTGTTGAGGTGGTGGAGAAGGCGATAGAGGATGCTAAGTGGAATGCAGCATTCAATGGTGAGTTCAGACTCACTGTGGCAGAAAGTTTCAAACTAACTGCTGAAAAATCGGAAGTAGAAGTAACCAGTTACACACCGCAAAGGGAGGTTCATGTTCTACCTAACACTTGGTGGGACTCTGTTCATGTGGTTGCTTTCTGCTTCGCAGGAATCTCTAACTGTGAGTTTCACAGTGGGAAGGCAGAGGCTGTGCTACCACAACTCCTGGCATCGTGGGAGAATGCCCGGCCGCTCGTTGCTGTGGTGAACCCATCTCGGGCTGGGCTACGTGAGTGAATATGCTTGCTCTGTTTTTATTTTCATCTTGTAAACAGAGAATTCTGAGCAAGTTCTGTGAGATCTGTTATACTGGCTCCAAACTCTTTGCTTGCTTAGTCTCTAGTTTCTTACCTTGTTGGTGACAGCGGCTAAAATCCTTGTTTGCTGGTTTCAGTGCCTTAACACGCTTTCTCTTTAAAGCAGACAACTCCTTTTTCCATCTTTCACAGGCTCATACAATTATTTAGGAGAGAAGGGGCCTCTGGAGGTCTGTGGTGCAATCTCCCAGCTGTAGCAAGGCCAACTTCAGAGCTGTATAAGATTGCAATCATTTCCTCTGCAGAGCTCACAGTGGTGGTGGGTCTCTGGAAAAACAGGGTGTGTTTTTGCAGATTACAGGGTTGTGAGGGCCATCCGGAACTGCCAGTCCATCCGCAGGCTGCTCTACATCTCCTGCAAGCCAGAGGGTGAAGCCATGAGGAACTTTCTTGAGTGAGCACTCTCCTCCTCTCCACTGACCTTAGTGACAGACCCTATTATGTCCAAGGCTTAGGAAGGTTTTTGTTGTGATTAAATTTAGCTGGGTGAGTTCTGCAGGTGAGATCTGGGACTAACTGCATGGACAGAAGGGGTTTATGCTTCTGTGTTACTTTGGGTTTCCCTGCAAGCTACACAAGCTGGTTTAAGATAGGGGGGTATTCTTTGGGTTTCATGGACCAGCAGGATGCTTTACTGCATCGAGGGATAGAAAATAGTGCAAACATTTTGTAAGGGCATTGTGCATCCTTCTCCAACAAAAGATGGAGACATCTGGATGTGGGATATGGACTGTGGTCACTGCAGGAAGGTTGACCCCTAGTCAACAAAGTGAAGCCAAGGGGATTAGTCACCTGCTTAGGTGGCTGTATCTGTTCAGTCTTTATCTGGGGTAGGTTCATTTGCAGATGATAAATCTGTCTGCAGGTGACCATGAAGGTAGTGCAAAACTGAAAATTGCTTCCTAAGGGTATTAAATGTCTCAGCTGGGATGGCTTGTGAGAAAGGGAGCTTGCCACTGACTGTTCAGCTTGTCCTCGAAGTTTTCAGAACTGGTTTGGGATTCAGTATTGATGGTTCCACACCTCAGCCAGTGTCAGGTGCAGACTCTGAGGAATGTTAGCCAAACAAACAAAAGCTTCTCAGTGGATCCTCTGTGCTAGTGTGCTACCAGTAATGGTGGGAAGGTGCTGGTCTGGTTCTGCTGCTGGTCTAAAGATGCTCTTTGCTTTCCACAGGCTGTGCTGCCCACCTGACCCACGGAAGAAGCTGACAGGAGAGCCATTTGCCCCTGTGTTGGCAATTCCTTTTGACATGTTTCCTCATACTGTTCATTGTGAGCTGGTGCTACTGTTCACCCGCTGACAAGGGGGCAGGTATGCCAGCTCTGAGAGCTTGGGAAGCAGCCTCCCACTATTCTGAAGACTCAAGTCGATGAAGTTAGGATTTTAACTTATTTTCTGGATGAGTTGTATAAAAATAAATAGTTTTGCTTTTTCTCTTACTTTGGGTTGCCTAGCAACATTCTTCTTTAAGGAACCACTTGGATTTCTGGGGTGAAAAGGGTCTCTGTAGCATTTCATCACTCTTCCTTCCCCTGCAAATCTGTTCTTGGCCTGCTGGTTAAAGCAGCCTGGAAAATACACTCTCCCGGTATTGAGGAATATGCCCAGAGCTGGTAGCTTGATGTTTAAGATGCAAATTGTGCCCTGGGTGGTGCGAAATTGCTGGAGCTCCAGGTTTGGGCCTAACAAAGGGCAGGGTGACCTGCAGTGCTGGCCAGGGGGTGGGTGGGTACTCACCCAGAGACTCTGCCCAACCTAGTGAACAATGAGAAGACCCCAGACCATAATTTTACACTGGTTAGAACTGTTGTGCAAGGGGCAGGAGATTTAGGGTGTAACGGTATGAAAGTCCAGGGATTCCTGGATTTCCTGTTGCAAATACATGAAGCAACGTGTTGTTTGCTGTGTATGAGCAGCTGAGTATCTGGAACTGAAAGCTGTCTATGTGTAAGAGACTCCTGGCCACTTTTCCTCCACAGCACGTTATTCCCGTGCCCTCTCCTAACAAGTCCTTGTTTTCCCACTAGTAAACAACTGTGTTCGGCCTTTGGCTGCCATCCTGCATCCTTAGAACTGGCTCAGTTTCGGCTTTCTGTAGGCGATTTATGGAACATGCAAGGAAACAGAGGATAACTTACTGGCAGGAGCGCTCCAGGTGCTGGAGCTGCCTGGCTCCGGGTGTAGGGCATTAGGACCCAGGGGTTGCCGAGTGGAGGAGGCTGAATCCCCTCCCGCTGTCATCCTCCTGCCTCTGCAGCTTTATTCCTACAGCCTTCAATGGTGACGGACTCCCTCCCACCCGGGCTGGCAGCCAGAGACAGAAGGCCTCACTAGGACCGGATCCCTGCGGCTCTATGGCATCCCCCAGGACTATCACCATCGTCGCCCTCTCGGTGGCCCTGGGGCTCTTTTTCGTCTTTATGGGGACCATCAAACTGACCCCTCGGCTCAGCAGAGATGCCTACAACGAGATGGTGAGTCGGGCGGCAGCAGCATGCAGGGAAGGCATTAGGGCTCTCTCCCTTCCAACCTTGCAGCAGGAGCAGTGGGGTAGGCAGAGGGTGCCTGCACTGGAGCCACGAGGAATGGGCAGTAGAGGGGAGAAGCTTGTCTGTCTCCTTATTTGATAGACGTGGAGAGAAGCCAATAACATGTAGCGCCCAAGATATCCTGGCGGCCCTTGCCTGGGCTCCATCTGAGCCTATCCGTGGAGAAACCTCTGTGGATAAGGATGGGGAGGGGAGGCAAGGAGGACAGGGTAGCACAGCGCACTGATGCCTGCAAAAGATGGGGCGCAGGGGTCCCTAAAAGCCAGGTCTGTAAAAGTGCCAGATGTGCAGCAGGCAGGGAGAGCTGATCCTTGGGAGAAAACCTACCCCCTGGAGTGGGGGTAGGAAAAGCAGATGCCTGCTTTGGCAACCAGATATCCGTCCTCACAATTCCATGCTTTAAAGAAAGGATAATGATACTGACTGTCTCTACCTCACAAGACTTGTGCGGGGATTAATTCATGATTGTGAAATGCTTTGAGATTCTTAGCTGGCAGAGGAAGATACTATTAATAGTAATTCTCTTTAGCCAGGGAAATGATCCTCTCCTCCTCTTGCCTAACAGGAAACGGGTGAGGAGGGGACAGAGAAGTGTGCATTTCTCATCTGGTGAGCTGGTTTATGCTCCTCTATGCTCAGGGCCAGCCCTGCTGCAGAGCTTTGCCAGCTGAGAGCTGCCAGGCAGGTGAGGGATGGACTACCACATTTTGCTTCCTCATCTATGTTTATTTATTCTCCTGCCCTCTCCCCCTTTCCTCATTATTTATGGCAGTAGTTGAAAAGCAGTGGTGTAATTTTTGTGCACCTAAAAAATAGCACTGGAAGTTTCCAGCACATTCTGTTCTCTCCCTCTGCTCCACCTGCCCAGCTGCTTTTCCTTAGCTCTCAAATAACATCTGAATTGCAGTGCCTTGCTTGCAGTCCAGCACAAGTATCTCCCAGGGAAGAATCCCCAAGAAGTAGCTCATGAGCAAGAGACTGAGATAAAACATCAAGAAAACAAAGCTCTTAAGCTTCTGCAACAGAAAAAAAAAAAAAGAAAAAAAAAAAAGAAAAGCACAGAGACTTGAGAAGAATTGCAAAATGCTTGCTCTGTAAAATATTTTGCTTCTCTGTTCCTTTCTGCCTTACCAAGAGTCAGGCCTACAGGTAGGAAAGATCTCTGGTTTTGTAAGGAGAAAGCAGATATCCAACAGCAGCATTATTCTTCATAGCCCATATTGTCACATATTTATGGCTCAGTAGGCTCTCCTGCCTTTGCTGTGCTGCATACCCTGGTGGTCTGTCATGTCATGGAGACAGTGAAAACCTGACCTTGCCAATCCATAAGGATGGCTTTTTGCCCCCAGCAAATAGAGAGCCTCTGTTATCTACCTATAGCACCAAACTAGCAGTTTTTCATTCAGTGGAAAACACAGTAGCTTGTCTATTAAAATACCTAAAATACCAGAGTACTCTGGGACATGCTTATGATACATTTCTTTAAAAAGCTGTATTTTTTACAACTGTTTAAAAATACTCTGCTCTGAGGTTTCAATCACTGTTGGTTTAAAATACATCCTTCCAATGCATACACTTAGAGTAAATGTGTTGTGAGATCTTAAGATTATTTTGTAGCAAAAATGACAACATGGTATATTTTTTAACCACATGTGTAGTGTCAGATCCTCCCAGGAGGAAGCATCAAAGCGTACAGGAAAGTGAGGAAGTTCTATGGGCCTGTAATGCAGGTTTCCAAAATCATATGGAAGTAAATCTACAGTTTATCAGTACCTGTGAGAGCTGAACAACCCTGTACCTGAGATTTGGTTTCCATTTCCCTCTTCCTGATTAGAAAGCAGAGAACACAATGACAAGAATATCTGTAAGGATAGTATACTCAAGTGTAAGTGGAAATAATTTTGGTGTCTTGGATAACTAGGACCTTTATTAAAAATATATATAAAAATACTTGATTGTAAAAAGAAAAAAAAAACAACAACAAAAAACTCCAAACCCCAAACAAATAAGCCTACTAGCACCTAATGTTCACATACAAGAATCTGATCATGTGTAAGGACAGAAATTGTCTCTTTCAAAAAAAACAAACAATGAGGCAGCTGTGTAAGCAGACTGAGTCTTGCAATTTACACTTCTAAATCCAGCATAAAGCAGGGACCAAATAATGTCCAAGGTCAGTTTGCTTTCACCTGAGTAAAGAAGGATCATAAAGGTATAGAAGCACAGCATAGGGTTGGTGCATCTCAGCTTTGATGTGTAGTCCCACACTACGACTGCACTGCCCATAAACTCTGGGATATGGCAAGTTGCTTTGAGATAGAGACCTTTGTATTTACTTCCTGTGCCTTGGCTTTGCAGACACTGGGTGTGTTATTGAATTTTAAAGGACAAGCTACTCTTAGGGGTACCTTTTTTGTTTGTTTTAACAACATGGTTCTGCACTGCTAATTCTAGGAATCATAACTTCAGGTTTCATCTGGCCTGGTCATAGATCCAAAGGGGTGCTAGATGCAGAACTGCTTTCCAGCAAGGAGACAACAGCTTATAAAGGGGGAATTGCAGGTTGATGGTTTAATATCCCCTCAACAGAAGCTTAACAGATTGGGTATCGCACCAGAGGGGTCTGTGATGATTGAAGTCATCTTTAGGTCATATTGCACATCGGTCTCTTTCAGTGGAAGTTACCTTTGCCTTGCCTTTCTCACATGATGGTGGTGTACCCTGTGACTGCTTGATTTCAGAAACGAGCATACAAAAGCTACGTGCGGGCCCTGCCAATGCTGAAGAAGATGGGAGTCAGCTCCATCCTTCTCCGCAAGACCATCGGTGCCCTGGAAGTGGCGTGTGGCATTGTCATGACACTGGTGCCTGGTCGCCCCAAGGACGTGGCCAACTTTCTCCTGCTCCTCCTCGTGCTGGCTGTGCTGTTTTTCCACCAGCTCGTGGGGGACCCCCTCAAGCGCTACGCCCATGCCCTGGTGTTTGGGATCCTGCTCACCTGTCGCCTGCTGATCGCCCGCCAGCCCGAGGAGCTGCCGCCGGAGAAGAGGATGTTGTTGGTGAACGGGGATGAGCAGCCACTCATCCATGAAGCAGCTCCTGAGAAAGGCAAAATGAAGGTATCTTAGTTGAGTGTGTGTGAGAAACATGGACCCTCGAGGCAGCTCTCTCCAAAATCACCTGGAAAAATTTGGATTTTATTTACCTATTTGCATTTTTTTTTTGTCTGTCTAAATAAAGTTGCACTTGGGGTCTGAGAGATACAAGGTATGTCTACACTGTAGTCTTGCTTTTGCTGCTGCCCTGTAATGTAGAAAAACACAAGCCAGCTTTCCCGGGGACAGCTTGGAGGCAGTCAGCAACCTGGCTGGAGCAGTGCTGGCCTCAGCAGGAGCTGCAAAACCAGCCTGAGACCCTGGGCAGAGGCTTGGGTGGGCAGTCAGGCTTACCCTGGCACTGCTGCAGTGGGGAGATTAGTCCCTGAGACCAGTCCCGAGCCCCAGACCCAGCCTGGGTGCTGCTGCCTGGCAGTCTGGAACAGCAGCTGGGCAGGACATCACCATTGTCCCTGTGCTGGCCTGTGCAGCCCCTCCCACACACCTGCATTTCCTTGTCCATAGTCTAGACCCTACTTACCATAAAAGTGCTGTTTGTTGTGTTGGAGAGAGGGATCCCTTAGCTTTTGCTGTCTCTGTGCCCAGTCCTTTCTATGGACTGGTTATCCACGGAAAACAGGAGGTGCTCTGTTTGCATCTTCCTTGATTTCCATGCAGAGGCCCCAAGATTGGGATAATGGCCTGATAACAGTAATATTTTGCCTGCTTCACACAAGGCAATGGCATCTCTTTACCCTTTTTGGCAGAGAGCAGGGCTCCCTGGAGAGGGGATGGGGAGCAGAGCTGCCCAGAGAACTCCAAAATATCTGTCTGATGTTGGCATTGTCGTCCCCATTTTCTTGCAAGAAAAAGACTTTTTTTCCACAGCCACCATGACTTTGTAGAATTGTTGTTTATTACTGGTAGGTGAGGGTCTGAACAATTCCAGGTACCTCATTGCTCATCCCACATACAACCTTGGTGAGCTGGGAGAACTCCTGTTACCAGAGCCTGAATCCCTGTGTTGTATCTGAAAACTTAGAGTGTCATAAGGAGCATGTGTTACCTCTGAATTTGTCTGGTTTTCTTAATGTTTGTCTGTTTTCAGTTTTCCTTTTTTTTTTTTTTTTAAATTATTCATGAAAATAAACTTTTTGAAATTTGAAGAAAAACGTCTTTACAGAAACCATTTTTTTTCTTTTTTTTTGGAGACACACGTCTGAAAACACTTCCCTGTGGTCAAACAGAAAAAAATGGGCAGAATCATGTCAGGCAACTTGAGAGAGACAAGGCCATGCAGAGTGGAAGGCAACTGAACACTACTTGGCTACATAGTAATATCCACAGACATTTAAAAGAGACATTTGGATATCATAGTGAAACAGTCTCAGATAAATTTCTGCTACAGTACAATGTGGCAGTGAGAAGAGGTAACTCCAGTAAACTGTCAGCATTGTATCTGTATAAAAATTCATGAGGGATGTTCACACGCAGTTTTCTTCTTAAGTTTGCTGCTGAAATAGGTGCAGCCCTATGTATTTGTATATATAAACTGAAAAAGCCTATTTCCAGAGCCCCAGAGGGACTAAGTATCTCTTATCAGATGTGCACCCTGAGCAAAGGAACCAAGAGATTGTCTGCTAGACAATCTCATCTTCCCAGACTACCTGAAGGTCGTGCCAAATAGGTCTAGAATTAGCTTTACTCTCCCAAAGACACTTTACCCTGCCAAGCGCTGACTGGGGTTATTAATCACACTGCAACCCCAAACCACCCCATGATGTGAATCTCCTACAGCTGAACTGCTGCAGCCCTTTGTCCACTCGCCTCCCACTGAGCATCCAGCTCAGGAAGCCTTTGGGAACAGGAGCTGTGTTTGCATTTTGTACAAACAGATGCCACAATAACACACCAGCCCGCGGAGCAAGGCCCATCCCTGCAAAAACTCCAGCGAACACTAAAAGAAATCCCCTCTTTCCGCATTTGCAGTGAAGTGAGCGGCTGACCGGCCACGGCGGCTGCGTGTGCTTTGTCACAGAGGGCCACAAGCCCGGACCTGCGGCCCAGGAGCAGGAATTCTTTATTTCCCTGAGGGGGGCTGACCTCTGTCACTGCCCCCCGGCATTAACAAGCTATTCCTGGGCGCTGCCAGCCATCCGTGCTCGCAGGAGGCCACAAGGACCGCCCCACTCCTTTTGTAAGGCCTCGATGCTACTTCACCCTTCCTTTTTTCCCTTTGTTTTTCCCCGTGCTGCCTATCTCCAAGTCCACAGTTTCACCCCCGCTCAGCCTCACCCAGGCGCCACTGTTTAGAGCCTCAGGGTTACTGGATCACCTCCCCGCTCGCTTTATACACCCCATTTTCCCCCGCTCTCTTTTTTATGACGCGGTTTTAGGGCTGAAGTTGGTCCCCTCACGGCTGAGGGGCCAAACCCCCCTCAGGGGAACCCCCGCCCGGCCGGGCACGGCCCGCGCATGCTCAGAGCGCCCGGGGAAGGGCAGGAAGGGCGGAAGCGGCGCTGCGCACGCGCAGAAAGCGCGGAGGAGGGCGGGGAGCGCCGGGAACGCGCATCGGCCCTGAGCGGGGGCGGTTGCGGCGGTCACTGCGCATGCGCGGGGCGGCGGCGGCGGGGTTTGAACGGCGGGACGGTTGGAGAGGCGGGAGGAGCGTGAGGGGTCGGTGACATGGAGGGGAGGGGGCAGTGACCGGAGGAGTGGGGTGGGCAGTGTCCGGCGGGGGCGCGGTGGTCCCTGCCCGCGGCAACAGAAGGGTCAGTGGCCGTGGATGTGAGGTGAGCAGTGGCCGTGGCATGGTCAGTGGCCGTGGGATGGTCAGTGGCTGTGGCAGGGGATGGTGAGTCCCTGGGACAGTGGGAAGGTCAGTGGCTGTGGTCCATGGGATGGTCAGTGGCCATGGCAGGGAGGTGGTCATTGTCCATGGGGTCGTCATTGCCCAGGGCAGCAGGAGGGTTCGTGACTGTGGCAGGGGGGTGGTCAGTGGCCATGGGGTGGGCAGTGGCCCTGGGATGGTCAGTGACCGTGGGAAGGAGCTGGTCAGTGGCCATGG
>VWZF01002944.1:214134-286874 GCA_013396755.1 Sclerurus mexicanus | reverse complement strand
GCCATGGGATGGTCAGTGGCCATGGAATGGTCAGTGACCATGGCAAGGAGCTGGTCAGTGGCCCACGGGATGGTCAGTGGCCATGGGGTGGTCAGTGACCATGGCAAGGAGCTGGTCAGTGGCCCATGGGATGGTCAGTGGCCATGGGGTGGTCAGTGACCGTGGCAAGGAGCTGGTCAGTGGCCCATGGGATGGTCAGTGGCCATGGCAAGGAGCTGGTCAGTGGCCCATGGGATGGTCAGTGACCGTGGCAGGGCGGTGGTCATTGCCCAGGGCTGCAGGAGGGTCAGAGGCTGGGACAGCCGGACTCTCCCGTTCCCCCGGCTCTGCTCCTCCCCGGGCTGGTCGGGCCGGGAGGACCTCGGCTCCCTGTGTCACCTCAGGGGAGGGGACAGAGTGTCCTGGGGCAGTGGCGGTGGGGTCTGCAGGGGGAAGGGGGTGAGGGAGTTCACTTAGAACTGCCCTTCTAGCTTCTTAGTTCTGCTCTAATGCCCGGCAGTCTCCCTCACCAAACCTTTCCGGTACAACTGCAAGACTAAAGGAAAAGAAAACAAAAACATGTACAGTGGAGAAGGTGCTGAGGAAGCTGAGAAAAAGCTGTGACTGTAACCAGAATGTGGTCACCGAGGACTGTGTCTCCATCTGCTTCCTGAACCACTTACAGAGTGCTCAGGAGATTTAGGGTGCAACAAGCAGGATTCCAGGGGATTTAAGGTTTTCTGCAGGTCTTAGATGCCAGTCAAGTTCATGTCAATGTAACCACAGTGTGGTTGCTGTTGGGAATTTGTTTTGAGGCATCTATCTCAGTGCTGTGTAAAATTTGATGAGGTCATTTTTAAATTGAAAAGAGCTTGTGTTAATTTTTACTTGTGAATTTTTTTCTTCCTTTATTTAATGGAAGAAAGAATAGAGTTTTGATACACGGTTGTCTGTGCATTTTTGGAGGATATTATCTAATCTTTTGGGGAGGCAGCTCTAAGTTACTTCATCTAAATTTACTGTTATATTATCCAGGATGCCACTAAAGTCTGTCAGAGAAATAAATGTTTCTTTTCCTGCAGGAAACTTGTTCTCTGATGTTCTTCACCTGTTGGAGGTTGATCTCTTTTCCTGCCTAATGAACGACTGGTTCTCATGTGACAAATGAGTAAAATTCTCCAGTCTCAGCTGGGAGACTGAAAAGATGCAGCGAAGACGGAATTCTAAGACCCCAAAGCGGCCTCTGGACGTTGACAATAAAAGCCAAACTGATCTCTCTGCGTGGCGAAAAGGAAGGAAAACTGACCGTGAAAAAAGTCTCCAGGATCATCGGAAAAATGATCGGAAAAATGATACTGATGAGGAAAATGATAGCCAGGAAGTCTCCCTGGAGCAAGCTTTGAGCTACTTTGAGAAAGGTAAGAGCACTTTCAAGGTTGGCTCTCTAAGATTGAAAACATAATAATTACATTATTAACAAAAATAATGATAATGATATAGAAATAATGTATTTTGCATCTGGTTTCCCTATTTAATGCCTGAGCTATGTAATATTTCTTTAATGCCTTAAAAGCTTTCTGTTACTACTACATAAAGAGAAAGGAATATAGAATCACAGAATGGTTCGGGTTGGAAGGGACCAAACCCCCCTGCCATGGGCAGGGACAGCTTCCTCTAGACCAGGTTGCTCAGGGTCCCATCCAGCCTGGCCGTGGACACTTCCAGGGATGGGGCAGCCACAGCTTCTCTGGGCAACCTGTGCCTGGGCCTCACCACCCTCACAGTAAACAATTTTTTCCTTGTGTCTAATCTAAAGCAACTCCCTCTCAGTTTGAATCCATTGCCCTTTGTCCTGTCACCAGATGCTCTTGTAAAAAGTCCCTCTCCATCTTTCTTAAGAAAAATAATAATAATAATAATTTAAAAATAATGCAATTTTACTGTTGTCTTCTCTCTTTAATCCCTGATCTATGTAAATGTTTCTTTAATGTCTTAAAAGTTCTTCCCCATTTTGCTACTATGTAAAGAAAAATCGGTATATGTAGCGACAGTTCAGAGAATCTTAAAGTTCCTTTTCAGTTCAGCAGTTGTTTCATCCTGTGTTTATCCTATTTGTTTTTCCTAGTTCAAGGCCGTGTGTCCCTGAGAAACAACAGTGTTCTGCAGAAACACTTGGCTGCTGTGGAAAGCACTGCCCTGCAACAAGGGCTGCCCCCTGAAGGGTTTGAGAGACTGCTGAATGTGGTGCTCAGTGGCAAATTTGGTAAAACCATTATATACTGCTGCTGTATCTTCTGTATTTTCTGACATGCCTTGGTGTAAAAAAACTAACCACAGTTCTTGCTCCAGGAGAGTGGTATCCAATTAAATGTTATGGTGTGCTACAGATTTCTTTTAAAACTTCCTTTGTTCATAATTGCAGATTTCTGAAACGGTTGAAGTGTGCCCTTAGCAAGCATTGTGTCTTTGCTGTAAGTGTTTGTGTAGGTTTCATTGCCCCAAGATCAAAATAATTAAACAAACTGACATAGTTGTGTTAGTGAAACTTGCTGAAATTAAAATGTCATCCTAGCAGTCAGTTCAGCAGCCAGTGCAGCCCTCATGCTGCTTTCTTAGAAATGTTGTTCACCTTTTATACTTCTGAATAATGAAATATTCATTGGAAAACCCCCTAAACTTCCACCTCCCTCCAGCACAGGAGGGACACACAGAATTCCCTTTATGCAAGTAGTTTAGTGCTGTTTTTCATTTAAAATGACCAGCTCATCTCCATAACACTCATCTGTTCATCTTTGGCTGACAGTCCCATACCCTTTTGCTGAAGGAATTGGTCATTTAATGTTACCAGAATCTGTGTTACTTTTGGTTGTCTTGCCAGGAGTCTAAGGACTATTTCAGTACTAAAATAGTCAATATTTTATTTGCTTTCATTAAGCTGGGAGAAATATTTCTCATCATTTTTTGAGGTATAGGTAAATCCTTACTAGATTGCTGTGCACTGTTACTTTTGAACAGTGAAGCTCTGAATAATTTTGTCCAGAGTGATTTTGACTTAAGCTGCAAAACCATATCAAAGAACCTGGTCCATGAACACCATCTTATTTGAAGTTATTTATTTTCCAGCTGACACAGTGAATACTCGTTTATTGAAGAGCCTGATCCCAGCCTCAGTAATACCAGAAGATTCTGTGGTTACAGCTGTGTCTTGGCTCTGTGCCAACAGGTGCTCAGGCAACATCCAGGTAACGTAGTAAGTTCTTACAGTAGTTATTGCTTCTGCACAGGAATGATAAGGACAGGTTATTTTCAGGAAGCAAAAATCCTGAGGTTTTAATATACATGGCTTTACACAAGGTACTGTAGTTTACCAAGATTGGCAGAGACTCTCATTACTGGAATGGCAGTGGGAACCAAGAAACATTTTTTAAGTGTGAATGGAAATTTGCACAGTTCCTGCTTGTCCTGAATCTGTGAATTCCTCAGCAATGGTTTCTCCACCAACATTTTTGGGAAATACTTCTGCTATGCGAGGCATTCTTCAACTTCAGCAAGGTATCCCTGAGGTTACATGTACCTTGGTTGTGGTAACATGACTGAACATTAGCAAAAGAGTATTTTATGTTCACATAGTCTGCTCAAAGGTTTCCATCATAGGATCATAGAATTTATTTGCATCATAGAATCATTTAGATTGGAAAATGTTTTTGAGACCACAGAGTACAGCTGTTAGCCTAATGCTGCCAAATCCACCACTAAACCCAGGTGTCACACCTCTACATCTTTTAAATCCATCCAGGGATGGTGATTCAACCACTTCCCTTGGCAACCTGTGCCAGTGCTTGAAAGCCCTTTTGGTGACAATCTTTTTCCTAATATCCAATCTAAACCTCCCCTGACATAACTTGATGCTGTTTTTTCTTGACCTATCACTTTATACTTGGGAGAAGAGACTGACTCTCCCCTTGCTTCAGCCTCCTTTCAGAGAATTGCAGAATGCAATAAGGTCTCCCCTGGGTCCCCATTTCTCCAGGCTGAGGTCCCCCAGCTCCCTCAATTGCTCCTCCTAAGATTTGTGCTCCAGACCCTTCCCCAGCTTTGTTGCTGTGCTTTGGATGCCTTCCAGTACCTCAGCCTCCTCCTTGGTGAGGGGATAACACGTGTTCAGGAGGGTTTGTTTCCCATACTTCATGCATTGATATACAGGCACTTCAGCGAGGTGTTGGAGTTTGCCCTTTTCCCAGGAAGGCTGCAGGAGGATACCCTTGTCAGGCTTTCTTCCACAGCTGAATTATCTCTGAGCTGTTGTTTATCTGTAGCTCTCTGGTTGTCCTTGAGAGTGGTTTGTATCCTTACTGATTGTGTCTCTGAAGTTGGCTACTGACTGCTCTGCCTTGCTTTTGCCCGTCACTTAATGTAATACTGCTTTTTTCCTGTCTGCAGTTGCTTTTTTTAAGGTGGCTGATCACAGTGTTTGACTTCATTGATCACAAGGAACAAATTAATGCCCTCTATGGTTGTTTCTTCTCCTTCCTGCAAGATGAGAAGATGGTAAGGAGAGCTGAAGAACATATGGAATTGACAAACTAAAATTAAATGTTGATTAGTGTATTAATGCTGGAATTAGTCTGGTTGGTTAGAGACAATTTTCTGATGGCTGGAATTTTTCTCTTTTTTACTTCTTTTTCATTTTGCATTATAAGATTGCTGGGTAGCTTAGATCCATAAACAGGGAAGTACTATAGGTTTGCTGTGGCCTGGCTGTTAAATATGTTTCCAGAATTGCTTTTCTGTGTCACAGAGAGGTTGGGGATATATTTTGTCTAAATTCCTAAGACTAATTATGGTGCTGCAGTCTCTGGGATTGTCAGACATCAGAAGGTAAACTTTTCTGCTCCTGGGAAGAAAGTGACTTGTATACCTTGGGCAAAAAGAAAAAAACCCATTTAGAGCAGTGTTTTTTTAAGGGTGAGAAACTAAATGCTGTTCTGCTTAATTGATTTGATGAAATGTAGGTTAAATGAGAAGAAGCATTCACGAAATTTCTGCTATATGGCAACTGTAAAATCCAGGTACTGGAATATTGAAATGTTTGGATTCAGTGCATATAGAGATGATCTTGGCACTCAGATATGAAATTATTAATATTCTTTCAGTTTGGGCTATTTTGTGAAGTTCCCAGAGTTCTGAGTTATGTTGCTTGTGAAGTGTTTGATGGTTTTTGTTAACTTTAGTTATAATCTTTTCCTAAAACTGGATTTAAGTTCTTACTGCTTAAAATAGCATTTTCAGGCACGATGGGTCCGTTGGAAAGTTGGTGTGAAATTAATTTAAGACCCCTTCACAGCCTCAGCTGTTGTCAGAAGCTCCAAAAAAGTATGTTGGTTCAAAAGTGCCTTTTTTTTTCAAAAACGTGATTGTACTTTTACCTCTGACTCTTGAAATCTCTAGATCATGTTCCAAAAGACACGATCCAAGTTTATTGCATAATTTGGTTATTGTCAGATAAAGTTTCTAAATGAAATGGACTTAAGAGACTAGAGAAACCAGGTTGCTTCCTAAGGAAGTAAGGTGTACTCTGCCCTGATGGGGCTGCAGGGATGGTTCGAGGCAGCCAGCAGTGGAACAGTCTCCTGTGAAGCCTCTGTGCTGCTCTTCGGGTGTCCTGCAGCAGCAGGAGAGTTCATTGCTGCCTTTGCTTTGCAGTGCCCCTACATCTGCCACCTGCTCTACCTGCTGACCAGAAAAGAAAATGGTGAGTCTCAACTATAAGAACTGGAATTAGCCTTTGTTTCTGGTTCTGTTTGCTGGTACTGCCTTTTCATCCACTGCAGCTACGGCAATGATTTGCCAATATGGTGCTTTTAAGGCAAGGAAACATGAGTGATAGTTCAGAATTTCAAAAATTTGTGTAACACTTAATGAATTGGAAATCTGTCTATTAGCCTAGAAATAACAATGATTGGTTCTGCTTGCTTTGTCATGACTTCATAATGAAAATGATAATTGCGTTTTTGCTCCAATATCTGATACAGTATTTTTTAAATCCTTTATACTGCTAATTGTATTTCCAGTCAAGCCTTTTCGGGTTAGGAGACTGCTTGACCTCCAGGCAAAAATGGTGAGTTTATTTCAGTTCTTGTAGAGTATGAACTGTGGTTAATAATGCACTTTGTTAGACTGATGTCCTTGCAGGATGGAGAAGAGTGGCTGGACTTGGAATTGTAGATTGTAGTCTTTGTAGCATCAAAACTTGTCTCTCTTGCATGTGCATCCCTAATTTTCACATGTGTTTTGTGAGCACTTGCAATGATATGCACAAAGCTCTGTGTTTTATGGCCAGGTGTGGTGAAATCTGAGGCAAGGGGCAGCTTCATTTATCTATTACAGTCTTTAATTTTGTATTCATCTTCCTTTTGCAAGTGGTATCAAAAATGATTGAAAAATATCAGATTGTAGAGGGTCTTGCTCTTTTTTGTAAGAAAAGACTGGTCATATAGCATGTTTTTTAGACAGCAGGAAGACTCTTTTTCATAGTTTTAGTTGCTAAATTACTTTTTATTAGTTATGACTACAGAAAGCTCTTTCTTTAATCCCTTTCCTGTGGTATTTCATTGACACAGTTTCTGTTCTTTCATTTTCAGTTATTCATCAATGACATGTAGCTCTAGAAATTTAGGTTTTATTGTAGAAATTAGAAATCACTGGAGATTTTTGCTTCTAAAATACAGAACTCAGTTTCTGTATTAAAAACATACCCCACATGTTTTTCCTCTTGTTCTGCTATCTGACAGGGAATGCAGTCTCACCTGCAGGCTCTACTATCACTCTACAAACTCTTTTGTCCGGAACTGGTGACCATAACCCTTCCTAGGAAAACTAAGGTAAGGAATTAGATTTAGTCTATTTGGAACCAATACTTATGTTTCCATTTAAGCTACAGCATGATTTAGTGGTCAAGATTAATTCTATTTCCTCTTCACTGAGTAAAATCAGTATAATGTAGACCTGAGATTTATTCTAAGAATTGATGATTGATTTGAATTAAGATTATAAACCAGAAGTGTTGGAGATCCCTTTTGAAAAGGACATAATTTCAGAAGGAAATAAAATCGCAACTGTTGCTTTTCATCACAAAAAGTGATGAAACTAAGGACTGATGAGAGTTCTGTGCTGTGAGATCTTGTCAGGCAGAGCTGAGTGTCCCTCCATCGATGTTTATCAGAACAGAAACTAATCTTTCGGTTACTTTGTCTTAGTTTGGCTTCTTGCACAGATGTCTGATTTCTGTTTCCAGACTTACTTCAAGAATTCAGAGGGCCCGTGGAAAGCAGCAATCAGCACAGTAAGGCAGAGAAACCAGGGAAGCTCTCCCTTGGCCCAGGCAGCATTTTTAGGCACAACTCAACCTCAGTCACGGAAAAGGGTAGGTTGTGTGCCTAAGGTAGACCCTAGAAGGTGCCAAGCATCATCTTTCATTATGAATATTGGCAAATAATGGGAGTCTGGCTTTATTTCAGCACTGGGAGGGGTGGAGTACCTTTACAGAAATGCAGCATTTCCACTGTAATGAAAGCCTGGACACATTTTTTTTGTAAAACAGGGTCTTTCTGGGAACACGGGTGACGTATGCACTCATTTGCATTGGAAGCAGAGTCATTGCTCTTTATTTGTGGTTCTTTTCTGCAGAAATGGAATGCTCAGTTGGCTGTACCTGTAAGCAGTGCAAGTAATTTAGAAGAGGACAGGGCAAAGAACTGTGTGGATTTGTTCAGTACAAATGAGACTTTTCCAGTGGAGCAGCTGCAGACATTTCCTCAGCTTCTACAAAATATCCACCATCTAGAGGTGAGTTTCAGGAAGGTCTTGGTAAGCTCAATGAATGTTTTGAGAGATCAAAGGATATTCCTTTATGCCTTGTTTGTGTGTGAATAGTGTGTGGGCTGCCTGGTTCTAACAGACCACCTGGTCCTAACTGAGGATGATGAATGGGTTCTGGAGATGCTCTTATTGCTGGTAAAAGGACTGGACAGTTCTGATAGAATGAGGTTCTCTGGCAGTTTGCTGATGTAAATACTGAATATTTCTTTTTGTGTTTTTTTTGATTTCTCTTGCAGTTTCCTTCCCAGATGGGTTCTGTGCTAACAAACCCTTTATTGCTTCACTACATGAATTGCTTCAGAGATGAATCTATTTACCTGAGGCTCTACTACTGGATGGGCCAGATACTCCAGGAAGGTAGGAACTTGGTGTTGCCTTGCATGGTAGGGAGGTAAAGGATGTCAGAGGCTTTTCACTTTTCAGTAATGGTATTTGCTATTCAGATTTGTCGTGATAATCATGTAATGCTAAAGCAACTATTGGAAGACAACTGAATTTGGTTTCTCATTGTGCTTGTTCTTGCTGTGCTTGTATTCAAATACAATATTCTCTCCTGTTTAGAATGCACCTGGTGTGTGATTGATAACACAGATGAAAAAGAATTCAAGAGCTTCCTGGAAACTGTCTACAAGGCAGAATGTTTCTTGCAGGTAAGTGCATGTTTTGTGGAAGCCAAGGGTTTCCAAAAGACTTCCCTTAAAGAAGTTCCAGGACTTAGCTGTTTCCGGTAATATTTCTGAGAAGTGACAGTGTCTCAAGTAATAAAAATACATATACCTATGAAAAGTCAGTATTCTGGAAATGACCTATTTTTCTGCAGGAAAAATAATTTGAGAATGGTATTGAGAATGATAATTTGGGTGTCCTGGCAAATTGTATGGCAAGGAAGGAGGGGTCAGCCTCTTTCTTTCTCCAGGATGAAGTGAGCATGTCAAGGTCCAGGCATATGAGATTTTGAATACTCCTCTTCTGCTTTGTAGGAGGGATTTTCTGCCTGTGAAGAGTTCCTGTATAAGAGCCTTCCTCTCTGGGATGGCTCCTCCTGCCGACCAGAGGTCCTCAAACTTGTGAGTTGGATCCCCCTCAGCAGTTTCTCTGGTATGTGTTGCAGGTCCTTTGGGTGAGGTTGGACAGTGGGGAATATCTTGGTGGATAGAATTTGTTCACCAGGATCATACTGGTTTCTCATTTGTTTCAGAAATTAAGTCATATCTCTATGGTCCTCTGGCACAGCTCTTTTTCACATCATCCATTTACTTTAAGGTAATTTGAGTGAATACAGTGGCTGTTTACTTCAAATTGATACTGCTCTCTGCACTTGTGTTAGGTGTAGCAGTCTGAGGGGTTGTATAGGGAACTTTATTTGGGGAAGTCTGTGCCCAAACAAGGGTAAAATATATACTTACAGATAAACTTCTTTGGGAATATGAGTGTCTTGAAGATATCTTCTTTTTTGACTGGGGCACTGGAAATGAAAAGGACTGACAGTAGGCAAGACAATTATTTGTTTTATTTCAATTTTAACTCAGTATTTGAAACTTGCATTTTCCAGGAAAAACTATGTAACACATACATTCAGTTCCAGGGGATGTGCAGTTATCTCACTACTCCTATTGGTCCTGAGAAACTCTTGGTACCTTTCCTTGTGTATGTCAATTCTCGTGGCATTTTTTGTTTAGTATTATTTGCTTACATAAATTGTCACCAACCTGATTTCTTTTTTGCCTCTTGCAGTGCAGTGTTCTTGAGAGCCTGAAACAGCTGTTGCAGAATTGGTTAAATTGCAATATGATTCATATGGATCCAGAGTATGATTCTTTGTAAGTTTGTCATAAAAATATGCAAACCATATTGTGTGTATTTAGACATATATTCTAGTCCTATCACCCAGCATAAAGACCCAGCATAGAATGTTAACAATGCTGTTATGATTCTGCTATATTGTAAGCTACCTTGTCAGTCCTGTTATTTGTCTTTAAAAATATTTCTCTTGATACTGAAAATTGAAATGTCCAGCCTGACACTGACAGCAGGTCATGCTTTTAATGATGTTGATAGCAATGTTACTGGCTGTATTGAAGAACAAATGTCTGTTGCTGAGTGTTTGGTGGGGCAAAAGCATAGAATTCAGTTTCTTTTTACCACTTTTCCATGTTGCCCTTTGCAGAGAGGTGTATGTTCTAATATTGTGTCATGTAATTGGTGCAGGAATACCACCCTTTCTGGAACAGTGAACGTGGTGGCTGACCTGATCCACTTTGTTGGACGGCTCTCTACTGCTGCATTGCGTTTGGAAAACAATTCCACATTATTGCTCATCTTCATTCTGGATTTCTATGAGACTGTGAGTATCCCCATCATTTTGGCTTGCTTTTGAAATACTCTAAAGCTGTGAATAGTTGAACAAACATTGATAGTTCTGGAATCTACTTGTAAGTAAATTGTGCATTAAAAATGCACAAAACTAATGGGAGAAATACTTGCATAGGACAGTATGTTTAAAATAAACAAATGTTTATTTTATGGGATTATACAGAGGATCACGCACCCTTTGATATATTGTTATGTTGGTGCTCTAGCAGGCAACTAGGATTTGAATTTTTTTGTGATGTTTGTCTAATGTATTCAGAACTCTAGAGATTTCTGAAATAAAGTAGAATCTCTGCAGCAGAGATAGTAAGTGGAGAGCCTAGATTTCTCCAAATGTGAATAATTCAGTTAAATAAAAATATCCACCTATACTTCAAGTGGCAAGGAAGTAAAGGTAATGGCAAACAACCATTAGTGAAAAATCTGTTGTGAGATTAGGGAAAGGAGTCTGAAAACAATTGTGCCTAATTTAACAGAATGTAAATAGTATCCAGCTTCTGGATGGTGAGCTGTCACTGCTTACTTTTTTATGGTCTGAGCTGAAGTAACTAGCTGTGCATATTCTTAGACCACTGCTCTTCAGAGAATGATGCACACTTTCCTGAAGAACATTCCTTTGGGAATAGTTACCATGGCTAAGCTATAGAGGACAGTAATGTATTACATTACAGCAGTGGTGCTTTCAGTGTTATAGCTGAAGATCTTGTTAAATTTGCATCAATTTAAAACTGCCACTTTTTACTTGAAACTCAATGTTAAATTCCAGACACAAGTCTGATAATAAATCCATGTTGTATGGCCATGTCATCTTTTTTAGAGCAAAGTTTTATTGTGTTTTCATAAAATTCCAGCAAGGTCAAATAGATTTGGTTTCCCACTTGGAAGAGATTTATGGTCTGTTTCGGCTTGCTGGTATCAGCAAGCCAGGCTTAGGAACAAGGTCAGGTCTAGCCAGGAATGGTCTAACAGATGAGGAAATAATGGCTGCTGCTTTTTTATGGGGATCTGAGTAGATTTGATTCAGCAAGTAACCGTGACAGAACATAGAGTGTACCTGAATGGTTGCTTCAGAGACTGACATATGAACTTCTGTGTCTCATATTGAGAAGGAAACAGAGCAGCTTCACCCTGGCCTTCCCTTCTAGATGAAGTCAATGGATTTGGCTGGAATGCAGTGTCATGCTCTGTGTTGCTCTTGCATCCCTCAGGGTTTGTAATAACCATTACTTTGGCAGTAGTAATCAGCCTGGATGTGCTTCGTTCCTGCAGGTGTGTGACATGTACCTGAAGTATAATCTGCCTTTGCTGATAATGCCTCCTGCTGGCGTTTTCTACCCAGCACTGCTCAGCATGGATTCTGTCACCTTGAATCAGCTCTGCTACATTATGTACAGGTACTACACTGGGTGTGGGCTGTAGGGTCTCCTTGTCTTCTCTTTCAATCTTTTGGAAATTGAATTACTTTGGTGTAAAATCTGAAATCTATTTTTTCTGCCTATGCAAGGCAAAGGTGAAAGTTCCACTTGTGCCCAGCTTTCATGATACAGCATTTTACAGCTGTAGTTACTACTGGGTTTTTTAGTCTGTTGCCCAAAATAGCAGGATTCTGACCTCTTTCCTAGTATTATTTCTGTGTCCTTGATATGTGGAGAGGAAGAAGTTCCTGTATGATTTTGAGAGAACTTAAGTCAGCCAGCTGGAATCACTATTAGTAACTACAACTTCTTACTCCTGTGCTTTGACCACTAGACTTATGCTTTTCCTTACAAATTCTGTCATGTGCTGAGTAGGAAGCACTTCTGACACCTCCAAATTCTGGGAATTTGGGACTGCCTTGTGCTGCTGGCAACTCCAGAGACAGCACTGTTTAGTGCTCTGCAGGATCCACCACCACGGCTGTGGTTCTTGGCCGTGTTACTTCCAGTGGCTGCATCTGAGGAGAAGAGTAGCCAATAGCTGACAGCTGGTGCAGGGCTCTCCATGTGGCTTTTTCTCTAAGGAATCTGCAGGGTAATTAACATGACAGGATGGTCTTGAGGAAATAAGAGGAGCTAGTGCTTATTATATAGAGCAACTGTCAAGTTACATTACTTCCAGTGGCTTCTGTTTCTTTGCTTAGTGAGTGAAAGTCTGCTTTCTTAAAAACACACTGCTTTTTTCTACCGATTTTAGGGCTGGATGTCAATTCTTGCATGCTCCCTCGGTGAAAGTGACTGTCCCAGGCAAACCAGTCATGTATGAATCATTTAAGAGATTAATATTATCAGATGTGTCCCTACTCTGCCTGGAAAGAGTGGGTCTATGCCAAGTGATAAAATCCCTTTGAATTCTTTTTCATGTCTCTCTTTTTTACCAGTAAAGTTTGATGATTTCTCTCATGGCAGAAATAAGTTTTCTTAATACATTCCTCCAGCTTTTTTCCAAGCTACTGGTATTCTACTACATTTCTACTACTGGCATGTTGTAAAGATTTACAGGCCCCTAACTTTCTCTTTTGTTTGGTGTTTTTTCAGGTATCGAACCAACTTGGTGGCTGCAAAAGAAAATGAGCAGAGTAAAAAGGTATTGTGGAAACACATCTGTTATGTGCTAGAACAGACCCTAGCAAGGAATTGGGTTGAATGGAGGGCAGGTGTACTAGTGGCATTCTTGTAGGGACTGTGGGAACACACAGCTGCTTTGAGGATGCTGTTCACTGATTGGTTTTGTCCCTCAGAAAATACTGCAGTTCAAGTTCAGTAACGAGACATACAAAGAGTACAACCGGTACATAACAGCTATGGTGGGCTGTCTGTGGACATCCAGTGTATTCCAGAAGGATACTCATCCTCAAGGTCTTCATATGGATGATGAGCTGCTGAAGAAAACTCAAGTGAAGGATGTGAAAAAAAGCTTCAATATTGTCTACCACCCAGCCATGATGGGCTATTCTATCTTCTTCCTGAAGGAGGTAATGGTGTAGGCCAAGATGTTCTGTCTTGACAGGTTCTCTAGAGCAGTATCCCTTGGTGTCCTGGCTGGCTTGTAGAGCCAGGTGTAGCATTCTATGTTTGTGTCAGATCAGTGGCACAATTTGAACAGTCTGTTTGTGTGGTATGAAAGCATGAATGTACCAGTTTTGGATGTGAATTTGTGCTTAGGATCATTTTGAAGATAGAACTAGAATAGCTAATCAATGAAATAAATGACAATTCAGTAAAAGCTTCCCAATAGTGCATCCTGCCCCACAAAATAGGGAGTGTGACCTAAACATTAAAACTTCAGAAAGTCAAAAAATATGTAGTTAAATTGTATATAGCTGTTCATGGTAGAACTTTTAGCAGTGTTTTCTGGCTCTTGTGGTTGCTTTTGAGAATGGCTTATTAAAACAGAAATACAAGTAGCTACTTTAAGTACAGAGGTAAGACAAGATGATAATCTTGTATTGCCTGGTGTGAGTTCTGCCAGTAGTTGTCCTGCATTATGGGTGCCATCATGTGTTCAGTGCAGCTGCTGAAGAGTGGTGGGAGCAGCTTGCCAGAGTTGTTATTGTTCTGAGATGTGTGCCCTGCTCCAAGAAATCAGGTTTTGTAGGCTGTCCAGGGGGTGCACAAAGATGCCATTTTGTTGTGAGAAACACTGGCAGGCTCGAGGCATGTGTAGGTGTTACTCCTGGAACGAAGCAAGGGACATCTGAGGGTGAAACTGAAGCAAAGAATGCTGGCTAGGAACACTTCACAGTGCTCAGTGTCCCAAATCGAGCTAGTCTGTCTCTTACTGCTGATTAAACCCAAGCTTTGTCTCTGCTGGAGGAGGTTGTTTTATTTTTATTATACACACTTTCTTTTCCTTGGTCTTTTTCATATCTTTTGTCCACATAATTTTCATTCTGAGGCTTCCTAGAGTCATAGAATATCCTGTGTTGGAAGGAACCCACAAGGATCGTTGAGTCCAACTCCTGGCCCTGCACAGGCAGCCCCGAGAATCCAACTGTGTGGCTGAGAGTGTTTTCCAAATGCTCCTTGAGTCTGGAAGCCTTGGGGCCATGACCACTTCCTTGGGGGGCCTGTTCCAGTGCCTGACCACCCTCTGGGTGAAGATCCTTTTCCTAATATCCAACCTAAACCTCCCCTGATACAGCCTCCTGATTCTTCTTTGTAGGTTTTACACATTAAAAAAAAAACCCCAAACACACACGCAAACAACCATAAAACAAAACGACCCAAACAAAACACCCCAAAAGAAAATCCCCTAAGAAACCCCAAACAAAAAAACAAACCCCAAACAACAAAACAAACCCCAAAGCCTTCCTTCTGGTGGAGAATTTTTACATTCTTCCTACTGCAGAACTAAGAGATTTTGCTTAGCAGTGATCACAGTTGTGTTTTAAGGCACAAGAAAGTAACATTTAGCAACAGGGTCACATATTCCTCAGCAGTGTGGTGCTGAGCACCAGAGGGCACTGCTCTGCAGCACTCGGGGAACACAAACACTACTCCGAGTGTCAGTAGGTTCCCTCTTCTTGCTCTTTCTCATTGTTGTGAATTATCTTTCTAATGTTTTGAAGGGGAAGCTTTTACACTGGTGAGAGACAGTGGTTAAAGATAGCTGTAAATATTCCCTGTTGCTATCCAGTAGAGCTGCAGCACAGGGCAGGAGGGTCTAGATGTTACCCTGCCACTTATGGACACAGTAGGATGCTGGCAGCCCCTTTCTGAAGCGTGATTAAAAATCTCTGAGCTTCTTTGCACACCTAAGCAGAGACCCAGGAACTCTGGACATACTTGTTATCTGACCTGATACTGTTTTATTCCCTCTCCTCAAGGCTTTTCCAGAGGATACCACCTTGAATTTCAAATTAATTAAGGTAAGATTTCTCTCTGCGGGCTTCAGAAAAAGTTATTCTTCCTGATGCCCTTGGAGCAGAATTGCTATTATCAACGCACTTAACGTTAAATTTCTGAGATGAATGTGTTTGTTTGCTACAGCTTTGAACAGAAATCCTCCACTGAGCAATACAGTGGCAGTAGGTTTCCTTTCCTATATCACTGGGTACTTCAAAACCTGAGCTGAAGGAATCACCACTGGTGACAGAAGGAATGCTTTAATATCCATGTTCACTTAGTTCCTGACATGTTCCCTATTGATCCAATAGACTCTGCTCTTTTTAGAACTGGGATTTATAAATATTTTCAGCATTAAAAGAAGATCATGGTTTGTCATGTTCAAGCTAAGAGTGTATATTGTGGGCATTTGGGAACAGGAGGTGCCCCTGTGTAGCTGTGGGTATTTACAGATGTTGTCAAACTGTGGAAGGCAGTGCTTGCAGACTTTTTCAAAATGGCCTAAGGAAGACACAAAGCTTTGTCCTGCACATTTAAAAATTCTTTCTGGTTTTATAGGGGAAGAGGTGGGACTGGTATCTGGAATATCTCTACGCACAAGGTTTGGATGGCTTGAAGGTCTTTATTGAAAGCAGCATCAATCGTGTTTCCCAGGCCCCTCAAAACAAGGCAGAGAATGAGAAAGTGTGACCCTGGGACTCACTGGAGCTTTTCTGTCCTCAGGAACAGATTAGCAGAATCCAAAAGACTGTGTCACTAGTTTCTTCCTCAGAGGAAAGAAACAGAGCAATTACTCGTGTACTGACATCTGTCTTATGAAAGTGAAGACACAGAAGGAATGCTTAGACTGGCTTGGGTCACTAACACTGAGGCCCCTCTTGTCCCTGTGAACTACTCTGGTGTGAAATTGGTGAGCTGTATGTTACATACCATCCACGTTTTTCATCCTGTATTTTCTCTGTCGGAGCATCTGCTTTGAGAATCAAACATTTTTCATCTCAAAAATGCAGTGAGCAGAGCTGCTTCATTTATAAGTAATGTTGCTCCCCGACCTGCTTTGCCTTCCTCAGTGTCAGGTAGCAAAAAACAACTCGATCAGCCTTTCAGGGACTCCGTGTATGTGTTGGGTTGCATTGGAGCAATATGAGTTTCCTAATTCCCTTTTGTTCCATGTATGTACTATTAGAGGCTGAACAAACTGACCTTCCTGAAATTCATTTTCACATTGAAGCTTCCAAAACAGACTTTTTGCCAGCATTGCTTATAATGATGTTCTAATGCAGCTGCAAAATTTGATGCTCAGTTGATGGTTTATTGGTGGTTTGAGGACTTGTACAGTATTGTCACCAGCTCACCATTTTCTATTGGTAAGTGCAAATGTAGCTTTCCTTTCTGTGTTTCTAGCTCTGTAGGTGTTGTGTATTATACATGTACATATATATAATTTATATTCTGTAAAATGTTTTCAACATGCCATTTTGAATAAACCCTGCTACAAGAAGTATCATCTCCTGTCATTTGGTTTTAACACTGAGTGGTGGTTGGGAGAAGCTGTACTGAGGTTTTCAGAATTTAACTGAACTTTATTTTACTGCTGTAAAACAAGGTTGTAACCACTTGAAAGTTGGGTCAGAGTTTACTGAATTTTGCACTGTGAATCTGTAGCTTGATCCAGTAAAGGAATCAGTCCTGAGAGTGACTCCAGAGCCACTAAAAGTATGTTTGGTTTCTTCATCCTCTCAAAATCAGACTGTAGTTGAGGTACCACAGTTCTCTCAAATAGGTGGTCTGGTTAATATGTCTCGTGTATTGCCCTTTCTGTGTTTTTCCACATACTGTGAGTGATGCTTGTTAATTTTTGTCAAGAGGAACAGATCTTCAAAAATCCTGATTATATTTTCTCAGCGGGGAAACCCCACACATTACAAATTCCTCCAACTGGACATGTTTCAAGACATGCCCCTAACATATAAAGAGTCGTATAGTTTTTCTGTGAAGCTGCCTTCAGAAAGGTGTTGGAAATGCTATCTCCACTTAGGCTGGAAATCCTGTGCACTGCATTCCCTAAGGACAGCTTAATCCTAAACTTTTGTCCTTAAGATGCTGACCAGGCTTGTACTTCCACACTGTGGCACTGGGATTCTATATAGGAATAAGGCTGGAGGGATTGATAGCCCTAGAAAACATGAGATGAAGACATGGACCCACTGACAGATCTGTGTGTGGCAGGCTCAGTCAGTGGGGAAAGGAGCAGACACAAAACATCCCAAAGAACCACCAGCCAGGAAGGACAAGGCTTCATGTTGCCTGAGTGCTGTTTGGAGTTTGTGGAAGGAGCAGAGCCCTGGCATTCTTGTCAGACTGGCAGGTGCTGCCAAAGGCTTCATTTCACTTGTGAAATGCTTAGATTCTTAAGAGTGTGTGTGATGTATGTAAATGTATTTAAAGGAGCTTATAGCAGAATCCTTCAGGATATACTGAGTGTTACATAGTTACTGGTCCCTGAGATAAGTTTTCCCTTGAGGCTGATGTTTGGTTGAGAAAACACAGAATCACGTTATGGGACACTTGTTCCATCACAGGTGTTTTATTATAACCTGTTTTATGAAAGTATTTAAGCATCCTGTTCACAACTTTGTCATGCAAGTGCACAGTCTGGACACTTACTGATGCAGAATTGCAGTAACAGGACAGATAACTTTCCTTTAATGTCAGTTTTGTTGGTCAAGATGGCTGTTTAAAATCCTTCCCATGCAGCAATGATGTGCCTGGTATTCCAAGGCACTTGAGATGATTTTTAGCCTCTTTGTGTGCTGTGGTAGCTCTTGTCTTTTTGGACATTTATTTTTTTTTGCTCTAAATATCTGACTTCACTAGCATTTCACTTGAAAGGAAGAATGGCCTTTTTAGGGAGGAATGTGCTACATTTTCTTTTTTTCGTTTGTTTGTTTTCCTCTACTTGCTGTTTGCATTCTAATCATCATGGTAAATTTTGTAGACCACTTCCTATAACAAGCATAACCATTTTCCATTACAGCCCAAGGACTTGGCTGACCACAGCATCTGCTCTGAGGACAAAACCAGAGATAGCCAAGACTCATCTGTTCCCTGGTAAGTGACAAACGACCGATTCACCTCCAGTGCCCGTTTCTGCCCATTGGAAGGTGCCACTGTAGGGAGGCACTGAAATTGTAGCAGAACTGTGTTGTGGGCCCATTTGATTAGAAACAATGCAGGGTGAAACGTTCATTTAAGGTTCACATTCGTGTTGTCAACCAGCACGCCCAGAGAATATTGAGGTTTAGGTTAGGCCTGCAAGCTCTCTTTGAAGGGATGATCCTCAACACAATTCACCAGAAGGAAAGTGTGTGGTTTTGTGTGACTTGGGTCTACTTTTGAGTGTGTGTTTTTCTTCCTGGAGGATGCTGTTTCAAGATCCAAATTTCTGGTGTTGGCTGGGAATGCTGTTTTGTGTCCTGTCTCCCCTTAAGGAAGAGTTGTAGAGAAGCTCCGATTTCTGTCTGTCCTCCCTTGTGGGGAGGCTTCTACAGGATTTTGATATAGGTGTTTTGTGATACTACAGGCAGACCACGGCAGTGGTTGTTTCAGTTTAACCACATCCTGTAGTTCCTAGTAGCCTGTTTAGGTGCTTTCAAAAAAACGAGGCCTTTCCCTTTGGAAAAACCTCTGAGCGGATATTAGATAGGATTTCAAAGTACAGGGCCAGAATCCTGTCTGGGCTAGGCAGGCACAGCTCCCCTAATTTCTAATGGACCTATGTTGAGTTGCACCAGCTGAACATCTGGTCCCCAGTTCACACAACCAAAGCCATTAACCCCTCCCTGTCAGACACGTTGGCCTGAACATTATACATCTGAAAATGCAAATGCCTTGGGCTGCAGTTAATCTGAATTCTTTTTCTGAAGCCATGTTTGCTTTGTGTTTCTGTTAATTGTTATTTTGTGATGTGAGGCTCATTTGTTCACCTTATGCATCAGACTCTGATGCCCTTTCAGAGAGAGAGCTTTCTCTGAAAGGGTTAATAATTTCAACCTGTTTTCAGCTAGAATGAAGAAACTGGTTCCTCTGTATCCCTGCTTTCTATTCTTTTGTTGGCCTACTTCCCTCTGCTTGCATTTTGCATTCCTAATGCCATGAATAAATCAGGACCCAAGGATTTAGAAGGTGGTACAGCTGTAACCACTCAGAAAATTGAATCTGTGAGGCTTGTACTGCAGCTCTAACAACTGCCAATATGCGTGCTCCTGGACTCTTCTAATAACATTTAGCTGGTACCAAAATAAAATTCACTTTGCCTTTTTAATGTAATGTTTAAGAATTTTGTGCCTCTACCCAGTGTCTCCTCACTTCGTTCCCTTTGTCTTTTAGTCAAAGCTCAGTTATAAGCCCTTTAGGGCAGGGTAATCTCCTCCTGGCTGCTGTGACAAAATGGCTTATCAGAAATCTTTGCACAGAGGAGGCAAGAATAAGGGAAACTGAGGGATCTGACCCGGCGAGGGATTCATTTTCTTTACAGAGTCACAGCACAGTGGAACTGCTGTCTGGCTGTTGTCCTAGATCCTCTGATAACTTGTCATTAATAATACACACTGGATTGATTTTTGTTTGTAGCTCTGTGGCTCCTGAGAGTGCGTGAGGAAGCTCTTCATGTGCTTTTTAGTCAGAGGATGCATCCAGTCTAGGTGGAAAACAACAGATGTTAAGAACAAGCTTGCTCTGGACAATGAATATCTTAAAAGAACAAAGTCCTAAAGTATTTTCTTCCAGGAAGGATGACTTATGTTGTACTGATGGATTTCCCTCATGGCTCTGCTTTTATAAAAATAAAAAATTATTATGGTCTGATGGAGGTTTGATTTCACCAAACCTTGTTTTTGACTAAGAACACCTTTTTATGTCCTTTTTAGCACTTGGTGACGTGGTTTTCAGGAGAGGATTCCTGAGAACTGTATCTATCTGTTAGACCTGTCCAAGTAACTCCCAAGTAATTATAGTTGGCAAGGGAGGTGTTGAAGTGCATAAATTATGTGCAAGGTGTGCATCTTGTGAGGATGCCTCTCTGCCTCTCAGTTTCCTGTCTTGTAGGAGTAAAAAGCCTGCATAACAGAGGGTAAGAAAAAAGCTGCAGGTACTTACACAAGACTCTAAATACTGTTTTAACCTTGACAATATTTAGAAATCTGTAGGCTCAGACATGATCCCATTCTGCAGCTTAATGAGGGAACATGCATCAGGCAAGCTGTGGCACCTGCCAGAAACGTGACACACAATGGGCTGTTCCAGTCTAGGCTATAGGTGATGGGATATTTAAGTCATTGGAACGTGCCTGAGCTTCAGGCACTGGGTTTAGTTTGCAAATTGCCACAGATACTTCGAAAAATTTTCTTCTCTGCCTGAATCATTTGGGCTCTTCCTTTAAGGAATTCAGGGATAAGCTTCTTGTGATTAGGTATATTTTCATACGCAGCTGTATCCCTGTGCAGTTTGACTTGCTGTCCTCTGGTGTCTGTGCTGCCTGCGAGTCTGGAGTGTGATCTCTGCAGGAAGAGGCTTCTCTCTGCAGGTTTCCTCCCAGCCCTCTCTCTGGAGTCTCTAGGCCCGTAACATTCCCATCATGGTTTGTTGTACACGGATCACTAAGCAGTTTCCTTTCTCTTAGGGCACCTCTGTTCTGTGTCGAAGTGAATCTTCAGCAGCTCCTCTGTGATTGCTTTCTGCTCCTTTGTGTGCACAGCCCAGGAAATAAGGAGGGGGATGAAAAGCACACTGTAAATGTGTTGACAGCTTTTGAAGAACAAAACAGCCCCTGAAAACTGCCTGCCTTACCCTCCTTCTGTGTGGTTTTGCTTTCTTTTCTATCATTTGCTCCTTTCTCTTTTCTTTCTCCATCCTCCCCCCAAATTCTTTTATGATCTTTTGACACCCATCCCTCTTTACTTTGGAGCTTGCTGCTCTGAAGGCAGTTCCTCTCTCCACTGTAGCCCCCATTTCTTATTTGGGGGAACTGTGTCAATGTCTGTGCAGGAACAAATGAAAAGGGGGATTCTTTCTGTTTCTGAGTGCATGTCAGCTGTCTGCTTGTATCGGTTCTCTGCCCGTTCTTCTCTCTAACCCCAGGTACCATGCATTTAGAAAGTATCCTGCTGTTTTTCTAAATGCTTTCAGCAGGGTAGAACCTGCTCTGGGAAGATTTTTGTGCTTATTGATGCCAGCAGAGGAGGGGCAGTTATTTATTTGACATGAGTTATTTAAACAAACAAACAAAATGAACAACATGGCACAATATCCAGTCACCTTTTCGTAAATTCTTATCAAACTGAATTTAAGGCCCTAATTCTAGTTTAGTTCCTTCTCGTTGAAGACAGGCTCTTTGTGCTGTGCTCACAGGCCTGCTGGCCTGTCTAATGTACTGGAATTGATGGGCAGGTCTGCCCCTTTGTGCAAGATCTGTTCCTTCTGGCTTTCCCTTCGCAGGTGGGCACAGCATAACCACTGAGATCAATGATCCTGCATCAAAGCAAGAGTTTCTGCTGCTTGGATATGGACAGCTGTGTGAGAAAGCCCTGTTTGTTACTTCAGTTGAGAGAAGACCCAGATGAGGGAGCCCTGTGTCTCTGGAGAATGGGGATTTGCAGGCTCTTGGGGAGAAACAGGATTTCTTCCAGCCATAAGGGACTTTGTCTCAGCCCACAAGCCTTTCCCCAAACTCTTCTTCAGCAGCTGGATCCACAAGAACACTGTGGGTGTACGGCTCTAGGCAAAGTGCTTTTCTTTTGGGTGTCCTCCTGTGTTCTTCTTTTAGCAGGGATTTGCTTCTATATATGTCCTCAGTCAATGTTTTGCTGTGGGGGCTTGGGGTTTGGAGGCTGTTAGGATAACAATGGCTTGTTTCTGCATGTAGGAACTTCACAGCCTCCAACTGCTTCTCCAGCACTAGTTTGGAGCTATAAGGCTCCACCTGCTTCTCTGTTGGGAATTGGGGGTGGGTTCCTCATCAGAGGTCACTTGATAAAATTCCTCTGTGTAAAAATCAGTTGGATACAGCCCTAGGATTGTGCTCTGACCTACTGCCTTCCTTGCTGCTGCCGCCTCATGCTCCCTGAAGCCTTTCTTGGCTTTCCATTCTCTCTGTGTGTTCCTGGCAGTGCTCCATAGGAGGGATTTTTGGGAACTTATTCCCCATTGGTGAATTG
Organism: Sclerurus mexicanus; assembly: GCA_013396755.1. Lineage (NCBI taxonomy): Eukaryota > Metazoa > Chordata > Aves > Passeriformes > Furnariidae > Sclerurus > Sclerurus mexicanus. Next base: position 264,610 of record VWZF01002944.1, on the reverse strand, counting down.
TAATCTACCTTGCCCAGTCTGCATTCTGGGTTCCTGGGTAAAGCACCACTCTCTAAAATACTTCAGCTGGGATAAATTGATAAATTTGAGCTTTAGGCAGAAAGGGAAAGAACGTAGAAAAGTTTCCAAAGGATGGTAACAACATTTCCTCTTCTATACAAGAGGGAAGATGATCCTTCTCTTTCAGGAGATGTGATGTTTCAAAGGAGGCAAGAGAGAGCGTGAATTCTGGGAACCGATTCCCTGTGGCAAGGACTATTTTAGAAGAGAAAGTTAATTGGTGGGAAGTTATGGGAAGCAAAAAAGTAACATTAATAGCCTTTAACTGTATTGAAACCTGAGGTATTGTGTCGAAAACGTGAATGCCAGAATTTTAGTTAGTGTTTTTATTGGTTGGTGATGCAGGATAATTAGCGTTATGGGTGTTCCAGCTTAGAAGTGATTAATAATGACTTTAGGATGAGGCCAGACATAGCCCCTACTTCTTCTAGCTTTTCAAAATTTTCAAACTAAAAATATTGCCTCTCTGTGTATGTATATATATATGATGTACATATCAATTTCATGTTCATGCCCTATAAAACCTGGCTTTAATTTTTATGTTTTTATGCTGGTTTATGTTTTTATGTTTGTATGCTGTATTTAGCATGGTGCATATTGAGATGTTCCTGATGGGTAGGGGGAAATTCCTAGTTTTCCTAAACAAGTACATATTTGCCATTTAATAAAACATAAAATGTCTGAAATGTTTTGTTTGGGAAAGACATGTAGTAGGTACCACTGTATCTTCTGGAAGCTTTGGCTCTTGAAGTTTTTGGGAGGGTTATTTTTTTTTTAGGATTAGATTCTCTTTAGAACTCAAAGCATACCAAATTTAGCATCCTATCTCCAAAACCTTCCCATGCACTTAAAAAAGTTGTAGTGCTTGTGTGAAAACTGCAGTTATGACAAATCTGAGATTGTGTCCCTGATTCCCTTACAGTTCTGAACTCCCTGTCTCTTTGCCCTAATTATATCCTTAGAACAGTGCTGGGGGACCTGGGAAGACGTTCCCAGCCATGGAAGCAACTCCTTCACCAGAGATTCTGGTTTGTCTCACAATTTAAGCTAAACTGACACAAGAGATACTTTTTTTTTTCTCCTGCTGCATTTTGCTGCCCTTAAACTATCAATAATTCAGGATGCATGCACTGCAAAGCACCTTGTTTTTGTGGCTCATGCTGGGTGTTAATGTCTCTGTGCTGATGTCTGTGTTGTGGGCATGTGCAACTTGGCTTGATATGCTTATCCATGTTGTCATGTCCCTTTTGGATGCTGGTGGTGACAGATACATGCTGCCAATGGGTTTGGCCTTGTCTCTCTGGGGGATGGTGTCTTTGGAGTAGACTGGATAGCCCTTCCACCACTCTTATTTCCCCCCCTCTTTCCCCTTACTTAACCCAGGACTTATTATTTGTGTGTGTCTATGTGTGCACAAAAATAGCCCAGCAGAGTCTCTGCTCATTTTTGTCTTCCTATCCATATCTGTTTTTTGGTCTAAATACAGCTTTTGAGACTGAGTTTTGTTGCACCAGTACAGCTGCTGTGGAAGCAGCAGCTATTGAAGAAGCTTTTAAAAGCAGAAGGTGTGTGGAGTGGGTACACATTCTTGGGGTGGTACTCTATTCAATGTTGCTCCTTTTGGGACCAACTTTAAAGAGGTTGCTATTTAAAAATCTCCTTTCAATGTAGTTACATGAGTTCTCTGTGCATCTTATCTCACTGTGTGCTTATGAGCTCTGCTCCTGACTCCTGCCTCACCTATCTAAGATGAAGTTCCTCAGGGTCAGCCACCCACCTGCTGCAGGTTGTGGCTGGTACCATCAAGAGGAGCTCACTGGTTTCTTGAGGACTCTCTCAAATATATTTTACTGAAGATCAACTGTATTTTGACTGCTTTCTCTAGGTTTGAATTGGTGACCTATAAAAGCTTTTGATCCGTTCGCATCTGCCTTCCAACAAAAGTGTGGGATTAGAAAGTTTTGCTCTCAAAGTGCCAAAACTGGTAGATTTGGCTTCCCAAAAGGAAGGTAGCTTTGGCTTCCCCATCGCACTGGGCACAGCACTGGGCAACTGAGGCACGTTGGGCACTGTCACTCTGTGCAGCAGCATTTCCTGACCAACATTCCTCAGCCCACGGGAAGCCTTGTGCCACTGCAAAGAGTTTGCCAGTTGGGATTTCCATTGCTGCGAAGTGACTTGGCCAGGAGCGATCTTCAGGAATGTGGTGGAGTTGTGGGGCTGTTACATGTCCATTCTCTGGAGCTGAATGGGTGAAGTGAACCTGCATTGTGAGGTTCAGCTGCGGCAGCGAAAGGAAAATGGACAATATTTATAAACAGCACTGATCGTTTTGGAAAACATGAGTGTATGAGTAGAAAATAAACAACCTCAGTCTGTCAGCTCTGGGGAAAAACGGGCTAAGGCTCATTAAAAGTTGTTCTGACAAGGATCAGGCAAATAGTGTTTCCCAAGCTTTAATTTTCCCATGGAGAGGCTGAGACAGTCTAGTGGTTAAAACACAGGGCTGGGATTAGATTTGAATCCTCTTTCTGACTAAGTAATTTAATTCTGCTTCTTCTTATGTTATATGAGAATAACATCAGTGGGAACTTGAACAGCTTGAAATCCTTGGATGGAACGATCTGAAGAACTGTAAATTGTTATCTAGGGACCACAATCCCAGCTCCATGTCTGTTTGTGTCCTCAGCCAAGTTAGCAGCTCAAATCCTTCTCTTTCTTGTGAGCTGAGACAAGATACCCCGACATTTAAAAAATCTCCCCAGCTTGGCGAATTGGCTCTTCCTTTACTTATTTTTCTTTTCTAAGAAGAATAGGAAACATATCCAAAATGAAGTGGTTATCCTATTTTTTTCCTCTTTAATTTTAAAATGGGTTATTTTTAAGTTATTAAACCTTATGCCAGCTGCCCAAATTGTGGTTAAGAAAGGAGGTGAGTGTGTCTGGCATTTTCCAGCACACACAGGGCCATATGTAACCCAAAATGAGAGCTGCCAGCCCCGAAAGGCGGTGGGAGATGTCGGCAAGCAGCGGGCAGTGTGTCTGAGCCCAGCAGCCTGTGTCAGGTCTCCAGAGGTCAGACCACAGTGCTTTTTCTGTTTGTACATCGTCCCCTCCTCCTTTTTCTTTCTCCCTCTCCATGTGTATTTTGTCTCCTCCTCCCGTGTGTGTCTGCCTTTGCATCTCCACTCTTCTCCCTCCCCTCCTCCGGATCGATCACTGGCCGAGCTCTCCAAAGGGCCGGGCACTTGGTGGGGTCATCCTTGTTCCTCCTCCCGTGTTTTGCCGAGTCAAGGGTATCTCTTCGGAGGCTCGGGGAGATGCTGTTCCTGGTGATGTGATTGCATAGCAACACAGCAGCCGGGGCGGTGGAGGAGGAGAGGCAGGCGCGTGTGGCGGTGCTCAGCCTCAGCATGAATCCCTGTCACAGGGACTCCTCTGCTGATTCACACAGACAGCCCCACTCCCTGCTCCCGAAGCCCGGTGGCCGCTGTCCCTGCGCCTCAGACCTGGTGGACTCGGAAGGTAGGCCATGACAAAATTTGTTTCCCACTCAGATCTTGGCTGGGCTGGAAAAGGGGAAAATATGGACAGATGGTTAACCTCGGAAATACGCTCCTTGGGCATGTGTGTGTGCGTGTGTATATCCCATCACAGCAACACCGCCCGTGTACGTGCGGGTGAGGAAACTTGCAGAGAAGAAAGGAAGGGTGTCAGGGTGGGAGCAGGAGAGGTGGCCAAGACCGTTTCCACAAGGGTGAGGCTGGGGACCAGCTAGTGATGCGGATTCCCAGGGCAAACAATAGTAGGCAGCATCCCGGCTTCACCGGCTTTGATTCTCTGCACTCTAAAGGCTTATTTACCCTGGCAGTGTTTCTGCCTGAGCTGAAGGACTGCTCCAGGCAGGGTGCGTGGTGGCCTTCCAGCACCTTCTTGGGAGGATTAGACAGCAGGGCAAGGCAGGGACCCAAATATTTCTCGGGTAGTAGGCAAGGACCGGACTATAGTCCCGGCTCTGCCCTTTCCATTCACTGCCTTACACAGTCCAGCCTTGCTCCTTTATGTGTCCATCCTCCCCTCCCCCAGCTTCTCCCCAATCCCTTTCCTCCTCTTCCTCTCTCAAGGTCTTCTATTGCCACCACTGACCTTCCCTTTGATGCAGACAGCCCTGACCAACTGCAGAACTGCCTGCAGGAAGCAGGAGACCTTCCTCGCTCCCCAGGGCTCAGCACTCTGCCTCCCTCTCCATGCCAGACAGGGCAGCCTGGGCTCTGGTTTGTCAAGATTCGGTGCCACAGATTATTACGGGTCCCCAGCGCAGCCTGTTCCCTTCAGTCTTCCCTCCGGAACATCATGCCAGCTGTAGAGCTCCACTCGTGGAACTGCCAGTATTGCATTTGTGGGGTCTCAGTGCTCAGGTTGCCCCATGTGCAGTGACAGGGGTGCAGAGCAATTGCTCCCACACTTTTAAATGCCATGCTGGCTACAGGAGAAACCAATGATTGTATGGATTTTGGTTTTTAGTGTTGAAAGAAAAGTGTAGCCACACTTTTGTCAGTCTGTTTTCCCTGTGCCCTAATCCAAGGTCCTTCACACCTTCCCTCCTGCTGCTGCTCACCGACCTGTCTGGACCCCTGAGAGTTCTTGCTTGATGATTCTCTTTAATGGCCTTTCAGTCTGACCACAGTACCCTGGTTGAGGAAGGTGTGTGAAGTCCCAGCTACCAGGTTCAGTTGTGCCGGGAGGGTTTCTCTTTTTCTGGCATCCATGTGTAGCTTGTGTGCCTGCTGTGGCTCTGGTGCCACCTCATCCTCCCCTGCTGGTTCCCTGTGCCGAAAGCTGCTTTCTCTGCTGCTGTGGGAGTTGTCCAGGCAGGGATCTGGAGATGGCACTCTGGACAGGGACTAGACTGTAGACATGCAATTTCAAACTATCTCATTCTGCAGCACTCATTTGCACCACCTGTGTCCAGGAACGTGGGTGCCTGGAGTTCTGGGATGGGAAGGTGTTGGATGTGATGCTGTGTTCAGGTCCTCTTTGTTAACTGAAGAAGCTGACATAAGGACCTTGTCTCTGGATTTATACCTGAGGTAGATCAATGGTGCTCACAAAAATCGGCCAGGATTGTAACTGTGAATGGGGTTGCTCAGGTTGGAATGGCTCTTTACAAAGTGAAATAGGGAAGGGATTAAATGAATGGGTTCAAACAAAAGCCCTGCATTCTGGAGACATATGATGAATTTCTGAATATAATCACATTTTGAGAAATATATTCAAGGCTTCCACTTTAGCCTGGATGCCTATGATAAAAGCACAAAAAAGGAATTGTAAGACTCATGAAACAAGACATACTGACCAGAAAGAATTCAGTCTTCAAAAAAACCTCATTTTCACAGGTATATAGTGATGAAACTCATAATTTCAGAATCAAGCCCAAATAGTTCAAAAATCCCATTTTCTTTTACTGTTTCCCTTGGCATAAGAATAAGGTCACTACGATACATCTCAAGTAGGAAAAGGAAAAGTGACTTCATGGCACAACCCGCTCATAAAATTCATGGCCTCAGAAGGCCAGAGAACCTTGTGCTTTGACTGGGAATTTATAATAAAGACAACCTTGGGGGCAAGGTGGAATATTCAGTTTAGAGAAAGAGGTACCAGTTTTACACTGAGGATGAGAAACGAAGCAGCAAGGAAGCCAGAAGCTGGTGCAGCATCCCCTGAGCCATCCCCAGGGGGTGAGTGTGCTCTCCCCACTGTTGTTGATCATCAGTTACACACTGTGGCAAGGGCTGATGTGCTTTTCACAATGAGCAAGACTTATTTCCTGCCTCCAGCAGCAGGGAAGGGAAAATTCAGGTGCTTAGAGGAGAAAGACAAGACTCAAGATTTTTAGTGGGTTTAACTTGGCAGGCCTTAGGGCTACAGGAGCCAAGTTTCTGAAGGAGTGGGTTCAATTTTTATGGCTGGTGCAACCTTCTTTCAGTCATTAGGCAAGTTATTGCCCCCTTTTGGGAGGTTGCTGTTTCCCTTTTTCCTGCTCCTTTTGGCTGTCGGGTCTATCCGACAGCAATTTTTTTGGTGCCAGTATGGCAGGTTGTGGGGTCACAGCTGGGTCCTCTGAGTGCTTGAGTCATTATCCTTTAAATGAAGGAGGAGAAGAGGTGGGAAGAATTCCTAGGGAAAGTGAGGTTTTTGGAGAGAGCAACTTAAAACCCAGCTGGGACTCTGAAATGATGTGTGAAAGAAATTTAGATTTCCATCTTCCTAAATACATTCCCAGAAGTTATTTTTAAGCAGAGAGAGGGGTAGTCAGTTCTGCATGGCCATGTTGTGGGCATACACCCACACTCACCTGGTTAGGTGGAGACATCATCATCGCAGCTTTCTAGTGCAAAACTAACTGGTGAAATGTTTCAGCTTGAGATTTTGTGAGAACGTGCACGTTCTGTTGCTTGGGGAAATGGAGAGTGAGTGAACCAGCAGAAGAGATGCTGCTTCTTTATTAAGATGTGTGGCACCTGTTTGTCCCTCGGATTAAAATAGCGTTTTGGTTATGAGCTCAAAGTTAAGTGGTCATTTAAGGAAGCAGCTCATTAGATGAGAGAGTTCCCACTTCACCCACCCTCAATGAATAAGCCACTTGCTCACTACTAGACACAGCAACGATTTTATCTTGCTTTCTAAAGACAGGTGCTTAATTGAAGGACATTTCATTCTAGTTAATAAAGGGGACCTGGTCCTTCTGGGGAAGAGCAGCGTGAAGCCCAGCTGCAGCTTTGGCATCTGGGATTCTTAGCCCTTGGATGATGGAGTTGAAAATGCCTGCTCATGTGAAAGATTGCAGATAGTCCTTTCCCCTTTCATTGTACACAGGAGCACATAAGAACCAGGAGAATGTTGGCCTGACTTTTTTTAGGGAGTGTGTTTGGGTATCTATTCCTGGTTGGTAAAGAAATGGAGACTAAGGGCCTACGCCCTAAGAGGAAGTTGTGTTGTCTGCACGTTGGTCCCAGTGGGACAAAGATTTTTCTTCCTTCTCTCCCACCAAACCCTGACCAGTGGGGTCTTGGGAAGTAGTTCATCTGGTTCTCGATCTCAGGCTTAAACTATTTACTTACATGTGCAAAAAAACCAACTTTTGCTGAAACAGGATGCGCTATTAAGCTGTTGAGGGAGTCCTGCTGTCTGGCAGCCTGGGAATGCTCCCTTTGTTGGCATCTACATGGGAGCTGAACTCTGAAATATCCACAAGCCTCCCACCTTTCCCCTTAAAGGACACTGAACATGCTGAGCTGAAATGTTATTACTTCTCTTGTACAGTAAATTAAACAACAACAAAATGATTAACATTTGCAGCAGCAGGGAACGTGTTTATATTTCCATTCCCCTCATGGGATAAAGACTAAGTTGCCTTGCCTCAAAATGTTCCCATATTTTTTTCCTTATAGGCAAAGGTCTGAAGTGGAAAGTTTCAGACCGGAAAGAATGTTTTGGAGGAAATTAGCAATTCAAAGCATAAGCCTTGTGATCAAGAGACCTCTTGACTTATATGCTGTATTTGATGCTGTTACATGTGGTGGAGAGCCAGAAATTCAACATCTGACATTAGAGTCTGCCTTTGTGTCAGGTCCCTACTCCTGGGGTTACCTTGAGTTGCAGTGTGAATCCCTTTGATGTTTGGGAGAGTTTGGAGACGGGTTCATATCAGGATTTTAAAGAAATGCAGCAAAATTGCAGTGCCTACGCTGGTGGCAGGTTGTCACCTTCCTTCTGGCTGGGATGGAGAAGAGATGCTGCAGGAGGTGGGACACAGCCCCTCCAGCCAGCCAGGGTTGCTGTAAAGCAGGAAGAGAACAGAGATCCCTGAGCAGAGCTCTAAGTCCTGCGGTAGAGCTGAAGCAGAACTGGTTGAACAAGGGCTGTTCCAGCTGCCTTTGTCCCACTGCCTGGAAAGCAGGGAGTGGGGCAGGCTCTCTGGGACTGAATTGGTAACAGGTACAGCTCATGTAGGAAGAACAAAAAGGCAATTATTTTGGTTTTAATACACTCTAATGCGCAAGCGTTCAATTGTTGGAATGTAACGTCACGATTTTTGGCTTTTTCATTTTTCAACTAAAGGATTTTGGTCTCAACCAGGCTAAATGGTGGTGGCTTGGTTACTAAAGTGTTTGGAAGCCCTGACACAGCACTGTGACACGTCTAATGCTTCATTTCTTAAGGTGTGCTGAGGGCAGAGGCAAGAGTTGCGTGCTTTTCATGTGGGAGGATGCCAAACAGTATTGAGTAACCTGATCCTTCTGAGGACTGATCTGACCACCTTGGGACCTGGAGTGGGATCTCCAGCAAGGACCAGGTGAGACACACCAGTGGAAAAGGTTTCAGTCCTTACCCTCTCCACTGTGGGAAGGCAGTGCCCCAATGCCTGCTCAGTGGTGTCTCCAGCTGCTTCTTGTGGTGTTCTCCTGTGGAAATTCTCACCTGCCTCTGCCCATCTTGGCCTGGATGTCTGTTCTTTTTGCACAGAAATGTGTCCAGGGGACCACACTCACTTTGTAACTGTTTGGACAGCCCGACCACATTGTTTCCTGAGTCCTCTGAAGGAGGATTTTCCAACTCCTTTTCAAGCAGAGGCTTCTAGTAGGCTACAATAGGAGCACAGTTTTAGTTGTCGACACTTAAATGTATTTTGATTGATGTCCCCTGGCTGTTGTATGCTGGATCTCCAGCACCAACATAAAGCAGAGTGCAGAGGGCGAATGGGGTTGGCCAAGTGGATCACAGGTTTGGTTATTGACAGGAGGCATTTAGCCATGAAGCACCCACAAAATATCTGCTCCACATGCTGCAGTGCCCAGACACAGCACCGTACTGAAGCACTGACGCAGAAGTGCAAGATTTGAAGCTATTTTGTGTCTTGACAGAAGAGCAGAGCAGATCAAGAGCATTTCTGTTCACCCTGTTCCTGTGGTAGCAGGGAATTTGGCAAGGGGTCCTATGTGGCTGTTGGTTTGCTTGCAGACGTGCCTCTCTGTCTGGTTGTTTCTCTCTCACTGAATGTCCTCCTTTGTGCTGCCTGCTGTGCACACACTATCTTGGGTTCTCCACCTCTGGGCTTTGTCTTTGCTGTTGCAGAGTGACAAAGAGCAGCTGAGCCACTGCCATCAAGCCTGCAGTACTGTTTCTGTGTCATGGGACGTGGTGAGGATGGTGGCCTTTGCTCAACTTTCCAGCTCAGTGTCGTTCTGTGACTGCTCCCTTGGACAGGCTTTAGTTTCCTTGTGCCATGGGCTCTGTGTCCTGATGGACCTTGTGACCTCTGAAGTAGTTCCAGGAGCCCAGCACTCAGCAGGTGAAGCAATGGCTGTGCTTGTTCCCATAATTCTGGCAGAGAGCATTGAGACCCACGACATCCTACACATGGACAGCTGCAGGACAAGGTTTACCCACCTCTGTCTCCACAATTGCACCGGCCCTGTGTATGAAGATCTATCACTGATCGAAATGCAGTCAGAGCAGAGCCTGTGACCTTCCCAGGGAAGGTGAAGGGAAAATACGGGGACATTCTGCAGTGCTGGTGGGAGGAACAAGGGGCCAGGCTGTGCTGGGAAGACTAGGAGTGGAGAGCCCCTGTGTGTGGTGTTGGAGGGCTGGCTGAACTTGACTGAAATTGCTGTCACTGCAATTTCATTCCACTGCCACAATAAAACTGAGGCCTCAGGATGGCAGCTGCAACGAGATGACACTGAAACTCATTGGCAAAAACCATGGATTCTCCAGTTGTGGGCAAGAGTTCAGTGGCATTCCAGTGTTAGGCTTTGAGGCAAAATAACTTTTCATGCCCTGAGAATTGGATCTCTGATAGATTGGGTGGCATTCATTTAGAGGAACTGAGGCCAAACAGCACAAGCACTGGAGGAACAGGGTGTGGTGTTACTTGTTGGCAGAAATCAACCACTACACCCTTGGAGTTGCATGAGGTGAATTTGTCCCAGGAGGCTGGAGGGCTTTGAAGACCCTGGGATTTATAACTGTTAATGTGTCCTCATAATCGCCTGCCTGCATGGGGAGAGGAGCAGGGTGAGGGTATCGTGATGCACAGCCTGTAGTGTTTATTGGTGCAAACGGGAGGGAGGGGGAGAGGACAAGACCTTGGTTTGTCAGCATGTTGGAGAGCTCAGCACAGGCTGTTGTGCTGGAAAGGGAGAGAATTATGGCTGTAAAAACTGCTAAGAGATTAAAAAAAAATCATAACAGGATAATCTGTTCTTTTAATGTGTGTAATGGAGGGGGGAGAGGCAGTGAAAGCTCAGGCAGGGAAGTGAGGGATGTGAAAGCGTGAGAGATGGGCAGCATGTGACAGGGCTGGAGGGCTTTCTCCTCACCTGCCTGTCCAGTGGGATTGCTGGCAGCGCAGGATGTGCTGCCAGCTCCTGCCCTGCAGGGCCAAGCAGGACGATTCTCAGCTGTCCAGCTGAGCTGGGTGTGAAGGAGTCAACAACGTTCTTCCATCAGCATTGCTCTGTCTGTACCTGGAAGCCACCTCATCTCCGCTGAGACACGAGGTCTGGCTGCTGGAGCAGGTGATCTTTAACTTCCAAAAGTAGGAAAGCAATCACGGAGTTAGGCAGTGGGTTGGACAGGAGACAGCACAACACTGTTGACCCATCACAGGCACTACTGACTGATCACTCTTGGTTTGCTCCTCTGACCATGTGCCAAGTCTGGGCTGGGCAAAGCCCTGCATAGTGTTCACAGATTTTGCATGTGAGGTCTCCATCCTGCTGTGAACATTCTGGTGCTCAGCTCCTTTCATGGTGCTGCCACTGGTCCAATGTAGAGTTGTGGAACTGTGCTTCAGTTACAGGAATTTCTCAGGTTCAGGTAAATATTACCTTGCACTTTCTCTGGGCTTTATTTCTCATGGCTTTCTGTAGAGCTGAGATGATGCTGCAAGTGAGATAAATCACTATTTTAGCTTATTTTATTCAGAGTCCGAACAACAAAAACCAGCAGCGTTGTGACCAGAGGTTGTAATTTCAACCTATAGAATAGTCAGGGGGTCGCTGCTAACTGGCTTTACAGGTCATACCGTTCAAAGAAACTGGTATAATAAAAAAGGGAATTTTATAACTTTTAATGAGTAAAAACCTCATAAGAGGGTGTAGCTGATAGTGTGAGATGCATGGATGAGATGCACAAGGCTGAGGATCTCGGCAATTTGCCTTCTGAACACAAAAGGAAGAAATAATGTGTTTGAAAATATTGTCAGGTATGGGAATATGTCTGTTATATCTAAACATAATTTGTTGTCCTGGATTAAAAAACATAGCACTGTACCACCTACTAGGAGGAAAATGAACTCTATCCCAACCAAAGCTAGAACACCCTCTCTCCCATATTCTTTTAAACCATGGGCATCTTGTGCAGTTCAAGAAACTCAATCCTTTTTAAAAATGCAACATAATCTGTGGGACTTACGAACAGGGTATCAATACAGCAAATTACATAAGCAGGTGCAAAAAAAGAGTTGGACATTTAGATGAAACTATATTGCAACATTAGTAGAAATAAATTAAATTGAAAAGAAAAATGCTTCCTTTCAGTCTCCAGCCACCATGAAGGCAGCAGTGCAGGCAGCTGGGAAGGGGCTCAGCTCCATGAGGAGGTGCAAGCTGACCCAGGGACTCTGACGCTGCTTTTCAGGTGCTCGTGCCCAGAGTCGTCTCCACCCCCATGAACATCAGTTCTGATGCAGCCCCTGGTGATGCAGGAATGGCTCTATGTCGTCCCGGGATGTCCTGAGTGGCACGTCCCAGACCAGGCGCAGCACAGGAGCACTGCCCACCCGCTGTCTCAGGTAAGAGCTGGGCCTTTCTCTTGGCAGCTTTTTGCAGTGGTTGCAAACTTCTGTGGAGCAAACCAGGGCCTCTGCTCCTGGTGGCAGGGAAAGCTGTCAGCTCCAGCCCCCCGTGGGCTTGCACTTAATGACGGCTTGAGCTCTCCTGGAGCATTCCAGCTGCAAAGTGTTTCCCAAAGTAGAGGAGGAGAGACAACCTGCAGAGATGGATTTCAAGCTTCTTCCAAAATAAAGAGAGGCTACTGTTAACAGCTCTTACATATTTGGTTGGGGTTTTTTTCCTGGAAACTTGGAAGAATGTCAGCTTTGGCTGAAAATGTAGATTTCTAACCTTCCTGGTTGCAGAGAAGAGCTTGGAAACAAGCCCCTGGTGAATGCTGTAAGGCAGAGGAGGAATCTGACCTCTTTCCAGTCTAGTTATCTTGAACAGAGTGTGCTCATATTGTTGGTCTTCCTCCTCCTTCCCCCAGGGTCTCTGAGCCGACAGACCAGGCTCCTCACCGGAGGGGAAGGAAGGTCTCTGGGGATCCCTGGGTAAATGGCAGGGCAGAGTGAGGAACAGAAAGGTGTGCTGGCAACTGTCTGAAAAGCTGCCTGGCTCTGCACCGAGCTGTCATCAGCTGGTTTAGCACCTCTGGAGCAGGGAAATGCTGCCTCGGCTCTGCCAGAGCACGGCTCCCGCTGTACCTGTAGCTGTTGGCCCCAGGGTACCTCTCACCTGGCTGGAGACTGATGGACAGTGCCAAAGCTTCCCTTGGGTGCTGGCAGTGTTCTTCCCAGGACAAATGAGGTCCCAGCTTTGCCTTCTCCTTTTTCATTGTTCTTCAAACATGAAAAAAACATCTGATCCTGAGGTTCCTCCTTGCCATGATGGGCATCAGCCTGGACCTATCCTGCCCCAGAGAGCCAGGATCTGAGCAAGCCAGAGCTGTCCCTAGAGAGGCTCCAGCATGCAAAAATGAGGCGGTGGGGCAGCCTCTTGATAGCTGAGTCAGGGTTTACTTGCCCCAGGGTAGCTGTTAGGGTGCTGCTGCTGGGCCACTGAATCGGTGGTTAATAACCAACCCAGCAAATGAATTGAGGAGGAAGAGGGGCAGAGCAAGATGAGAAGGGAAACATCCTCCTGACCTGCCTGAGCAGTCCAAGCCTCTATGAGGGGGTCAGAGCCCTCTGGGATTTGTTGGGAGAGGGGAGCTGGAGCAGTGTTAATGACAGCCCTACTCCTTTGAAGGGTCTGCTGTGCCCTCCTTCTCTCAGGTGTAGCTGTTGCCACTTAGGAAACAGCCTTCCTCTCTTGTCCTTACGCTGAAAGCTCTCTGCAGGCTGCAGATAACCCATCCTTAGCTGTGCCCTATCCTTGCTGAAGTTCCCTCCTCTAGTCTGGGAGCTGGTCTCGTATCTGTCTGGCCTGAGAGATGGTGAGGAGAGAGAGGAGGCTGCTGTGCTGGTCCCAGAGGGAGGGACAGCAGCAGTCAGATGTGCAGGCAGGGAAGGAGGGGAAGAGAGGGAGAGATACAGGGAGCTTTTCTTTCCCTCCTTGTAGGTGGAAGAGAGCATGGAAACAATTCTGGGCAGCAGGACTGTGGGGGACACAGGAAGCCAGCCCAGAGCCTTCTGGCAAAAAGAAACTATTTGCACCAGTCCAGACTGGCAGAAACATCTGTGCTCATACCCAGCACTGTGCTGGGACATCTGGGGGACATCTTTGTCCTGTGGCATGGGGGACAAGGAGGGCATCTCTGGCTTCTTGGGGTTAGATCTCAAGAACCTGACTGTTTACTCTCTGGGTAACTGAAGCTTGCACATGAAAAAAACATGATAAATCCAGGACAAATTCAGGATAAATTCCTGACAAACACCCCTGTGTGCTGTGCATGTGCTCCAGCATTTGAGGGCAAGGTCTCTGCTGGTCACCCCATCCCAGCCCGTCCCCTTTGCCATGCCCTTGCAAAGAGATGAATCTGCAGCAATGACTCTACACACACCTGATTTCCCACATGGGGTTGCCCTACAGCGGGCAGATCTCTGCCCCCTTTGTGCCTTAAGGGCAGCCATGGGGTTAAGGCAGTTTGGAGGCTGCTGGAATGCCACTGGACAAAGCTGGGATTGAGGCTGGCTGTGAGGCACTGCCGCCCCCCTCCACATTCCTGGGGGGTCAGAGCTCAGGGCACCCTGCTCTTCTGGGCACCCAGTGCTTCCCTGCTGCCCTCCTGGTGCTGCCTGTGGCACCGGGAGGGCTGGGAGGCAATGCCTGCTCCTCTGGAAAAGCGGAGGGGCCCTGCGGCGGATCCGTGGCTGAGCACAGGTAGATGCACTTGCCAGAGCCTATGTGAGTGTTCTGCACTCGAAAATAAAGCTGTTCAGGGGTGGAGGGGGAATGCAGGTCCAGGCTGCTGCTGCTGGGGCTTAGGGAAAGGGATGCTTGGGGGATGCCCAGAGGGAAAACACTGTTTTCTCCCTCTGCTCACTTGCAGGGGTTTTGTCCTAGGGAAGCAGATGTTCAGCACCTGCCTTCTGCTTGGTCACTGCCATGGGTTTATCTACTGGGCTCGGTCTGGGAGTCAGAGGCTTGGTGGACTTTTAATTTCCTAAACAAGGCTGGCAGGACTGTGTTGCAGTTGAACTCACACCCAGGTAGTGATGCTCCCCTCCTTTGGTATCCCCTGGGATGGAGGGGAAGGCTGGAGCATTCCCTGGCAGTGCTGTGGGACTGACCTACTTCAGTGCCATAAGGATCTGCACATGCAGAGTATTGATTTTTCTATGTGCAAGCAGCAGTTTTAGCTTGAGTGGATTATTATTCATGGCCCCGAGAATCCTGTGAACTCTGTGGGTGATGGTTTTCTCTGTTTTCTTGGTGCTCCCTGGAGTGGCAGGAAGGGGAGGCAGAGAACAGCCTGTTAGATGTTTTTAGATGAATCAAACTTGGCACCAGTCTTGGCAATCATTTGATTTCTCTCTGAGAACTGGTGTGGAGGGGTTATTTTTAGTTATGCAGCCAAATTTCTTGCCTGGTGGTTTTCTCCTGCCTGTTGTTTTCCTTGGCTTGGCTGGATCTCTCCTCTCGACACCTCCACGAGCCCTTGGACAGGACAAGTGACACGTTCCCGTTGGAAGAGCTGCTGCTTTCCCCCAGAGGCAACTGCCCTTATCTGGCAAAGGGGGGGCCTGTTGCATGCTCTGTTTAGAGAGTGCTAACACAATTAATTATGGTTGATTAAACACCTGGGACTAATTATCCCAAACAAACTCTAGTATCAAAGTACCATTTGATAGAAAGACTGCTGTTCTCCAGCGAAATGCATCGATGTGTCCCTTGTGGAAATGCAGCCATGTGTTTTGCACAACAAACTATGTTTTTTGGAGAAAATCCCTTCTCATTCACTGAGTCCTATGCGAGGTGCTTCTAGTCCTGCTGGTGTGTGTTATCACCACAAAGAGCAACTGTGTCTTCTCTGCCATCCTGAGCAGGAGCATGATACAGTGCTAAAGGCTAAGGAGAGGATTGCACCGAGGGTTTGTTGCCCAGGGATCAGCACCCAGTTTTCCCAGCTGAGTGGCACAGTGCAAAGTATCCTTTCTTCCTGTGGCTGGGTTAGGATTTGCTATCATCTTCTCCATGGCCTTTTGGAGCACCCTTCTCACCAGTGCTCCTTCTGGAGAGGCGCAGAGGAGCAGCATCTGTGGAGGAGAAACAGCTTCTCAGATTTGCTGTGCAGGCAGGGAATATCCTTGAGCTTCTGTAGAGGAGCAGGTGGCAACTCCCAGTATTGGGGATGGCATAAAGGAGGTTGGCAGATCCTCTTAGTCCCTAGGAACAACAGGATCACTCTCCTCTTGAAGCACTGAAGCCCTGTATAGCACAGAAAAATAATCACTAGCCCTGCAGGGACTCTGACACATATGGACTGGTTCTGATTTAACAGCTAGCAGGGAGATAAGCTCATTGCTCGATAATTGAGGAGAGCAGGAAATGTGCAGTAAGTCCTTCCTTCAACCTTTGCTCTTAGTTCTGCTGGAGTTGGCACTGCATCCTTCTTCCAGGCACAGCCATGAGCTTCCCGGGAGCTACTAAGAGACCCCTCGAGGAGCAGGGCAGCCCTTTTGTGAGTTGAAAAACCAGTCAGGGTCAGGAGAGAGTGGGGTAGGTGTCCCCAGGCAAGCGCCCAAAGCCCCAGGCAGTGATCTCTGGATGCAGCGTGGTTCTGTTTCTGCCCAGGTTGAAGCCTCGCAGGATGGTGCAGGACCTTCGTGTGTAACGCCCCGGGCTCCAAGCGGTGCTGCCGGGCCCCAGGCCCCTCTGGAGATGAATCTTTGCTGGAACGAGATAAAAAAAAAATCCCACAGCCTTCGGTAAGAGCGCCTGCCTGGAGGAAGCTCCGGGCTGGCCTGGCCTTCCCGCCTTGCCTGCTGCTTGTTCTTGTCAGGAGGTTTTGGAACTTTTTTGCTTGATGAGCCACATGAATTCACAGTGACCTTGGCTCAGTTCCCCCTCTTGTCTGCAGACTTCTGGATATTTCTACCTATGCTGAAGAGCATCCCCTCCGTTTTCACCCATCTCATCCTCTCCTCCCTCCCCTCCTTCACTTCTCCTTGCTTTCTGCTGCTCCCTCTATCCTCTGCCATCTCTGCAGCTGGTCCCCTTTTGCCCCATGGCTTTGACTCTACCTACTCTGTGCTTGTCCCTTTGCCGGCAGCCCTTTCCACTTCCACTGAGGGGAACATGCCTTCCAGACTGTCAGAGGTTGCAGCTCCACAGCCAGCATGACAGAGAGCTTAACTGGGGCGTGTTAATTGTGTCCTGCCTTAATTCAAGGCTTCTGGAAGCTGCCCAGACATGCAAATGCCAACCCAGGCCCCCCATGCTAGCCAGAGCACAGTTCTGACCCACAGGCAAACACAGAGTGACTCTGTCCTCTGCTCTGGGTTCTGGGGTGAAGAACAGCTTGTTTCCTCTCCCCGTTGCCTCTGTGCTTCATCCCACCTGGCAGTGTAGCATCTGTGCTGGCTGAGGGTCATGCACAGCCCATGCTAAGGTGTACTGACAGTCACTGGTGGGGTCCTGGGGGTCCCCACCCTGCCATGGTGCTGTGCCTCCCCTCTGTGGGGAACCTGCTCCTTTCCTGTCTGTCTGACTACCCTCCCACTGTCCTTGCTCACCTGCCAGGGCTCGGCTGGAGGCCTTTTCTGACCACAGTGGGAAGCTGCAGGTGCCTCTTCAGGAGATCATAGACTGGCTGGGGCAGAAGGATGAGGAGCTCTCGGCGCAGCTGCCCCTGCGGGGCGATGTCCTCCTGGTGCAGCAGGAGAAGGAGACACACGCGGTATGTCCCCTGGCACCTCCCCTGCCACTGTTCACTGCTGTGATGAGCTGCCTTGTGCCACTGCCCGTGCCTGTGAGTTGACCAGTCCTTGGCTGTCTCCATCTCTGCTTCCTATGGAAGGGCAGAGCCCACAGCAAATACCTGTGACAGGCACAGCTCGGCTGGTTTTAGGCAATAAACCTGCATTAAAGCCTCCAGTCACCTGCAGATGCTGCAGCTGGTAATGGGCCCTGTCACTTGTCATTGCTTCCTTATGTCCTGTCTCTGCAATGGAAGGAATTGCCTCTCACTTGGCCTCTGCTTTTTGGAATCCTGGATCCTGAGAAGGCTGGTTGTTCTAAGGGTAACCAAGTAGTTGGGACATGAGTGATTCCTGCAGAAACACATTTTCATCATACCCGAAACTGGGGTAAACCCTGACAGATCAGAGTTTGCTGCTCCCATGATCAGAGACTTTTCCTCTTGTTGCTAGTGGCTGTTAGGCTTTAGTTGTTTTTACCTTGAAAATGAAAATAAACTGCTTGCTGTTGCTATCCCTCATCCTTGCTGGAGCCACTTCCCTGGTGCACAAACAGCCCATCCAGCACTGGTGTGGGAGCTGCAGTTGGAGGGGAGGAGAGGGCATCCTAAACCAGTGTGCCTCTGAAGTCTTCCCTGGCAGATGTGCTGCTTTGGGGCATCCTGCTGTTCCTCTGCTTGCTCCTGCAGCAGCTGGACCTGTTGCTGAACATCTGCTGGAAGGACTGTTTGCGTGGCCAAGCTCTCACTGCACAAGTGAGAAGCGTCTCCAAGCAGTGCCTGTGAAAGTACCGTAAATAAAGCCATTCCTCTTGTGCAGCTCTGGCTCAACAAACCCTTCTGGGCTCACTGTTCTGCCTCCCCACTCCAGCAAAGCTGCTGGCCAA
The DNA here is from genome assembly GCA_013396755.1 of Sclerurus mexicanus. NCBI lineage: Eukaryota > Metazoa > Chordata > Aves > Passeriformes > Furnariidae > Sclerurus > Sclerurus mexicanus. The sequence goes on along the minus strand of VWZF01002944.1, from coordinate 246,461 downwards.
ACCCCTTCAGGAGCCACCTTCTGCCAGGTGGCCAGTCCTTCCCTGATTTCTCTTTTTGTTAAATTTTCTCTGTGTCTCCGGTGTGATTTGGGCCCTGGGGTGAATAAATCACTGCAGCATTTGGCAAGGGGGCAGCAGGGCAAAATTTTCTGGCCCAGCCTGCTGTCTCATCTCTGTGCTCTGCTCTCCAGGCTTTCATGGAAGAAGTGAAGTCTCGTGGACCGTACATTTACTCTGTCCTGGAGTCAGCACAGGCTTTCCTTTCCCAGCATCCATTTGAGGAATTAGAAGAACCGACTTTGGAAAGCAAAGGTCTGTGGAGCTCCCTGTTCCTTGTTCTCTTATTGCATGACTCCTCCAGGGCTGGCACGGAGAGGATGGAGTGGAGGTGGCTGGTGTGGCACAAAGTAGCACATCAGTGCTGTGCTTCACCCCACCGTGCCCCGGGCTGTTCCCGGCCCTTTGGCAGCACGTCAGTCTGGCACAGGGCAGTGCTGCTGTCCTGGCCAAGGGCAGAGGCTGCTGGTTGCAGCCCGTGATGGGGGACATCTCATGAGACAGCAGCAGATGTGCTCTGGGTTAGGGTTTTAAAGGGCAGCAGGACTTCTGCCTGTGAGGGAGCAGCGGGCAGGCTGGATGCCTAGAGAACCTGACGCAGAGATGGATACTGTTATCACTTGTTTTCTTTCCAGTTTTCCCTAGAATTTTTTAATGTCCCATTTCCTTGTCCTCCCTCCCTCTCTTAGCCCCACTCTCCTCTGGGCTCTCATTTTTGTTCTCTGCTCCCCTCCTGCTTTGCCTTCACAGATGTCTCTCCCCGGCACCGGATCCAAAACATCAGCCGCTTTGTCTGGAAACAGGCGAATGTGGCCAGCGAGCTGTGGGAGAAGCTCACAGCCCGCTGTGTGGACCAGCACCGCCACATTGAACGCACCCTGGAGCAGCTGCTGGAGATTAAAGGGGCCATGGAGGAGCTCAGCACGACGCTGGACCAGGCTGAAAGCGTGCGTGAAACCTGGGAACCCATTGGGGACCTCTTCATTGACTCTTTGCCAGAGCACATCCAGTCAACCAAGGTACTTTTGGCTCTGAGAAGGCTTCTGCCTTGGCCCCAGAGGTGATGAAATGCTGCCTCCCAGGAGGACAGTGCTGCTCCTCTGGGTTGCTCAGTGCAATGCAGCCTCATTACCTGGGATCTCAGGGGTTAAGTCCTCCCGCCCACAACCCCTTCACTTTGTGAGGGTGGTTGTAACCCACAGCCCCCTGAGCAACTGCCTGTGCTGAGTGCCTTGTCATGGCCTTACACAGGTATAGTGGCTCAGCACAGATGATTCACTGTCCCCATCCCACTTCTCAGAAGATTTGAGTAATGTGCAGCCTTGTTTTAGTTTGTGTTTTTTCCCCCTGCTAAGGTACCCTGTGGGAGGGTTAGTCAGCAGTGGCTCGGCAGTCACTGTCCCACCCTGAGCTTGTAGCAGAGGAAGCAGAACCAAGTCCTGACCACTCACCTGCTTCTTTTCATTTTTTCCCTGCTCTGTGTCTGTTTCCCTGGACTTGGGATTCCAGCTCTTCAAAGAGGAGCTCTCCCCTATGAAGGATGGAGTGAAGGTGGTCAATGACCTTGCACACCAGCTTGCCATCTCAGATGTCCACCTGTGCATGGAGAATTCCCGCACCCTGGAGCAGATCAACACGCGCTGGAAACAGCTGCAGGTCAGGAAGGAGTCAGGACCAAGCACTGCAAATAAATCGCGGGCAGGAGGATGGTGGGGAAGGGCTGCCACTGCTGAGCTTCCAGGGTGATAAAGTAAGGCTTGGCATAGCAGGGCTGTTATAGCTGGTGTTTGTAGAGGGATCAGTTCAGTGTGAGGAAAGTGGCTGGTAAATCTGTGGAAAAGGCAGTGGGAGAATACTGTCTAAGGAAAATCAGGGTCTGATGGGTGGAGTCAGTTGGGAAGCATCAATACCAGCTGTGGCTGCTTGGATGTCTGTGAAAGCATGGATACAGGTGATGTGTGTGTGAAGATGTGCCCTGTGCTGCCTCAGCCTGGGGCAGGAGGTGCAGAGGGCTCAGCAGACTGGGGGATGCAATACCAAGGGAGGAGAGGAAGGAAGAGGACCTGTGTGCTTGGGCATGTCTGAATCAATCCTCAGGTCTTCCTGAATGGGTCTTCAGGAAATGCCTGATGGACTGCCATTGAATTGTTCTGTCCAATTCTCCAGGCTGCCATAAACGAACGCCTGAAGCAGCTCCAAGACGCCCACCGGGATTTTGGACCAGGCTCCCAGCACTTCCTCTCCTGTACGTGAGCGGGTCCTCCTGGCTTCCTGCCATGAGTCTGCCTCTGCAGAGTGGTGTGGGCTGTGGCACAGCAGAACAGGGTGCAAAGCCCAGTGGCTGAGCCCAGAGCCACACAAACACCTGGAAAAGGGCCCAGGCCAGTGCCTGTAGCACAGGAGCCAAAGCAGGAGGCATCTCCTGAAGTTGGCATTGTGCTACTTCACCTTGTGGGACCAAGGGTGGGCTCCCTTCAGAGCACAGAGCTGTGACACTGGCAGCAGCAGCCCCCAGGTGATGTTGGGACTGTGTCAGCCTCAGAGGCTGGGTGGGAAAGACAGCAGATGGCAGAAAAGGGCAGTCCCCCATATCCCATGTTAGTCATTTGGAGGCTGAAAACATGCATGTTAAGGAGGTTTTCATTCATGTGGTGAAGAAGAGAGATGATGTTTCTACAAAGTGGAGCTGCTGGCTAACAACTCTCAGATCTGCAAAGAATGGGCAGCAGGCTGTGCTCCAGAGCCTGGGGTCTGACCTTGAAATGCTGAGCCCTGCAGGGTGTCCAGATGTCAGTGGGACTTGTTGGCCTGTGTTTCTCTGCAGATCATATACTCCCACCTGAAAGGACAAATGACTTTTCCAGTTGCTGAAGTTACTAAGCTGCCTGTGAAAAGGGAAAATATAACTGAGGATCATAAAAGGGTTTCCATCCATAACAAACACAGAGTGGGAGGTAACTGTTATGGGATGTGTCCTCATTTTTCCAAGATACTGCAGCTGACACACAGGGCAGGAGTAATGGGAACAGCAGATGTTTTGGGTGCCTGAGCCTGGCCAGAAAAAGCAGTGCTGCATGTGTGCCCAAATCCCACCTGGTATGAGCCTTACCCATGGGTGACCACAGTGTTGCCTCGAGCATCACCAAAAGCATCAGGAAGTGTCTCTTTCTGACTTCTGAGCTCAGCCAAATACAGAGCCCCTGTCTTGAAAGGCAAGATGCCTCTAACAAGACGACCAGTCCTGTATCTTTTTTAGAGGCAGCATCTGCTTGCCTGTGCCAACACTCCCAGCTGGAGATTTGGGAAGGCAGAGCCTCTTCAGAGGCACCCACCTGATGGCACAGTCCTACTGGGCTGGCATCGGAAACAGCATCATCTTAGAGGAGCATTTGGTGCTGATCTGACACATCTCTCTCCTTGCAGCCTCTGTCCAGGTGCCCTGGGAACGAGCCATTTCCCCCAACAAAGTGCCATACTACATCAAGTAAGTGTGCTCCTGATCACAGCCTTCTCCAGCCTGGTGGGAACAGGAACTGGTGACCAATTAGGAGTGAGCAAACTGGTCTGAGCACTCACCTCCAGTGAAGTGTGTTGCCCCCAGCCTGGCAGAGCCTGGCTTTCCCGACCAGCAGAGGTTCCCAGATGAAGGGGAAAGTTGTCTGGAAGGGTGGGAGGGGGTGCTGGCAGCAAGTGAGGGCATCCTACTGCGAGTGTCTTCCATGCTGCTGTGGCTGGGCAGTGTGCTCGGTGGGATGCAGCAGCCCCAGTGTCCCCTGCCAGTACCAGCCAGGTCCCCTTTTAATCTCTCATGGCAGCTGCTTGATTGCCAGCTTGACTCTTGGTTTCCATCTATTTCCCTTCCAGCCACCAGGCCCAGACGACATGCTGGGACCACCCAAAGATGACAGAGCTGTACCAGACGCTGGGTAAGGAGGCTGTCACACAACCACTCAAGTAGTATCCACCTTTTTGCACCGTGGGGTGCATGTGAGATCCCCCTCTGGCTCAGGGTTCCCCAAAGCAGTGGGGTGTGACCCCCTGCCAGGCTCTGCCCCTCATCCTCCTGCATGTACCCTGCTTCTGTTGCTTGGGTTGGTGTCTGGAACTGCAACTGCTGCTTCCCACCCTGGAGATAAGGATGTTGCACCGTGGTTTTATTCTCCTTTTCCTGTGTTACTGCAGCGGATTTGAACAACATCAAGTTCTCGGCATATCGGACGGCCATGAAACTACGGCGGGTGCAAAAGGCCCTTCGACGTGAGTGTGGGAAGGGTTTCCCTCCCGCTGGCTCTCTCTCAGTGAAGGCATTAAACTAATACAAGCTTTTATCAGCACATCAAAGGCAGGAGGCACCAGAGGACAGGGAGCTGAGGCGAGAAACCAAGAACAGACTGTGGCTGAAAAGCTGAGCAAATCCACCAGTCTGTGTCAGTGCTTTTCTTTACGGCCTTAGATTGGAAATACCTCAAGGGCAGGTGTTAGTCAAAGGGATTTGAGAACAAAGTGGTCCAGTTCAGAGTTACAAAGTTGTTAGATCAGGCAGGGGTTCACCAAGTAGCTCAAATGGAGCATGGAGAAGTTGTGGATCTAGCAGAGAGCAGAAACCAGCCTCACTGACAGGGGCAGAGAGGGCTTCACTGCTTAAAGACTAGGAAGGGAGCCAATAACCTGACTTCTGCACTGCTGGTAAAAGCTGGAAGATAAATAGCCAGCTGAATATGATGCCACAGGAGTTCAACATGATGCATGGGTCTCCAAGAGAGAGCTGCTCCTTGGAAATTGCTGAGGAGTTTATAGGGGAACTGGCAAACAGGCAAATGGGAATCTGATAGATGCAGCATCCTTGGCTGCTCAGAGCTTTGGGCAAGGCCTCTCACCTAAGGCTCTGTCAATATTAAGCAGCAGCAGGCTGAGAGAAATCTCCCTCCTGAATTAATTGTTCCTGACAGGGAGGAGGTACAGCCAGGCAGCAGTGGGGTCCCAGGCAGACCTGTGCTCCTTGACATCTTGGGAAAGGCCTGGAAGAAGGCAATGAGTGGGGGTGAGAGGAGGTTGGATTCTCGAGGGAGTTGAACCCTGGCTATGGGGTATTTTAATGACACATTGGTGACCAGGCTGTCCTGTACCTGAGGACACTCAAGGCTGGTGTAGTGCACATGGAGGAAAGCAGCAGTTGTCTTTTGCCACCCTCTGAAGCTGGTCATGCAGCAGTGGCCACAGAAATGCAAGGTGTGGTGAGACAAAGGACAGAGAACAAAGCAGGGCCCTTCCACGTGCTGCTTGTGTATCTTTGGTTGTGCAAGAGATGCATCTTTTGCATCGTACATGCTGTGCTGACACCTTCTTTCCAGCCCAGAAATGACTTAAATAAGTGCCCCTTGGGTTTGTGCCTTGCCTTAACTCCTGCACCCTGTCAGACCTGGAGACAGGACTCATCCACCTCTGGGCAGCTGCTGGTAAGGGTCTGTGTAGCACTGTGCCCCCACACCAGCCCCACAGGGACCTGGCACAGGCAGAGGGGCTGGCTCTGGGTGCCTGTGGCTCTGCACGGAGCCTTCCACGGGTAGCGTTTTCATGGACATGGCTGGACACAGCAAAGAGGAAGACAGGTCACAGAGGATGGTGGCTCAAGGTGAAGATGTGGTGTTTTGGGAGAGGTCTACAGGTGGGAGAGAAATTCTAGGAGCTGTGCCCATCCTGCCAGCATCTTTCCCACTGCTGTGAGACTGACACTGCCCCAGGTCAGGGCAGGGCTGCACCTCTCCCTTCTTGATTCTCACCTCTCCCATTTTTGCTTTCCCTCTGCCTGTGATTTCTGTGCAGTGGACATGGTGACCCTGGCCACGGCCTTGGAAATCTTCAATGAGCACAACCTGCAGCCCGGCGACCGGGCGATGGACGTGGTGGAGGTCATCCACTGCCTGACCGCCCTCTATGAGAGGCTGGAGGAGGAGCGGGGCATCCTGGTGAACGTGCCTCTCTGTGTGGACATGAGCCTCAACTGGCTGCTGAACGTCTTTGACAGGTACCGCTCCCTCGGTGTCCCCCTGAGCTTTGGGGCAGCGGCCAAACCTCCGTGCTGCTCTTCCAGCTGGCGGCGCTACCAAAGAGGCTGTGGCTGCTGGTGAGGGGGCTGCCCGGTGCGTGCTTGCCTTGCTGAGCCCTCTGCAAATAAAACACGGAAAAACCCTCCAAAATATTTTCAAACCTGTGTAATGTCTCTCCTTGCAGCGGCCGCAGTGGGAAGATGAGGGCTCTCTCCTTCAAGACGGGCATTGCATGTCTGTGTGGGACAGAGGTCAAAGAGAAGTTTCAGTGTGAGTCCCTTGCCTTACTTCCCCAGAACCTGATGTGGAGTAATCTGGGAAACCAGGAGGGCTTTTGTTTCCTGGCTGAGACCTTCTTTGCCCAGGAAGAGCAAAGAAACAGCTTTCCTGCAGTGACTAAGCTGCTTGCATCACCACCTCTCCCTCCTTCCCTGGGCCTACGCCACCTAAATTAGAAGGCATTTTTGCAGGCTGACTGGTGCTGCAGTGTTCTTGCTTGCATGGCACTGTAAGGAACAGTGCAGAAAAGGCACACAGTTATCCAGTGCTTCCCAGAAGGGAAAAAAACCTGGGGGTGCATGTCTGGGAAGTAGGTTTCAGACAAATTAAAGGAGGCTGCTTTCCTTGCTGCATTTTAACCCTGGTACTCTGCCATGGAATACAGTGGAGGGGGTAGCATAGGAAGCACCAGTTAAATAAAAGGATTGGGCTGATTCTTAGAGGACAGGCTAGCTGTGGCTGTTAAAGAAGTGATGCACATAACCTCTGTTCCAAGAAGACTCTAAAGCCCTGGTTATTGGAAGTTGGAAGGATACTGGTAAAGGTTATTTATTCATAGCTCTGCTTTTATTTCTTATTTGAGCTCCCTGATGGAGGTGGTCAGTGGGGCCCCTGGTGGGACCACACACCCTGGTGCCTGCCTCCTGCCCAGGGTGTGGTAACAGCTGGTTATCAGCGAGGCTGTGTCTCTCCTGCCCACAGACCTCTTCAGCCAAGTGGCCAACGCTGGGGGGCTGTGTGACCAGCGGCACCTCGGTGTCCTGCTCCACGAGGCCATCCAGGTCCCACGCCAGCTCGGGGAGGTGGCAGCGTTTGGGGGCAGCAACGTGGAGCCCAGCATCCGCAGCTGCTTCCGCTTTGTGAGTAGAATGCCACGGCCAAACCATCCCTGCTGCAGCAGCCGGGCTGGGGACAGGCTCCCAGAGGTGCCGAGGGACCTGCACCCCATCACAGCTGGGGCCCAGCTCTGAGCAGCCCCTTCTTCTCCCTTCCCCAGAGCAATGGGAAACCTGCCATTGAGGCGTCCCAGTTCCTGGAGTGGGCCAACCTGGAGCCGCAGTCCATGGTGTGGCTGGCCGTGCTGCACCGGGTGACCATGGCCGAGCAGGTGAAGCACCAGACCAAGTGCTCTGTCTGCCGGCAGTGCCCCATCAAGGGCTTCAGGTAGGGGTTGTGGTATGGGACCTTGGCTCCCAAGGGGAGTGCACGGTGTCCTGCAGGAGCGAGCTGGATTTGGTCTGTGCTGCTGGGGGAACCTAGAGCTCTGCAGGCAGCCGTGTCTCAGGCAGGGCAGACCAGGGGTCAGCTAAGGGGAAGGGGCAGGATGCTTTTCTGGGGACTTCAGCCATCAGCACTGCGGGTTCACTGGGGCGTGAGAGCAACACAGGCCATCTCTGTGCCCTCCTGCTGCCCTCTTCTTGGGCTGTAAATGCTTGTTTTTGCTGACTTCCACTGCCTCCCTACGACCTCTTGACCTCTCCAGGTATCGGAGCCTGAAGCAGTTCAATGTGGATATCTGCCAGACTTGCTTCCTCACTGGGCGAGCCAGCAAGGGCAACAAGCTGCACTACCCCATCATGGAGTACTACACCCCGGTATGGAGCTGGGCTGGGCTGGACTGGGTTGGACTGGGCGGAGAGGGTCCTGACTCAGAGCAGGTCCTCATCAAGGCAGCAGTCCTGTGATGTTTAGGCTGTTGCAGCTCCAGAAGTGGATTCCTCATATAGTTTTGTATCATATAGTTTTGTAGCCCTCTGCATGCTGGGGTTGCCTGTGACCCTGCTATTCTGGAGCTCGTGGTGAGCAGGATGCACAACACCAACCAATGCCCAGCTTGGTTTGTGCCAGGCTGACAGAGCTTCCATGTGCCCCTAGTTGTATCTGCCTCTTCCTCCATGGAGCTTGTCCCCAGCCTGAGGGGACTTCTTTCCTGTGGTAGCTGACCTGTGGTCCCTCACTTCTCATTAAGCAGCACCTTGGTAATGTTTGTGTCTCTGCAGACCACGTCCAGTGAGAACATGAGAGACTTTGCCACAACGTTGAAGAACAAGTTTCGGTCCAAGCAGTACTTCAGCAAGCACCCACAGAGGGGTTACCTGCCCGTCCAGTCTGTACTCGAGGCTGACTTCTCTGAGACGTGAGTTGGCTGTGCCCTGCACTATTTTCTGATCCAGCCTGACATGTGGGCTCCATGGATGGGAGGAGCATCTCAGCTGTGAGACAAGGCTCCCACAGGAGGGCTGGAGGGGGCACTTGCTCTGGGGGTGATGCAGCACCCAGTTCTTGAAGGAACAGAGATGTCAGTCTCCTTCTTTGGCCTGTTCCTGGCTCTTCTCAGCCCAGGTGAGATCAGGGTAGTCCCTCCAAAGCCTTGCTGACCAGTGTGCATCTCTTCCAGACCAGCCTCCTCCCCGATGCTGCCGCACGCCGACACACACTCCCGGATCGAACACTTTGCCAGCAGGTACCACCACTGGGCATTGCTGTCGTGCCAGGGCACAAAGCATGACTTCCATGGATGTGGAGTGGTTTTGGGGCAGGTGTATGGTGAGCTCTTGCGGCTTACAGCCCCCTCCACCTTTCCCAGCACACTGCACCTCAGGCAGCTGCAGGGCCAGGCAAACCTGTCTGGGACATGGCTGATGCCATCTAAATTGCATTTGACAGGAGATGTCTTAGTGAGTTAGCAGCCTCCATAGACTGTCCTGTTCTTCCCAGTATGAGCCACTGGTTGGATTCTCGCCAGGCAGATCCTTCGATGTCTTGCTCTCTCTGTGTGCTCACTGGTGCTGCTTTCAAGTTGCCCATTACTGTTGCCTTGTGGTTTGTAGTGCCTCTGTCCTCCCCATGGGGACCCAAGTACAGTGAGTCTGTACTTGTAGCTCAGGTCCCAGGCTGGATCTGGAATGCTTTCACCCCTTTTCTTTCTTCGTGAGAGAGGAGGTTGAGCTGGCTGCACAGCATCAGCTCTTTATTCCAGAGACTGTCACCCAGAGCAGCAGTGTGTCTTGTTTTCTAAAAAGGCAAAAGGCTGTAGAGCCTGTGAAGAGGGGCAGACTGGTGCAGGCCATCTGGGAGGTCCTGCCAGAGAGGGGTCTTGCAAGGACTGCCATAAGGAGGGTGCGCTGAGCAGACATTCAGGGGGTGTCTGACCTTTTCCTCTTTCCTCTAGGCTTGCAGAGATGGAAAGCCAGAACTGTTCTTTCTTCAGTGATAGCCTGTCCCCGGATGACAGCCTGTGAGTTCTGCCTGCTTTCCCTTCTCCTCAGCTCCTGATGAGTCAGGGCTCCTATGGTTCCATCCATGCTTAGCCAGGGCACAGAAGTGCTTTCCTTCCCAGACCCTTTGAGTAAAAGGCTCTTGGGCACCTCCAGCCAGCCACGGATGCCGAGCCACTTCTGAGCTCTAAACCTGGAGCAGTCAGAATGAGCTCCCACATGAACCCACCTCCCTTCAGGCTGCCCTTCCCCAGGGGCACACAGATCCCATCAGACTGATGTTCCTCACTAAGGTGTTTCTTCACTTGCTGCAACAGGGATGAGGACCAGTATCTGCTACGCCATTCCAGCCCCATCACTGACAGAGAGCCTGGGGGCAGCCAGCAGGTTCCAGGAAGCCTCAACATGGATGACAAGGGGGAGCTGGAGCGAATCCTGGCCCACTTAGAGGATGAGAACAGGTAGGGATATGGGCAACTCTGAAAGTGGCGTTTTATAGCCTAAGTGGGGTAGAGGACTGGAGGAGCCTGGTAAAGCTCGGAGCAGAGCCAGGGAATAGCTGCTGGGTCTGGAGGTGGGGATTGGAGATGTTGAGTGGGCTGTTTTGGAGAGTGTCCAGGCTAACACATAGGAGCACTCGGGGAGTGTGTGCACTCCAAGGAAGGGAGATAACTCTGTTCCCCAAAATGTTCCTTCCCACATCCTTGGAATCCGTTCCCCTCCTGAACCACAAACTGGTTGAGTTGAGCCCAGGACACTCTGTATTTCACATCTCTGAGCCCCTTGTGAGCAGTGCTGGTGCTGCTCTGGACCACATGAGGTGAGGTTCTAGGCAGGACAGATCAGCTCAGGAGGAGGGGATGCTTTCCCTGCCCTTGTTTTCAGCCTCATGGGAAGCATTTGCATATCTGTTTGTGAACCCCACCGGGTGGGGTAGAGCTGCAGATAGGCTGCCCTGCAGAGGAGCATCCTGATCCTCAGGCTTCGTCTACAAGTGGTGGGCCATCCCCAGTGTGCAGCTGCTGGGTGTTTCCAGCAGTCCCTGGGGAAAAGTGTGGTGATACTGACATGGACTGTCTTGCAGAATCCTCCAGGGAGAGCTGAGACGTTTGAAATGGCAGCATGATGAGGCAGTCGAGTCTCCAACCTTGGCTACAGGCTCCCCTGAATCAGTGCAAGACCCACGTAACGACGAGCTCCTGGCAGAAGCACGAATTCTCCGGCAGCACAAGAGCCGGCTGGAGACCCGCATGCAGATCCTGGAGGACCACAACAAGCAGCTGGAGTCCCAGCTGCACAGGCTGAGGGAGCTGCTGCTGCAGGTGGGTGCTCAGAGCAAGGATCTGAGACCTCGGGGTGGGCTTTGCCATAACACGGCTGTGACAATGGCAGAAAGGAATGGTCAGAAGGCGGGGAGGAAAAGGACAGCGGATCATGAAAAGCCCCTTTCTCACTCCAGCCTCCGGCAGAGTCAGATGGCAATGGTTCAGCAGCATCTTCCTTGGCTTCATCTCCACATCAGTCTGAAGGCAGCCAGGCAAAGGAGAAAGAGCACAACACCCCTGACACCGAAGCTGCAGGTGAGGATTGGGTTTGGGCTGAGCTCTTGGCCCTGCTGCCCTGGTTCCGTGTTGCAAGAAGCTGCCTGCACCCTGCCATCCTGCAGAGGTGGATGTCCAGAGAGCCTGCTTACACCCTCCTGCCCTCTTTTCCACTGCAGATGAGGTGGAAGCCAAAACCCAGGAAGTCAGCATGTGCCTGGAAGACATAATGGAGAAGCTGCGGAGCGCCTTCCCCAACTCTCGAGGTACTTGAGTGAAATCCTCCTCTCTTACTTCTTACTGCTCTCTCAGATGAGGCTTTCCCCACAGAGCACTGCCCCAATCCCAGCTTCTCTGCAACAGCTGATGACCCCCAGTGCTTACAGCCAAGAGCTCTGCTGCTGCAGTGCTGCTGGGGCTGGTGCGTGGCCTGGGAGCAGAGAGGATGAGGAGGAGGTTTCACATCTGCAAGGAGAGGCGATCAGAGCTGCCAAGAGTGTGGACTAAATAGATCTCCCCAGATGAGGTGCAAGGCAGCCTCCTGCCCTACTCAAACCCTTACCCTGAGGGTCTCCCCACCATGAAGATGGACAAACCTGCCAGCATCCAGACTGTAGTGATCGCTTTGAGCCACCTCCTGGCTTCATCCCTGTCCAGACCCCTCTCCAGGAGAGGTCAAGGCTCCACTTACCTGGTGAGATGGAAGCAATGGTGCAAGCTCTTCTGGCTGCTCATGGACAGCTCTTCCCAGCAAGGATGGAGACTGGGGGATGTGTGTGGGCGGCACTCCACTCATCCAGTGGGTTTTGGTGTTGGTCTTTCTGCTCTTTCCCTCTGTGCTCCAGTCCAGGAGCACCACTTGGTCTTTCACCTGGGGGAGACACTGCTTGGTGCCAGCACTAACCTGAGATGGTGGTCTGCCCATGCAGACTCTTGCCCACTTTCTGCCATCCCTAAGCAGAATCCTCCTGGCTCTGCAGCAGCCCCCTTTAACCAGGTGTCTGTGGGTCCTATTTTCCCAACCTGTCTATTTCTCTTTCAGGTATGACCTCCCTTATCTAACACCTCCTGTGAGCCAGAGGCTTTTCCTAACCAGCTACCTGGCTGCCTTCTTTCCCCTCCTCTCCCTGCCATGCTCCCTGTGCTGCAGCAGACCTCGCACAGACTCCCTCCGAGCCGGTTGTGCAGGATGCTTGCCAGCTCCAGAAGATCTCAGGGGAACATAGGTCATGCAGGAGTGGGACTGTGGGCTTCCCAGGAGGCTGGCTTGGTCACTCGGCCACAGCATCCAAGCCTGGGTGGAGTGGTTTGGAAGAAAGAACTGAAGCCATGGAAACTGCCTGTCTCCCCTGGCACCCATGGGCTGCTGCCTTTGCCTGCAGCACTCAGGGGATGCTGAGCTCAGCATCCCACTCTTCATTTTTGCCCAGGAGCCTCCAGGTTTATGGGCACCAAAACACTCCTGGAGCCACCCGGTTTTTAAAATAACTTTATAACAGCATCCAGCTGCCAGCCTTATGGTTCGAACTCTGCCACCCAAGGCTCTGCAGCCAGCCAGGCACATACCACCTGGAGAGAGTCTGTGAGGTTTATGGAGTAGGGATGAGTCCATGTCAGAGCTTCAGCCCAGCTAGTAGCCTTATATTGAGAGGGTCTTTATAACAGAGCCTTATTGTTTAATTTGCATATATTTCTATATATTATATATTCTGTACTTAAACACTCTCATGGACTCACTCCATTAAATTCTAATATTGTAAGTGTAGCTGCCCTTCACTTTCAGACCAGCCCAACTCCTGCTCCCACGGGAGCCAGCACCTTCTCTGTTGCTGGTGTTGCAGCAGGGCTGCTGCAAGAGGAGCTCACTGAGGGCTGGACCTGCCTGATTTCCTGGGGATCTGTGCCTTTGCCATGGCACAGAGAGCCTGTCCTGTACAAACCCAGCTCCCTCCTTGGGGAGCCTCAGCTCCTGCAGGAAGGGGTTTCTCTAGCCATACCCCAGCCCTGGGGTTGGTCTGATGTGGGTGCACAGCAGTGCAGGTGGGCAGCAGGACAGGTAGGGCACCTCCTTTCTGCCCCCAGGGCAGCTGCCCTGCTGCTCTCCCTGACTTTGAGCTGCGCTGGGGGGCTGGAGGCCCTTGTTGGGAGCAGGTGAGTGCCATGGGGCAGTAGGAGGGAGCTGTTGTGCAGGCTGGCAGGGCAGCTCGGGGGTGGTGGTGGCCCCTGGTCCCAAAGGCTCCCTCAGACTGGCTGTCTTGTGCTGTGTTACGTCGAGAAAGAGGCAGAGTCAAGTGCTGTGAGGTAACCCAGAATGGGGGCTGAGATGGCTCTGGTGCTCTGAGGCTACATAAGGTGTTTGAGCCTGCAGGGCACAGGCAGGGCTGCACACTGGTGTGAAACATTCCACCTAAACAGGGCTTGCTGTTATGGCTGGCTCGGATGGGGTGGAGTGTTGAGCTGTTTGCAGGGGAGTTGGGACCAGGGCAGTGTGCTCAGGCCCAGGGCTGTGCAGTTGGTTTTGGCATCCTGGCAGAGATGTGAGGCAGTGCCCACACCAGGAATGAGCTGTTGTGAGCCTTATGTCCAGGTGTTCAGTGTGTTGTGTACAGTCTCTGCTGGCAGCAGGGTGGGTTGCTGTCCTCGCTGTCCCCTCTCACAGCCAGATGAGCAGCAGGAGGGCAGTAGGAGGGCTGTTGGTGTTAGGATGGTTTTGGGCAAGCTGTGTGTCAGGCTGCTGGTGAGAGGGACCAAAGGCGAGCTCTTGAGACCGGGCTAGACCCCTCTGTTATCCCAGTGGTGGGATGGGAGCAGTGTGGGGAGGAGTGAGGTTTGGCCTGAGGATAAGGTCAGAAGTATCCAGCCTGGGGGGAGCTGGAGGAAGGACAAGGCACGATGAGGACAGAGCTGCTGGTCCCAGTACTGGGTATGGGGAGCAGAGGTGGCTGAGTGGCACGTGGGCTCTAATTTGGAAGCTGGGATGCTTCAGGGAGGGGAGCAGGCTGGCTAATGCTCTGGTAACCATGTACTGTGGTGCTGCTATCCTCACTGCTTTGTGCCATCTCTGCTCTGGAAAGAGAATAAATTTGTATTTATACTGAGACCTGGATCAGTGCTCTGGCCTCTTCTATCCATGCTCCTCTGAGCTGAGTCAGCTCCTGTTGCTGTGCCATCCTGGCACCACTCCTGCAGGGCTGCTGGGACACAGCCTGCACAGTCACCCTGGCTGTCAACACCACTTGAGGCAGAACAGAAGCTGAGAGCAGAGCCCCAGGTTGCCCAGACAGAGGTAGGTGTGTCCCCCAACCACCCTCTTTGCCTTCTAACAGCAAGGTCTGTCCAGGACCATGTGGCAGCCTGAGGACTGGCACAGGGGCTGTGTGAGGACAGTCCCTTTTTCTCACCCAGGAACTTCTGCTGTAGGAAACTCTTCAGCCCTGGAAAGGACGTAGGCAGCAGTGAGATGCTGGACAGGCAAGGCAGTTCTCTTACGCCATCTGTTCTCTCTGGAGCTTTAGTAAATCTTCAGTGCCCAGGGGTATCTGTGTGCCTCTGTCCCAAGTGTTGCCCATGTTCACTGTGCCTTTATAGCCCAGCGAGGGGTTTGGCTGGGAAGTAGCTCAGGGTAAGGCTGGGGGCCTTCAGCCTCTCCCCACTATTCAGGGTGCAGCCCAGACCTTGTTGACAATGAAGCCTGCCCAGGACTTACACCTTTTGGGCTGGACCTGCTCTCAGCCCTGCCTGGAAGGGTTGGCTGTGATGGGCAAAGGCCTGATATTGTGCAACTACAGGGAAGTTTGGGGTCACTGTTACACAGGACTCAGGATCTTAACGGGGGGTGAAATGCAACCTCCTTAACTGCCTCACTCAGCAATAACACAAACTGCCCCATCCCTGTGCCACAGGCTCCAGGGCAAGGCAGGAGGTGTGGACTATGATCAGGGAAGCTGGTCACGTCCAGGAACGACTCCAGCACATGGTGCCAGGGAAGAGCTTTTATTTCTCAGCCAGCAAAGCTCTGTGGCGCCCAGTTGAAAGGCGCTGGAGCCAATGAGTCGGGGCAGGGAAGCAGAGGGCACTGCTGCACAGCGGGCCCAGCGGCGGCAGGGTGAGGACAGCATTGTTCCCATGTCACTGCTGGGCTAGACCAAGCCCCAGGGCTCCCTCTCAGGGTACAGAAGCTCTGCTGTCTGTGCTGTGCCTCTTTGTCAGTGCTGTGGCAGCTTTTCCCCCATGCAGGGGTAACTGGCCTTGCTCAGTGCTGACTGCGCCCCAGGGTTGTGGCCCTGCTCATCACTGCACTGCCCATTGCCCCCTTCTCTGGCTGCCCCAGGGCTGAAGCTGTCTAGGGGAATGTTGCCTTCCCCGGCATTTTCCTGTCCACTGCCTGCTTGCTGCTGCCTGCAGCTTGCCTCTCCCAGACTCTCTCCAGGTGTTTCATCCTCCATGACCTCCAGCTCTGGGGGCCCCTCAGCTGGCCCCAGTGCCTCGCTGGGAAGGCCTGGCTCTGGGGCTCTCTTTGGCTGAGTCTGAGCTGCAGTCCCTGTGCCATCTTCCTGTGCCCCACTGGCTCCTTGCTCCAGCCCCTGCTCAAGCCCTGCTGCCTCTGTCTCCACTGTTGCCCCACATTGCTCCACATGCAGCTTTTCCACCTCTGCTGCTAGACTCTCTTCCTCTTTGTCCTCCTCCACTTTTCCCTTTGCTACCTTCTCCTCCTCCCTCTCTCCTTTTTCCTCCTTTTCTTTTTGCTTCTCTACCTCCTTCCCCTCTTGCAATTTCTCGCCTTCCTCCTTTGCCCCCCTCTCTACCTTCTCCTGCCTCTCCTCTTTTTCTTCCTTTTCTTCCACCTTCTCTTCCTCCTCCTCTGATTTTTCATCTTCCTCCTCTGCGCCCCTTTCTACCTTCTCTTCCCCCTCCTCTTCCTCCTCTGCACCCCTTTCTACCTTCCCTTCCCCCTCCTCCTCTTTTTCTTCTTCTTCCTTCTCCACCTCCTCTCCCTCCTCTTCTTCCTCTTCCTCCTCCTCCTCTTTCTCATCTTCCTCCTCTGCTCCCAGGCTCTCTGGCTTTGCCCCACAAGTGCCCAGCTTTACTTCTTCCCCCAGTCCTGTCTGATCCCTCAGTTCCACCTCTGTCCCTGCAGGCTGTCCCTGGGCTGCCTCTCCTGGTGCTGCCCCTTCAGCCTCAGCCNAGGGGTAACTGGCCTTGCTCAGTGCTGACTGCGCCCCAGGGTTGTGGCCCTGCTCATCACTGCACTGCCCATTGCCCCCTTCTCTGGCTGCCCCAGGGCTGAAGCTGTCTAGGGGAATGTTGCCTTCCCCGGCATTTTCCTGTCCACTGCCTGCTTGCTGCTGCCTGCAGCTTGCCTCTCCCAGACTCTCTCCAGGTGTTTCATCCTCCATGACCTCCAGCTCTGGGGGCCCCTCAGCTGGCCCCAGTGCCTCGCTGGGAAGGCCTGGCTCTGGGGCTCTCTTTGGCTGAGTCTGAGCTGCAGTCCCTGTGCCATCTTCCTGTGCCCCACTGGCTCCTTGCTCCAGCCCCTGCTCAAGCCCTGCTGCCTCTGTCTCCACTGTTGCCCCACATTGCTCCACATGCAGCTTTTCCACCTCTGCTGCTAGACTCTCTTCCTCTTTGTCCTCCTCCACTTTTCCCTTTGCTACCTTCTCCTCCTCCCTCTCTCCTTTTTCCTCCTTTTCTTTTTGCTTCTCTACCTCCTTCCCCTCTTGCAATTTCTCGCCTTCCTCCTTTGCCCCCCTCTCTACCTTCTCCTGCCTCTCCTCTTTTTCTTCCTTTTCTTCCACCTTCTCTTCCTCCTCCTCTGATTTTTCATCTTCCTCCTCTGCGCCCCTTTCTACCTTCTCTTCCCCCTCCTCTTCCTCCTCTGCACCCCTTTCTACCTTCCCTTCCCNCCCCTTGTTCTGCTTGGGCAACCCTGGGTTGCTCTGTTACTTTGGCCCCTGCATCCTGCTCCTCCTGTCCAGGGGTCTCCGGGACCCCAACCTCACCCTGGGGTGCCCCATCACCCACCTGCCTGCTCTCCTGCCCCTTGCTGGCCCGCTGACCCTGGGCCGACTGGAAAAGACCCTGGTAGCGCTTCCGATCCTCCACGTGCTTCTTCCTCATCCTCTCCCCCAGCTGCTTCAGCTCCTTCTTCACGGCGGCCGCCATGGAGGGGTCAAGGTGAGCCACACGCAGGAAGTCCTCCCGTGCCTCACGCTCATTCCAGACAGCAGCATGAGCCTTCGCCCGTTTGAAATAGGCCTTGGCATTGTCTGCCAGGAGAGAAGAGCCCCCAGTGGGGTCCTGCAGCACAGGGCCACTAGCCCCAGGAGCTGGAGACCCTGGGAACCAGGGGACATGAAGCACAGGGGGCAGGTTGTGAGGTGAACACACCTGTAAGGTGTGACCTGGGCCATGCACGTACCACTGTGGACATCAGGTGCAGGATGATCATGGAAAGGGGAAGTGTGGTGGTGTGGTCAGGGGGACCCAGAGGTGCCATTGTGGGCAGGGGAAACCACGGACGTGGGCATTGTCACGGGCAGGGGAAATGGGACATGGGTTCTGCAGTGGGCACAGGGATCTAGGGCACACGGACTATCACAGGCAGAGCGACATGGGATGAGCACTGCCACAGATGGGGGATCCAGAGGACAGAGTCCCTGGGGGCCAGGGGCACAGCAGGAGCGTGGGATGCAGGGCACAGGTACCATTGTGCTTTTGGAGAAGCTCCGTCGTGTGCTCCAGCACCTCGTAGTACTCGCCGAGCTCCAGCTGGCACTGGCAGTAGTTGAGCACCAGCGGCGTGACCAGGCTCTCCAGCTTCAGCCAGCCATCCTCCCACGGCTTCTCCTGCCCCGGGGAGCAACAATGGGTGCTTCCTGGCTCCGGCCATCCCCTCCCAGCCACCCAAGGCCCACAGGGAAGCGTTCTAAGGCACGACCCAGGCAGGGATGGTGGCTGGCCCTGCTCACCTTGGCCTGGAGGTTCCTCAGGCAGATGACAGCCTCCTGGTACTTGGCCGCTGCCTGCGCGAACTCCTTGCGGAGGACGAGACGGTTGCCCTCGCTGTGCAGCACAGGCACTGCTGCCAGCTTCTCCTCCTTGCTCATGGCCCAGGTGTCACGCTTGTACGCCGAGGGCTCCTCCACCTGCATGGGCAGTAGGAGCTGAGCCACCTATCCGAGCTGTGTCTGGCAGCCATCCCTGCCATCCCCCTTACCCGGAACAACTCCATGATGAAGATGAGGGGCTGCGGCGTCCGCTGCAGCTCATCCAGGTCATCGTAGCCTGTGCTGTGGTAGTCAAACATGTTGCCCATGCCACAGCGGTGCTTCTGCCCCTCCAGGGGGTCCCGTCCCTCTGCGATCCTCCGCATGCCCCTGGAGACCAGGGCATACATGCCTGTGTGCTGCAAGGAGGGGTAGCACCTCACTCAGTGTGTGGGGACAGTCTGCACCCCTTCATCTGGGGTAGCCCCCCTGGTGACACCTGTGGCCAAGTGACACCTGTGCTCCCTGTGCTTGCATCACACAAAGCTGGAGCACCTCTGGGATGCACAGCCCTGTGCCTTGGCTCTGCAGGAAGGAGGGAAGTGGGTGTTTGTGGGCCCCTCACTCACGATGGTGTCGCACCAGAACTCTGCCACCTCCCCGATTCTCATGGAGCTGAGCAGAGTCTCCCATATCTCCAGCTTGAACATCTTGCCCACGATGATCTCCATGGGGATGCCAGCATCCCGGCTGTCATCAATCACCGTCCGCTCAAAGTCGTCCTTCAGTGTCTGGAAGTGGAAGGTGATCTGCCCCGGACAAAGCCCACTGTTGAGTCCCCTTGGCAGTCCCAGTGACCTGTGCTGTGGGGTCAGGCCTGCTCCCAGCAATGTGCTGGTTTGACTGGCAGCTCTCCCTCCACAGCAGGAGATTGTGTACCTGCTACTCACTTGTCCTAAGAGTGAGCAAGGGCTGGAGCAAGCAGATGGTTGAGTGTCTTAAAGCCCATCCGTGCTGCTCCCTACAGATTCCCCCTATGGATAGCCCAGTACAGAGGGTGCTCTCCCAGTATGCATCAGGAACTGGTGGACCCCACGCTGCTCTGCCTGTACCTAGGGTCTGGGGAATGTCCCGAGAACAACCTATTGGCCCACCCTACTCCTGCTTGACACACATCAGGAAAGGCAGATTTCAGTGACCCACTGGGGCTGCTGAGCTCTAACGGCACCAGGACAGAGGGAGCAGGTGAATCACAGGCCCAGTGCAAGGTGAGGCCATGGGCAGTGTGTCTGCCTGTGCCCAAACCAGTCCTTCCTGCACCCCTTTTGTGAGGGATCTCACTGTGCCCCAGACCTGGAGCTCAGTTTGTGAACTGCAACGGGCAGGAATAGTGGTGTCAGACCCACCCCTCCCCAACAAACAAGACAATTTACCTTGCTCCCATCCTGCAACTTTGGCAGCTCCCCTCGGCCTCCATGCAGAATCTTCTTTTTGACCCCTTCCACATTCAGCAGGTAGGTTTCCTCCATGGCTGCTCCTGCCAGCCCCCGGGAGCAGCTCACAGGCACATGCACACCAGCACGCTCTGGCCCTTCTTGAGCTCCACGTCTTCCTCTCTTTCTTGACTACCTGGACACAACTGTCATCTCCCAGGACTGCTGCTGACTTCTTCCTTTCTGTGCTTGGGGCAGAGCTTGGAAGCCTTCTCCCCTTCCCTTGGGGTTGTGAGAGGGGTGTCCCACCGTAGCATACACTCACTGAAGCTCCCAGTGCCCTCCGTTGCCTTCTGTAACCTCCCTTCTAATCCTCTTCCCACCCTGTCAGGTTAATCTGGGATTTGCCTGCCTAGTCCGTGAGGAATTACAGAAACTCCCTGTTCAGGAGGGCCTTATTCCTCCCCCAGAGTGACGGCACACAGTCACTTTTGACACAGCCCCACACAGCATTTTGAAGGAGCCCAGCAGTGCCCCAGGGGTGCCCAGGCATAGCTCCCTGCCAGGGGCTATGTGTGGTCAGACCCTTGGGAGACCACTGAGGAAGAGACCAAGGTTGGAAATGGTACTTTATTAGAGTTTGGACTGCAGAGACAAGCACTCCTCAAACACAAGAACAAGCTCCTCCCAGGCCACAGCCCATCAAACCCAACACTCTGTAAGATGCAAAAACCAGCACCGTGCTGTGCCAGGGAGATCAGCGCTGACTACTTACAGTAAATCTGGTGTTTTGGCTGCTCTCACAAGCATAGTCCAATTCTTTAGCTCCACCAGCCAAACCCAGCCCAATGGATGTGAAAGCAGCTCTGGACATGGAATCTCTAGCACAGCCCAGCAGCACAGCAGAAGTGTGTGAGTAAAACAAAGACCTCAGTGTGGCAGCTGATCACCACTTTCAGCTTTGCTCACAGGTACAAAGACCCAGGCCCACTCCTCATTTGTCCATGAGGGACTCCAGCTGCTCCTGCAGGGATGCCATCTGCAAAGAGGGAGGGGGGAATTACAGTAAGACATGGCTGGGAATCTGGACAGCCCCAGCCAGTGGCTGCTCTGTCTGTGTGTTGCCCAGAGCTGTGCTTGGGCACCTCTGGGACAGAACAGGCACTGCCCACAGGGACTTAGGAGAAAGAACCTCCTGCCTTGGTACCTGGCTGAAACAAAGCTGCCCAGGCAGGAAATCTGCCAAGACTCTATAGCCACTACCTTTTTGTACATGGGTGACAGTGGGTTTGTGTGTCATGTTTTACCCCAGACAGCCATTCTGGCAGCTTAAGACTGCTGATTTGGATGTGTTCTGGCTCACTCCTCCCCCAGAAGAAAGGCTGCAATCAACTCATTCCCTGTATCATTTTGTACCTCAGGAAGCTCCATGCCAATACAGGTGAGGTGCAACCACACCTAACCTGTAATACTGGAGTTCACAGCAGCTGGTGTGGTACAGGATTGGGAAAACATTGTCAGAGGCCAAGCCTAGAACCATGTGCCCCATTTCTTCCCACCCTACTGTGGGAGTTTCCTCACCTGCTGCTTCTCTCGCTCTTCCTGCTGCTTGAACTCATCCAGAACAGCCTGGAGACGGGTCTGTAGAGACAAACATGCCAGACCACAGTTACCAATGTGTTCTCAACTAAACAGGTGCTGGTGCAACACATCAAATGGTGCAGCAAGCCCCAAGCTGCACTGACATCCACCCCTCCTTATCTCCTCCAGTTTCACAGATTGCTTTGCTTCCACAGGGAAATGCTAGAGTGTGTATGGCCACACCACAACTATTTTTAATGCAGCGTGCGAAGACCCCTGGCTTTTCCAGGGCAGCAGTCAAATCAGTCTGCTGGATCTAATGGCAAACCAGTGCAAAGCAGAAAAGAGACCCCAGGAGAGCTCTCACCTTGAGGGCCAGGTTCTCCACTTTCATGATGAGATCCTCCTGGCGCTTCCTCCTGTCTTGAGTCTCCTGGAGTTTACTTTTCAGGTTGTCAATCTGTTTCTGGATCCCCATAGCTGGAAGGGAGAGCAAGCTCACACCCAGGGCAGCAGCAGAGCTGGGCACTGCAGCCTGCCTGGCATCCCAACAATTCTGCTGTGCTCTGCCACCCACTCACCAATCTGGTTGGACCCCTCGTTCTCCTGCTGCTGCCCATCAGACTCATTCAGCTTGTCCTGCAGCTGTCTCTCCAAGTCTTCCTCAGTGTCCATGATGTTCAGGTCTTCATCATCATGATGATCCCTCTCATCTTCATCCTCGCTGCTGCTGCTTATATCATTAAATATCTCCCGCAGTTCATCATGTTCTAGGTGGGGGCAAAAGAGTTAAAACACAGTTGATGACCTTCCAGCACCCTTTGTCTGACAAGGACCATATCACTTAAGAGGTGGAAACAAAACAAGAGCCTTCCCCAGCACACCTGAGGAGCCATGGCCTTGCTTGTGTCCCGACATCCCTGGGGAGGAGATATCCAGGCTGGTGAGAGAACCATGGTTGTCCACTTCTTTTGTTTCATCTTCAGCAATGACTTCCCAGCCTGATATCAGGAACAGATGAGTCAAGGGAAAGAGAGGAACATGGAAGATGCAGTATGATGAAAGAATGCTAAAAACTGCAGATCGCTGCCCCTTTAACAGTCTGGCCTTGCAGCTACAAATACCCAGGATAAAACACCCCAGACCCCTTTTTTGATGACTTCTCCTCTACTGTTATTTCAGCTCCTGCTCAGCACAACAAGAAAGGTCACCATGAGGGAACAATAAGCTTTGAATAAGACAAAGATGAGGTTCCAAAACTTCAGTACCTCTTGTGTGCTTATCTCCCAGTCTCCCAGGCCCATGCTAGTCTGTCCTTTCCAGAACTGCCAGGTGACAGTGTCCTGTCCTACTCTTGAGCTTTTTTCCCTATTAAAAGGATACGGACACTGACAGCTTCGGCATCAGTGCTCAGGAGACGCTTCACCTCTTTCTCCACGTCAGGAGACTCAATATACTGGGCCAGAGAGGGGAAAGAGAACAGAGACACTGTTAAATGCCCCATACATGCTCCTGGTGCTGGTCAACTCCAACCCTCCACCTCTGAACAGAGGCCTGTTTCAAGGCTCTCTTCTCTCAGGCTTTCTGCTCAGCGCTTGCTCGTGCTCAACCAAGAACTAATTTATGCACTCCCTGAAAACAATCCATCTTTTTTTGTACAGAGCTCCTTGGTGGGTTGTGTGCCCTCACTTTTCTGATTATACTACTTATGAAATAAGACTTTCCATGTGTATGCAGAAAGTCCCCGAGGTGTTGATGGTCAATTCAGTTCATTCTGGTCTCACTTAAAAGATGGTTTAATTTTTCCACTTTTAAATTAGTCAGGAATCTTACTGCTGTGATATCTCTCCTGTGGGCTATAAGAACATCTCAAGTAATTTGTTTCCCAAATGTCATGCAAAATCACACTCCATCCTGTTCTCAGACACTGCAAAGGAGAGAAGAATAAGTCTTCCCAGACTCAGGGTGCTGCATCTTCCCAACACCTTGCCTGGCTTGTGCACAGGCACAGAGACAGTCTCTGAGCTCCATCTGTTGTCACTCCCCCGGCTGAAGTGACAGCTGTACTATTTGTAGCACTGCCTGTTGGGGAAGGGAAAGGGCCATGCAGAGAGAGAAGACTGGGAAAGCAGGAATAAGTGAAGCCTCATTTCCATGCGAGTCTTCCTTCCTTTCTTCTCCATGAGCAGGAGGTGTGCTATGGCAAGGCAGCCACAGCAATGAGGTCCAGCAGGACTCTACAAAGGAACATCTTAGAAAACATGGAGGAAGCACCCAAATAAGTGTTTAAATCTATTACCCTCCCTTCACCCTCATCTCAGGCAAGAAAACATGCAGCAAATGCTAAGAAATTGCATGTTTTCTGGACCCACAGATAGTTACAGCTCTAATGTCTCTGCCTTCCTATCCCTTGGGTATTGCATCTGCATCTGTGTGAGAAGCAACTCACCTTCTTCTTAGCTGTCTTCCGGAATCGCCTCTTCCGCACGTTTTTCAGGGGAAGAGTGACTGTGACAGAGGAAACAGATTGCATGTGTCAGGCAGATGGCTGAGTGAGAGAAGTGCATGTCAGAAGGGAGAAGATCCCTTCAGCAGCAGCACAGCCACTACCTGGCAGCTCTGAGTACCCTGCACAGCTGTGGGGTATTGAGGTGGAGGAGTGTGGAGGGGTTTGGCACAGTCTCTACTCACTGCCATGGTTCCATATGAATTTCTTCTCTCTGTCCTTGTCCTTCTTCTTGTTTGCTTTGGGGTCAGTGCTCACAGTCTGCTCTTCCAAAGGTGGGTAGAGATCACCATCCACAGTGCAAACAAGCATCTGGAACCCCCACACAAACACAAAGGCTTATCATAAGGTGAGAACATGAGGATGTGAAGGAACGGTGTTTGCCCATTGCATATTGTGAGGATTCAGGGGCACAGGGTATGGGAAACAGTTTCACACCCAGCTCAGTTGGACACGGCAGCAGTTAAGCTGTCACGAGGACAATCCCATTTAATGCTTCAGATATGAGATTTCTAAACACCAAGTGGAATGGGGAATTTTAAACTGCTAATGCTATGAGAATACAGAAATTGGCCTTATTATACTGGGTGTCCAACTGCCAGAGCGTGCAAGGGTTTTCCTGGAGAGGGGAGGAGGAATTAAGCTGTTGGGGCAGGTGAGAAGGACGGCCCATACCTGGCAAATATCCGCTGTCTTGTAGAAGGTTTTCTTGTCGATGGTTTTCAGGCTCTCGATGATGCAGGGCAGATCCACCAGCTTGGCTGCCAGAGGTACCCGGTCCACACGGACAATCCCGTGGCGCCCATCCGCTGTGGAGAGCCATGGGACAGGTCAGCGCTGTGGCTAAACAGCCACACTGGGCAATACATCCCTGGGCAGCAGAGACTCCACAGGACAACACACGCTTCCCTTGTGGACAGCCAGAGGAGGGTTAAGACGCCCTGGTGCTGCTCACTCACCGTGCAGCTCAATGGTGAGCCTGTCCTTCAGGTTGACGTTCCCGGACTGGACTGCTCGCCGCACAGTGGAGGCATAATCCTGGGAAGGTTGGACACACTTACTTCAGGAGAGGGTGTGCTTCCTCCAAAGAACCCCCAAAGGCTTCTGCACAACCCACCCAGCTCCAAACACGTGCCAGCCCCATGCAGAACAACAACTGCAGGAGCCACAGTGAAAACTGCGCCCTCTTCCCAACACCACATGAACCCTGTGGCTCTGCTGCTCCTGGTGCTCTCCTTACCCCTGGCATGACATCGCTCCCTGAGAGAGACAACTGCAGAGCACCTGGTCTCAGCAGGACAAAGAATCCCAGAATAGCTGGGGTGGGAAGGGACCTCTGGAGATCATCCAGCCCAACCCCACCTGGAGCAGGTGACACAGGAACGCATCCAGGTGGGTGTGGAATGTCTCCAGAGAGGGAGACTCCACAATCTCCCTGGGCAGCTGTTCCTGTGCTCTGCCACCCTCAATGTAAAGAAGTTCTTCCTCCTGTTGAGGTGGAACTTATGCTTTTTAGTTTATGGCCACTGCTCCTCGTCTGGTCGCTGGGCACCACTGAATAGAGAGTCTCAGCTTTAAGCACCTAACAAATAGCACCAAGGGCACTTACAGCCACGGCACCTGGAGGGCCAGCCCTTGCTAAAGCCCTGCCCTTGCAGAACTTTCCTCCCTAATCCCCTAGGCTGTCTCCCGTGTGGCAGGAGCATCTCTGCAGGGGAGGGCATGGGAAACCCATTCAAAAGGATGGGAACTCGCTACCCAGCTCCCGGAGCACCCATCCCGCTCCCCCTGGCCTTCTCCACATCCCCACATCCCCTCCCATCCCCCTGCCCCTCTCCACATCCCGCCCTGCCCGCCCCAAACCGGGGCCGGCCGGGCTCTCACCGGCGGCAGCCGCAGCACCAGCTGGCTCTCCAGCTCGTGCGGGGCATCGTCCTTGCCCTTGCTCATCCCTCCTCCTCCGGCACGGCCGACACGACGCGCCCCGCTCCCGCTCTCCCGTTCCCGGTTCGCGGTTCCCGTTCCCGCGGAAGCCGCGCGCGGTCCCGCCCCTTCCGCCCGCGGGGCCATGCGGGGCCATGCGGGCCGGGCTGGGCGCGGGGCTGGCCCTGGCCCTGGCCTCCAGCGCCTTCATCGGAGCCAGCTTCGTGCTCAAGAAGAAGGGGCTGCTCCGGCTGTGCCGCCGCGGCCGCGCCAGGGCAGGTACGGCCGCTCCCGGGGCGTCACCTGTGCGGGGTCACCTGTGCAGGGTTCACCTGTGCGGGGTCACCTGTGCGGGGTCACCTGTGCAGGGTTCACCTGTGCGGGGTCACCTGTGCAGGGTTCACCTGTGCGGGGTCACCTGTGCGGGGTTCACCTGTGCAGGGTTCACCTGTGCGGGGCTCACTTGTGCCGGCTCACCTGTGCGGGTTTTACCTGTGTGGGTTTTACCTGTTCGGGTTCACCTGTGCAGGGTTCACCTGTGCGGTTTCACCTGTGCGGCTTCATCTGAGGCTTCTTGTTTCTCTTTCCTCTGTACTCAGGGCAAGGAGGGCACGCGTACCTGCGGGAATGGCTCTGGTGGGCAGGGCTGCTGTGCAGTAAGTACACACTCCATGACAGAGTAAGTCATGGAATGGTTTGGGCTGGAAGGGGCCTTATAAGATAGTTCCAATGCCCCTGCCACGGGCAGGGACACTTTCCACTATCCCGGGTTGCTCCAAGCCCCGTCCAGCCTGGCCTTGGACACTCACAGGGATGGGACAGGGGACAGGTTGCTTCTCTGGGCAACCTCTTCCAGTGCCTCAGCAACCTCACAGGGAAGAATTTCTTCCTGGTATCTAATGTAAACCCACTCTCTGTTAGTTTGAAGCCACGTCCTGTCACTCCATGCCCTTGTAAGCAGTCTCCCTCTAGCTCTCGTCGGCTCCCTTCAGGTACTGGAAGGCCACAATTAGGTCACCCCAGAACCTTCTCTTAATAGTGTGTATGTGGTTGTTTCCAGTCACTTTCATGTTTTATTACAAAGATCGTTGTTCGACTGCTTGATTTTTGTCCGAGTGTCTGAGGATGACGTTGATCTAATTGTAACTCTAAAATATCCTAAACTCTTGTGCATTACCAGTTTCCCTGCTGAGGAGCAGAGAGCAGGAACAGGATCAGGAGCTCAGGAGCTGGTCTAGCTGGGCTGGGTTAAATGCATCTGAAGTGGCCTGCCCAGAGAATGTAGTGATAACAGAACATCCAGCACTGTTTAGTGCTACAGCAATTTCAGCACTGCTACAGCAATTTCAGCAGCTCCACTTCACACTTTTCAATGTTATGAACCAACTGTACTTAGTTTATCCTTTCAAAAGCTGTAAAAGTAGTTCCAGGAGGAGAACACATCTTAGAAACACAAACTCCTTTCAACTTTGTGGCTATTGTGGCAATACTTTCCTGTGGTTGCTGCTCACTCTATAGGCACATGTGACTAAGGATCACTATGCATAACACTGAGCCTTCCCTTCCCCCTGTGTGGGGCTTCTGGTTGTTCTTGCTGGTGCTGTTCTTTCCTGGTTGCATGACATACCTCAGAGAAACACGGGTGGAAACTGAGGCTTTTCTGACTACACTCAAACTTGCATTATGGTGAATTGCTCCAACTTCGATGCTTACCCAACACTTTCTCTTGCAGTGGGAGTTGGAGAAGCCGCAAATTTTGCTGCCTATGCCTTTGCCCCTGCAACACTGGTAACTCCACTGGGTGCTCTAAGCGTCCTTGTTAGGTAAGCAGCCTCACAAACACCCTCATCTACCACCCCTGAATGATAAAAGCAGTTGCTCTGCTTTCTTCTCTCTCTTTCCTGAGGTGCTCCATCTCTTGCCCTAACTTATTTTAACTTATCTTTCAGTGCAGTTCTGTCTTCCACCTTCCTGAATGAGCAGCTGAATGTTCATGGGAAGATTGGCTGCATCCTGAGTATCCTGGGCTCCACTGTGATGGTGATCCATGCTCCGCAGGAAGAAGAGGTTTCCAGCCTGGAGTCAATGGCAGAGAAGCTGAAAGATCCAGGTACTAAAATAAAAGGAGTCTGGTCAACTTCAGGCTTGCAACTGACAGTAGACAGGTATCAAAGTCGGCTTTTTGTTTTACTATCTATGAAGTGGAGATGCAAAAAGTGAAGAGCAGGGGAATTAGGTGCAGCTGTCAGCAGAAGGGGATGGCCTGTGGCAGATAGGAGAGGGAATTCCTATACACAAGGATGGCAGTGGTGTGGCTGAGAGAAGACAGAAGGAGGAACTTCAGGCAAAGATGGATTAATTCAATGAGTTACATTCCTAGATCAGGTAGACGTGGTATTTATGTTAGAGGATGAATCCAGTTGCAAGAACATAATGTGGGCAATAGCACAAATGGCAGAATAAGCCACAAGAGATGGAGGAAGGAAGCACAGGGAGAACAACAAAGCAGAGTAGCAGGTGCTCATTAGAGGGAACACTGGCAGGGCCTCACACTCCTGTATTGTTGTGCTTTTCTTTTTATCACACCACAGTCCCAAGTTCAGCCAGGGCTTCCCAAGCCTTCTGCCACCCTCCTGGGTCTCCTGCAGAACTGGTCAACAAGCCTCCCATCTCTTCTAGTGCCCTGGAGCCTGGCTGTGCCCTTGGCCCTCCCAGCACAGGTTGTATCCCCGACAGCCTGACTTGTGATTGCACTGTAAAGGGCTGCTGTATCTCTGCAGCTTTGCTCACGCTGCAGACTGACTCTGCTTCCCAACCCCAGTCCCCTGAGGTGGAGGCCAAAAAGACAGACTGATGGGGCAGCTACCTGCCTGTCCTGTACTTGCTGTCCAGGTACATCTGTCACTGTGTTCTGATAGAGGTCTTTATTCTTTTCCCAAGGATTCATTGTATTTGCTGTGTGTGTCCTGGTGAGCTCCCTTCTGCTTATCTTTGTGGCTGGACCCCGTTATGGACAGAGCAACGTCCTGGTTTATGTTTTGGTCTGCTCTGCCATTGGATCACTGTCTGTATCCTGCGTCAAGGGCTTGGGGATTGCCCTGAAAGAACTGTTTTCTGGAAAGCCAGTCCTGAAAGAGCCACTGGGCTGGGTGCTCCTGGTCTGCCTCGTGATCTGCATCAGCATCCAGATCAACTATCTGAACAAAGCCTTGGACATTTTCAACACATCTGTGGTCACACCCATTTACTACGTGCTGTTCACCACAGCAGTCATGACGTGCTCGACCATCCTCTTCAAGGAGTGGCAGCACATGGTGCTGGACAATGTCGTTGGCTCCATCAGTGGCTTCCTCACCATTGTGTCTGGCATCTTCCTCCTGCATGCCTTCAGGGATGTGCCCTTCACCCCCAACCTCCTGCCCCTCTTCCTGCAGCCAGGCAGGACAGACCTACATCCCCCGTGGAGTAGTGCAGACAGACATCAGTCCTGTCAGCACCAGCCTCTGCTGCCCTCAGAGGAGAAAGGCTCTCAGAGTGCAGAGGAGGAGAAGTGAAAGGGTGTGAGGAAGCCTCTGAACTGCTGGCTTTCTGCTCCCACTGCCAAGGCTGAACATGCTGCCTCAGCTGCTGCTGCACTAGCAGGTCCTGGCAGTTACCCTCTGCCTGCCCCAGGGCCCACGAGGGCGACCTGCCAATGACAGGAGGCTGGCAGGGCCAGCAGCCTCCTGTGGCTCCAGACAGGAGCCCTAGGAAGCACCCAGTTCCTTGGATCCTGTGCTTCTTCACTGTTCTTTTACATGAAGAATTGATTTGCCTTTGTCAGGATCCAGCCAAGGACCCAGACCTTGGCTGTGCAGAGACCTGCAGCACTAACACAGTGCTAACCCTGACTGCATGGCAGACCACACGTCTGGGGAAGCCTCAAAGCGTTTTTTAAAAACAGGATTAACAGTTACAAAATGATCTAACATGGTGCTATGGTTATGCAGAGAGAAGGTGGACATCTGGCTTTAAAGTTGACATATGCAGAATAGTAATTAAAAATTCCTCTGTCAAGTACTTGTTTTGCTCACTCTTCTAGAATTTATTTACAGATTCACATCCAAGAACAGAATACAGCCCAAACTGGGAGACTTCAGTGGTGCTGCCACATGCTGATGTGGCTCTTCAGAGGGACCAACCTCTTCATGCAACATCTGCTGTGCAGGTTGATGAAGCATCTGCTTACTGTATTCTATTAAAAACTGATATGTTCAGTTACCAAGTGGTGAGTGATACATTTGTACCAAGAGTTGAGCCAGCTGAAGGGTGTGAAGAATCACAGGGGTAGGAAAAGCTCAGCGAATGCTCAGAGAAACTCCAGTTAAGACAGGAGAAGCAATCACTTACTCTGCAAAGCTAGTCCTTAGCTATTGAGGTTAAGTTTCTGAAAGATAACTAGACAGCTATGTCCTCACTGACATGGGTTTGTATCAGCATAGCTGTTTAACACACCCTGAATCTGTTCCCAGAAAGGCTGCTGGCTCCAAGCCACTCACATGTGCTGTTCAGCCCCTCCTGCAATGGGGGGCTCCTGTGTAGAGCTCCAAGCCACTCAGTGCCACTCCAGGCTTCCCAGAGCCACGCTGCATGTAAACTCTGCTGAAATGCTGTGCTGCCTTCCCAGAGAGATCAGCTGTTGGTTGCTTTTCCAGTTAGTTTTCTTTGTGCCCTGGGGGCAGAGGTCCAGAAGACACACCCACAGGCCGCCCACCAGTGACATCCAAAGGTAAAAGTGCACAACGTGATAAAGCAGCTGGTTAGTCATTTCCTGCATTCAGTCTCTCTAAAGAAACTACTTTACAGGACAGCAGGAGCTGCTAAACCTTTAGGGAAGAAAAGGGAAAGCCACAGCCTCTCCCTGAATGAAGTTCCTCTCCCAGAAACAAGTCTGATTCATGGGACCATATAATTGAGCAACAAATCACAATTCAGAAAAAATCTTCTAGCCAGAAGACAATGCCTCCTTCCTACTAATTTTGTAATAAACAGGATCACTGAGAAGGAAAGGGAGTTACAAGAGGCCCAGATTTTCCATTCTCAGCTGTGATCTACCTGAACAAAGGAGAATCTCATGTTAAAAATTGACCCAGTTAATATTTATTACATTTACCCAGGGAAAGCAGTTAATGGAGCAAGTCAGCATCGACAGAGTTGGGCTGCAGTGTGAAAATCGGTCACTTGGGCATATGAATGATTTACCTATGGAAGCCTGAAAGTATTTTCCAGCAGTGGCACTGCCTGGGATGATCACTGTTCCCAACAAGCTCTCCTGGCTCAGGGTGCCTCTCCCAGCTTGCGATGGTGCCCAGGGCAGGGATATCAGGATGTGCCCAGGAGGGCTGCTCTGTGCAACACTGTTTAAGGCAGCAACCACGGGCTGGCCTCACCCAGAGCCCAGATTCACATCAGCACTGGAAACACCCACGGGATGAGCATCCCCGCCAGTCTGGTCATCCCACACAGGCAGCCCGGGGTGGCACATCATCCCGGCGTGGAGCGTCCGTGTCTCTGTTGCGGGCTCTCATCTGGCTGCAGCTTCCCCGAGACTGGCGTTTAATTAAACCCTAACCCCCCGAGCTGATCGCGGCTGCTCCGGGCAGGGCTGGGTCCGGCTCAGTCGGACAGGCTCTCCGAGAAGGCCGACTTGGACTTCTGCGTCTGCTCCAGCCGGTTCAGGATGAACTGGCTGGTGTCGATGAAGCGCTCCACGCAGTTCACGAAGCACGTCTCAGCCCGGCTGTCCAGCTTCGGGCCCGGCTTGTCCATGCACTTCTCCTGCACACAGCGGGGTCCCGTTGGCTCCGCAGCCCCGGCACCCCCGGAGCCCCCCCGGCACCGGGGCCGTGTCTCCAGGCACTGCCGGCCCTCGGGATGCTCAGCCCCTCGGGTCCTCACACCCTTCGGATGCTCATCCTCCCGGGATCCTCAGCCTCACAGGATCCTCACCCTCCCTGTGTCCTCATCCTCCCGGGATCCTCATCCCCTCGGGATGCCTGTCCTCCCGGGATCTTCATCCTCCCAGGATCCTCGTTCCCTCGGGGTGATCATCCTCCCAGGATCCTCACCCCCTCGGGATCCTCACCCCCTCGGGATGCTCATCCTCCCGGGATCCTCACCCNCCCCCCCGGGGGCCCAAGGTGTGCGCGGCCCCCCAGCCCGCCCGGCCCGGCCCGTACCCAGCACAGCTCTGTCATCTGGTGCACCAGCTGCTGGAAGCGCTGCTTCTGCGTCTCNCCCCTCGGGATGCTCATCCCCTCGGGATGCTCATCCTCCCGGGATCCTCATCCCCTCGGGCTGCTCACCCCTTCGAGATGCTCATCCCCTCGAGATCCTCATCCTTCCAGGATGCTCATCCCCTCGGGATGCTCATCCCCTCGGCCGCCCCTGACCCCTCTCCCCCTCCCTCCCTCCCTGTGCTCACCGNGGGATGGGGTGGGATGGGATGGGGCTCCGGGGTGGGACAGAGTTCCAGGGCGGTGATGGAGTTCCGGGGCGGTGATGGAGCTCCAGGAATGTGATGGGGCTCCGGGGCAGTGATGGGGCTCCAAGACAGTGATGGGGCTCCGGGGTGGTGATGAAGTTCCAGGGTGGTGATGGAGCCCTGGGGCGATGATGGAGGTCCAGGGATGTGATGGATCCCTGAGGCAGTGATGGAGCTCCGGGACAGTGATGGAGTTCAAGACTGGTGATGGAGTTCCAGGGTGGTGATGGAGC
>VWZF01002944.1:200900-213498 GCA_013396755.1 Sclerurus mexicanus | reverse complement strand
TGGTGATGGAGTTCCAGGGTGGTGATGGAGCCCTGGGGTGATGATGGGGCTCCGGGGCAGTGATGGGGCTCCAGGGTGGTGATGGAGTTCCAGGGTGGTGATGGAGCCCTGGGGCGGTGATTCAGGTCCATGGGGGTCTCCCAGGCTCCTGGTCCCCCATGCCATGTCCATGGTGCCCCCGGTGCGTGGGTCTGTCCAAGTGGGCAGAGCCTGCAGTCAGCATTCCTCATCGGCGATGTCCAGGATGCTGCCCAGCAGTGCAGTGAAGGTGGGGCGTTCCTCAGGCTTCTGCTGGGCGATAGGGGAGCAGTGATGGAGCCCGTGTCCACCCCATCGCCCCGCTGGGGCGGCTGGAGGGGGTCTCTGGGGGTGAGATCCACTCACCTCGTGCCAGC
The DNA here is from genome assembly GCA_013396755.1 of Sclerurus mexicanus. Taxonomy (NCBI): domain Eukaryota; kingdom Metazoa; phylum Chordata; class Aves; order Passeriformes; family Furnariidae; genus Sclerurus; species Sclerurus mexicanus. Next base: position 213,103 of record VWZF01002944.1, on the reverse strand, counting down.
AGCTGTACATGATGGTGTAGACCCGCTCCGAGGCCGCCTGTGGCCGGTACAGGCGCAGCCCTTGGATGACATGTTCTGTTGTCTCGCTGTTGTTAAACCTCTCATAAGGCATCTTTCCCAGGGAGTAAACTTCCCACATCAGAACGCCTGTTGGAGGGAATGACAGGGAGAGCTCATAGCGTGGGAGCACCTGTGCCCCAACCTGGTTTGCAAAGGGGTTCACTGTTGTTGGAGTGCTTTTCCCGACCTCCAAGTCATTAATGTCACGCTCTTACCAAAGGACCAGACATCAGACTTGCTGCTGAACTTGCTGTACAGAAGCACTTCAGGAGGCGACCACCGCACAGGAAACTTTGACCCCATGGAGCTTGTATACTCATCATCTAGAACGTACCTGCAGCAGATAAATGGATCAGGGTGCTTGTCTTGGCTTTCACATTTCACTCCTCCACACAACCCACCAAACCCAAAAGGAGTGGGCAGCTCTCAGAGCAACCAGGGGTTGCACTCAGTGTGGGTTTCAGCAGGCAAAAATCTCCCTTTGCAACCGAGTATGTGTTTTAGTTAAGATTGGAGAAGGGGTAGTGTGGCACAGAGGCACAGCGAAAATGTGATGAGGAGAGAAAGCTGCAGCCAGGAGACTAGAGGTGAGGGAAAGAAGATGCAAAGAGAAAGGGGAAAGGGGCAGGGGAAGTAAGAAAGGAATAGTGGAAAGTGGAGAGGCAGAAGGTTGAGCTGGGCAGATGAAACGGAAAGACAGGAGACAATGGGAAAGCAGAGCTGGAGGATGGTGGGAACAAAGATTAAAGTGTAGAATAGACTGAGGGAGGAGATGGGGGATTGAGAAAGAAAAGTGACACAAACATGTCTACCAGACCTGGAAAGCCCAAAATCTGATACTTTCACAATTCCTTGGTCATTCACCAAACAGTTTCGAGCAGCCTGTGGATGGAGAGATGGAGGCAGTTACTCCTACCTGCTACTGCCTCTCCCATCCCCCTGTACCAGCTGAACTTCACGTCATCCCCACCCACTTAACACTTCACCTCACCTTGTCTTGTACATTCACCTGGATGGGGGCAAGCTACAAAGTCCTCAGCAAAGAAAGCAAAAGAGGCCTCCACGCACTCTTTATCTGTGGAGGGGTGACTTTCCTGGTGGGATTTTGACTAAACAGAGCAGCACCAGGAGATCAGGTATGGCAAGAGATTGGGACAGCAAGTTCCTGCAATGCCAGCCAAAAGCCTGACAAACTGCAGGCCCAGCTTTTCATGGGGGTCAAACAGAGGTCTCTTCTCCTGTCTGAGCCAGTGATGCTGCTTGTGCTGCTGAACACCAACCCTGCCCCAGCCACGGATGCATTTCCCATCCCCTGGAAAACTACCTAGTCCTGCCCTTTCTGCACTCTCTAACTCCCTGCAGAGAAGGAAGCACATTCTGCCCATGTGTGGGCAGAGAAGCTTAGAGGGGTGTTCTGCAGAGGAGGCTGCAGATCTGCCTCTCCTCGTATTGATGAACTGTCTGGACCCTGTCTAGGACACACTGTGGCTGTTGCTGAGCTGGACATGTGTCCTTCAGCCACAGTCCTACCAGGTCTCGGTGAAGGAACTGCTTGGATTCCAGGTACTCCATAGCTTCACAGACATCCTTGCACATCTCCAGCAGCTCAGCAGGCTGGAACCGCTGCCGGGTTTCCCTCAGGAAGTTCAGGAGGCAGCCATTGGCCATGTACTCAGTGATGATGAAGATGGGACGCTGCTTAGTGCAGACCCCATAGAGCTGCACCAGCTTCTCATGAGAGAGGTTCCTGTGTTGGGGACAAGGGCAATTCTGAGCATCTAGAAGGCCAAGCAGCAAAGGAAGCACCTGTGAACACAGAGAGTTTGTGAAGGGAAGGTGCTCCAGGCCCAGCTGACGGTGGAAAAACTCACCAAGGAATCAGCACAAAGTCAGTGGGTTCTTGGGTGCATTTTGCAGATTGTGGGACTGCCCAAGACTGTCCCTCCCCACCACCCAGGAGTGCAGCTATTCTGGCAAGGTGTACCCAGCACTGACCTGCACTGTGCTCACCACTTACATCATGACTTTGGCTTCATCTATGAACTCATCCTCTGACATGGAGCCCTCCCTGATCATCTTGATGGCAACGTCGTACTGGCCTCTCCATTTCCCATACTTCACCACGCCAAACTGCCCTGTCCCCAGTTCCTTCAGGAAGGTCAGGTCCTTGGGGTCGATCTCCCATGACCCTAGGACAGAGAGTGTGACCATCATGTGGGTGCAGGTGACCTCCCTGCACAGTGTTCCCTGTCATCTGATCTCAAACACCCAAGAAAAGCTCATGAGCATTTGCTGCTTGAAAAGCCATCCACAAAATCTGAGACCCGTTCCTCCAGGGGATGGGGAGGAAGACTGTGGGATCTCTTGGTCAGAATTGTCACTAGAGTGCAAGGGAGTGTAGGGAAGTGATTCCTGGGAAGGCTATGAGCCTTGCTGCCATGGGACAGCCAGGATCCCAGCCCAGAAGAGATGCTGCCAGTAGAGACAGACCCTGAAACCAAGGAACTGTGAGGTAGCCTAGGCTGGCTTACCATAGCCAAGGCCAGCTGTGGAAGGAGCACTTTTCTGGTGCTGAGACACAGGGTACTTCAGTCTGGATATGAGCCCTGAAAAACAAAAATGTGGATTGCCATACTAGGCTTATCTGCCACATTCCAGCAGGGAACAGAAGCCTCCTGCCCTCAGCGCAGGGAGGTGAGGGGACTGTGGTGTCAGTAAAACCACAGCTGGCTTCACTCTGCCTCCCAGACACTGACCTGCAGAGTTGTGCTGGTGGTACGTGATAAGCTCTGGGATGCTGTTGAACAGGTGCTTCTCTGCCAGGTAATACTGGTTCTGGGGGGTGGAGCATACGACGTAGTGGCGAATTGTACCTTGGGAGTCTCTGGAGAGAGAGTGCATGGGGTCAGTGGCATGGGGAGGACAGGCAGAGGGTGAGGGGTGCCTGGGGCGGACCCTCTGAGGGAAGAACAAGCTGTTGTTAGATCCACTTACACAGAGGACTTGGCGTAGACGGAGACAGTGTATTTCCCTGTCTTGCTGGTGGAGTCTCGGACTATGAAGCCCCCTTCCTTACCCTAAAACAGAAGGGGAAAAGAGCACTGGGTGGTTGTTGGGAGGTGTGGCTGTAACAGGCAAGACTTGAAGTGAGTGAAGATCACAGCAGGGCTGGAGAAGGTGCAGTGAGTCAGAGGAGTCCTACTTCCAGTCCCTGCCTCAGGGGCAACCTCCTGAAGTGGCTGCCTGGAGGAGGTCATGTTGGAATAGGGACAGTTCCTGGGGCTGTTGGAACAACACTCCCCTCCCAGCACAAGCCAGGGTTGCTCCCATGCTGCACACAATGTGAGAACAGCCCATGGAGGGCTGGTGTGTAGAACAGACCCAGCCTTGGGACGCAACATTTACCTCCTGTTTCAGCAGTTGCTCTGCTTGGCTCCGAGTGATATTCTTGGAGTACCACCTGGAACAGGGAGACATCCATCAGGAAAATCCCTGTAGCCACTGCTGTCCCCAGCCTGGTCTGACCCTGGCCCAGCCAGGACAGGTGGTGCAGAGAGCACCATGGGGCTGTCATGGGGCTGCAAGTTCGCAAAGGATGTGCAAGAGGGAGAGCAACCCAGCCAGACTTGGTTAACAGAACAGAATGGGAAACTGAATGGAAAAAGGCTCCGAGTGCAACTAGCTGGGTCCCTGTGCCTTCTCTTACTCAAAGATCTCCAGGGAATTGCTGGTTTCAGTGACGTAGTTGCTGGGGATGTATCCTTCTCTCCTGCAGGGGAAAAGGGGCTGGTTACACAAGGATGGAGGAAGCCAAGGGGAAGGGATATTCCTGTCCCAGGAGGCTGAGGGCTCAAAAACCTTGATGCAAACCCATCTGGGTTCACGTCTGGGGAGGACTGATACCCCAGCCTGCTGCAGGCTCCCTCACCCTCCTCCCCGGGCAGGGCATAGGTGGGCAGGCAGCCTGTCCTCACCCTCGTGGTGCCCGAGGGGTGTGTTTGCCCACTAGTGCCTGGGCACCAGGACTGCAGAGCGAGTGCCATGGGCAATGGGAGCTCTTACCCATTCTTGTCACGGGCTTTCCACCAGGGCTGGTGGCTCTCCTCCAGGATGAAGTACTCCTCGCCCTTCTGCAGCTGCAGGTCCTGTGCTTTCATCGGCTGATAGTTGTAGAGGGCCACCACCTTCTTCATCTCACCTGCTGTGCTGGGGGCTGGCTCGCGAGGCAGAGGCTTCATCACCATCTTCCCACAGAGAGAGAGGGTGTGGGACATGGTGAGGCTGGCACACACACTAGGCAAGACCCTTCCCAGGCCTGGCAGGGCAGTGGTCTCAGGCCAGGTCAGTGCAGTGTTTGTCTCAGCTCCCACATGTGTGAGGGACCAATATCCTCCTTCAGCACTGTTTATCGCCACATTTCTTCACGTCTTCACAAAAGATAAGTGTTTTCTGCCTACCTTTTGCCTTAACCCATGACTCCACCAGCCTACATCAGGGCTTTATCCTCCCAGCTCCCCCAGGGAACCTCAGGGTTGAGATCATTTGACTTTCCTACAGGGCTTTGAGTTTCATCCCCTGCTTCAAGCTCCTTCTCCCTCAGGACACCACCTTGACATCCCTTGCCAGAGCAGAGTCCTGGCCTGTACATCTCTGAACAGTCATTGAACATGTTGGCTTTTCCCAGGTAGACTTTTTTTCAAACATCCTGGAGCCAACCAAAATGCTGATGCTGTCCCTTACCTGGTCCTCTTCAGGAGTTGGGGGAAGAGGCTTCTTTGTCTTGCGATGCGACCGCCCAGCTTTCAAGCCTTCAGAACAGAGGAGGGACTAAGGTGAGAAGAGATCCCCAGCACTGTGCTGTGGTGTCCCTGAGGTGGGGGGATGAGGCAGTGGGAGGGTGCCCAGGGTCTTACTGCCGTTCCTGCTCTCCAGAATCTCACAGCCCATGGCATTCTTGGCAGTCTGGGAGCAGCACAGGTATTGGCCATCGATCCAAAAGCAAGGGTGATACTTCTGAACCAGGTCGCTGTTGTACCGAATCACTGTGGCAGAGGAGGGAAGATGTGTGTGACTCAGGGCTGTGTCCCCAGCCTTCTGCAGAGAGCTCTCTGCTCCCTGCATGCAGTCAGCCCTATTAAATCATTCCACCCCGAGCTGTGCTACTGACACAATTCCCCGTGGCCCTGATGTTTAGGTTTCCCTCAGTTTGTTACCCTCATTTCAGAGCTGTGGCTATGCAATCCCCCATGCCATAAAGCTCCCAGCTCAGGAAGGGCCAGGCTCACCTCCCAGATGTGATCAAAGCTCTTGAGCAGCTCTGCAAAGGAAGTCCTGCTGTGACTGGCCCTCCTGCCAGCTGAAATATCCAGCAAGCCCCCAGGCTGCTGAGGCCCATGGTTCACAGCTCTTTTGAGCCCCTTTTTTTTTTTTTCAGAGGTGGAGAGGAAGGCCAGTGCCGTGCCTGGATTGTCCATGGGGAGAGATGGGCACTGCTGCCATCCCCTGCCTGTTTGGAGGCTTTCCTTGCTGGGAGACCTCTCCCTTGCCAGGCAGGGACCAAACAGCTTCCTCATACTTCTCCCCAGTCTAGAGGAACAACTGGATGTGCCTAAACACTGCCACAGCAGAGGGCTGGCCCACAGCATCTCCATGGGGTGCAGAGAGCCTCTTTTTTGGATGAAGACATCCCAGCAGCAAAAGGCAAGCATTTTCTCTCCCCGTTTCCCTGTGGATTTTACACTGACTTCAGCTGCCACAACAACCCTCCTCCCACAGCAGGGATATGGGGAGAGGGCTGGCTGCCTGTCAGAGCAGAGCAATAGGGTTCTTGTGAGATAAGTGACTTCCCTGTTATCGGCCTGCTCTTCTTCCGCCTCGCTGGACCCAACTTCCCTGTGTCAGTTCAGGCAGCTAATCTCACCCCACCAGCACAAAGCCACAAAAGGACATACGCACACACACCAAGACACACATACAGGCAGCTCCAGCAGATTTTGGCTGACCCAAGCCCCTTGGCAGTGCTACTTCAACACACTCTCAGCTTGGCAAGGTAGCACCAACACAGCTGAGCATTAGCGCAGCATCTCTGAGCAAGGCTTGGAATGGGTTGGGAAAGATGCTCCCTGGCTCCAAGCAGACTTCTTGTCCATGTTTCCTAAAGCACTGGGCACTCGTCCCTCACCTTGCAAGGCAGTACAGCTGTGTGGCCACATCTGCTATTTCCTCTTGACCTCAATAATTTCTGAGCCTGCTTGAGCTACTTTGGAGCAGGTTTGTGAGAGGGCAGGAAGCCTCAGCTGAGGTAGTTGTGGTGCTGCACAAGTCAGGAGGTGACAGACGTGAGTGTCCACCCTCCCAGGCAGCAGTAGCTCCCTTCTCCACAGACATGGGAATACATATCCATGAGCCAGCAAGCCCCTGGAAGACTGGTGCTCTGGGTCAGGCGCACACACAGCCTGTATTTGCTTTCCAAGGGAGCTGCAGAGCCCCCAGACTCACCGCTCTTCAGCTGATGGATCCAGCGCTTCCGCAGCTCCTCCGTCGGGGAGAAGATGTAGAGGGGCCCTTCGTCATACACCACCTGCAGGACCATACACCTCAGTACCCCGGCTGGGGAGCTCATGGGGGGGAGCTGAGGCTGGTGAGCTCACAGGGGGGAGCCGAGGCTGGTGGTCACCCTGAGCAGCCAGTGCAGAGCAAGCCCATGCTGGTGTTTGCTGGCCCTGCGTGGTGCTCAGGGGACCGTGACAAAGAGATTATAAATAAGCCCCCTCCGCCGAGACTTTCCACTTCCTTCTCTGACTTTCGGTGTGCCGGGGGCTGCACTGGGTGCCAGCAGGAGCAGGCAGCTGGGCTGGGGGCTGAGCAGGCAGCTGGCAGACAGCGTCCCTCCACCACCAGCCAGGGGACCGAGAGGAGCAGGACAGAGCTCAGAAGCAGGACAGAGCTCAGAAGCAGGTTTCCATCTAAGCATCCCACTTAAACAGAGCTGCCTCAGGCTCAAAGAGGCTCACCTGGCTGTCCCATGCAGTGTGGACAGCAGCAGGGTGTCCCCAAACAGCTGAGTGACACCTGGCACTGGGGAAGTGATGCCATGTTTGACCCCGGGTCTCTCTGGGGTCCTCCCCTCAACATCCTGCATGGCCCAGAAAAGGGGGCGCAGTGAGGGCTCACCTGGAAGGGGTAGGGGAACCGTTCGATGATTGAGATCTGCTCCATGTTGTTGTAGTCCTCTCCTTTCCTCTGGAAGAGAGAGGCAGAGATGGACACTGGCACCCTGTCCTTGGCTGCTGGCATCTCCCCTGGGACCCACAGCCTTTGGCATCCCCCTGCTCTGCATCAAGCTGGACCCCTGGAATGGTGTGGGCAGAGCCCCCCACACCAAGCAGGGCCATTCCCCACTGCCACCACCCCAGGGAAGGGTAACCCTCCCTATTCCCCCAGCGAGGGGACAGGGGGACAGGTGAAGGAACCCTGGGACCCTCCTCACCGGGACCTGCCGCTCGGGGGGCGGGTTGTTTTCAGGTGCCACCATCTCCACACAGGTGATCTTCTCAATGTCCACAGAGCCCTTCTTACTGCCCCGGCGCTGCAAGAGACAGGCTTGGTTTGAATTATCACCAAGGGGGAGACCTGGAGAGACTCAAACCAACCCCTGCCCCCCTCCAATCACCCCTTGTATTGGGTGCTGGAGAGGGACAGCTGGAGACCCCCGGCCACTGCCATGGCACAGCCCCTATGGCTGCAGACTCACCCCCCGCTCAAAGTCATACTCGTAGTAGGACAGCTTGCTCTCTGTCAGCAGGAACAGGCGCTTCTTGAAGTTGAGGGGAGAAGTTTTCTTTTTCTGCTGCGAGCGCTTCAGGAAGATGCTCTCCAGGAGGACACTGGCCATGTCAAGCCCCCAGCCTCCTCCGTGCTGTGCTCACTGGGTTGCTGTGGGCAAGACAACTCTGACAGGGCACTTGCTCAGCCTAAAACCTCACTCAGGTCACTCTCCTCCCTGCCCAAAGGGCAGGCAGGGGATGCTGGGACCCCCACAGTGGGGGGAACCAGCTGCAGAGCTGTGTGGGCAGGTCAGCGTGGGTTACTTGCAATGTGACCTCTGATGGCCCCTCTCCCACACCAGGCTGCAGACTGAGCCACCACTCAGATGACTTCTGCTCCTGCTGGATGCTGGAGATGCCCCCAGGATGTGCAGAGGGACAGACAGCTGGAAAGAGAGGGATAGGGAGAAGCTGTGAGCAGTGTGTCCCCGGGGAAGAGTGAGGAGCCCGAGCAGTGACACCCTGCAGGCGCCTCCTCCCCTCCAACACTGTGCATGTGCTCTCGTGGGCCATTTCCTCCTGCCCCACCGCAGGGACTCTGTGCTGGGGACGTGCTGACTTGGCAGAGCACAAGGGGTGGTCACGGGAGGCCAGTCCCTAACAAGTTGTGGGTAGGTGCTGGCCCTGAATAGTCACAGTGCTGTGCTCTCAAGAGCATGGAGTAGCCCTAAAGTCGTCCTTCCCCTCTGTGTCCTCGGACCCTGCAGGAGTGCAGGGACAGTGCTCAAGCCTCTTTCCTTCCCTGCGAGCACCACTTATTAGAAGCCAGGCTTCAAGAGCTGCCTCTGGCCAGCAGCCAGAGGTGTTAAATCCTCCCCCAGCCCTCCTCAGCAAAGCTGTCCTGAGCCTCTTCAGGGAAGGCTAGGCCAGGAAAGGGCTCAGATGAGAGTCATGCATCCCACTGCTGCCCTGCCTTCAGGGGTTGGAAATCGTCCCAGCCCATCTCTTGGAGCAGCCCGTCCATTTCACTCTGTCCCTCCATGCTGTACCCAGGAGCTGTGACATCCAGAGGGTCCCAGCACGCCCCAGAGCCCTGTGGCTGGAGCTGTGGGCTGTAATAACCAACACCTGGCTCCAGTGTGGACCTAAGGGAGAGCTGATGACTTATGAGTTATAGGAGAGCTATGTGGAGCTACTGCTGAACTGTGATCCCCTGGAGCCCTGCTCCATGTCTCCTGCCCTGACCACCTACATATCCTGCTTCCCCTTCACCTACACCTTGTTCCCTTTTTTTCCTCCTGCAAACACAGCTTTGGAGGGCAAAGTGGGAGAAGTTCTTTTCCTCCCCTGGTGCCCACAGCCCATCTCCTCTGGGGGAGGCTTGGAGGTGGGCCAGAGTCAGGGCTTCAGCCCCCCACAGCCCACCCACTCACCGCATGCAGGAGACAGGCATCAGGGCACTCACAGCAGGGATCAGGTGGGGACCAAAGACACCAGAATCCCGTCCCACCCAGGGTATGCCCCAGCCCAGGGACAGGAGCAGGGGCATTCCCCCATCTTCTGGCAATGCCCAGACCCTGCTGCTGCAGTACTGACCCTGCCCCACTATGCCCAGAGAGGCTGGGGACAAGCAGGGCTTCCCCCTCTTCCCTTCCCTGTGGCCCTTATGGCTCAAGCCTTTCCAGCTTGTTTGAGCCGTAAAAAAAAAACAACTACCTTTTTAAAAAAAATTGAAAAAACCCTAGTCTTTTAGAAAAAAACAGCAGCGTTTGAAAGCTGATCCAGGCCTTAAGGAGGAGGGATCGGGGTCCCTGCTGGGGACAGGGTGGGTGACTGGGGTGGCCACTAACCCCCATACTGCTGGTAGGGTGGTGGTCAAGCTCAGAGTGACCTCAGCACCCCCTTGTAGCCCCATGCCTTTGTTTCCCTATAAAATGTGGCTACTGGTCCTGCCTCACGAGGGCAGGAGGGCTCCCATTACCCTTCCTGGCATAACACAGAGGCTGAGCAAAGTGGTCCTGGGCTCCAGCTCATCCCGACTGCTGTGCTGGGTCCTCAGATTTTCACCTGGAGTCACAGCAGCTGGATTGCCACCAGCAGTGCCAGGCAGGTGGGACACTGTGTCCTCTGGGATGGTACCAACCAGAGAGGAAAGGACGGTATCTCAGAAGGCTGTTCTGCCCCATCATGGCACAGTTGCCCTGCCCTTAGCACAGCCACCAGACCCGCTCTGTCCCTGCCTGTCCTTTGGGGTGGTGGGTGCCCCGTGGGACTCACCCCCGCAGCCCCTGCTGTGCTGTGACAGTAGAGGTGGTGAGTGGGTGGCTGGAAACACGTCCTGTGCCCTCCTCCCCAGCAGCTAATGTGACTTCCTGCCACGCTCACACCTTGGCCAAGTGTGCTCTGAGACCACCCCAGCCTGGCACACACTGCTGGCCCCGGGTGCCATGTCCCACCATGGTCCTCTCCACGGGCAGGCTCTGCCCCCTGCCCAATTCCTGCCAAGGAGATGAGCCACTGGTGGATGAGGTGCTGGCAGGGGACTGGCATGCTCAGGATGAGAGGGAGGGGTAAGAGGGTGTCTGGGAAGGACAAACTTCACAGCCCCCATGTTTCAGGTTGAGCCCAGAGGGTGTCAAAAGTGATGGGTGGGAGGGACAGGGGAGGAAACTTCCCACATGGGAGAGAGACTGGTGAGCAAACCCAGAGCTGCACCCCAGCAGCGCCCGCAGCAAAAAGGACAACCAAGGAGTGGCCAAAGACACTGTTGGCGCTCTGCAGCACCGCAGGGTCCCTGCCACCCATATGGCACCTTGACCCCCACCCCCAGTGCACCCCACAGCCCCTGGCACTCCCAGAGCACCACACCTCCCCGCCCCGCTGCACCCCACAGCCCCACGCCAGGGCTCAGATGCCGCCTGCTCGGAGCTAGTCAGGTCGTGGGGACAAGGCTGAGCCTTAGGGGTAAGGCACTGGTGGCCAGTGCCTGGCACGGCTCTCCCACCCGCCCCCAGCACCGCCAGCAGAGGTGTGAGGCCGCCGGGATGCGCCGCATGGAGCCTCTGGCTGTGCCATGGCTCTGTCACGGCCGCACCAACGGGGCTCCGCCGGCACCCAGGGCACCACCAACCCGCCGTGCCCTGGCCACACTCACCAGCCCTCCCGCTGCTCCGGCCAGCCGGGCTCCGGCACCACCACTGCCCCGCGCCCACCGTGGCGGGTCCGGGTTGGGATGGCTGTAGCGGCAGGAGCGACGGCGGGGCCGCCACGCAGGGAGGAAGGACGGGGCCAGCCAACCCCACCCTTTCGGTTCCCCTTTTTCTGCTTTCTGACTCAAAGGCAGCATCTGTGTTTCCTCCTGCAGGCAGCTGGGCCATTGGGCCACCGGGTCACTGGCCATGGCCAGCGCCTGCCCGGGCTGTGTTTGTCCTTTGGCTGTGGTCCCAAAACAGGTCCTTTCCGCCAGTGTGTGCAGGAGGCTGAATCCCACATGGAGCCGGGGTATTTGGCTTATCTGCAGTTCTGTGCAGAAAGGGGAGCTGGTTCCCAAGCGCCTTTCAAAGCTTTCCACTGTTCATACATTTTAGCAAACACAGGCATTAGTGTTCATTGGCTACACGTTACATCATTCTCTTATTAATTACTATTCTATCTTCCACTGGTTAATGATTAATTCCTATGTTAATTAGTCCACATGGTCAGTCTCTCTCTTTTTTTTGGGGCAGGGGGTCCATGAGTTGGTGGTTGTGACCTCCCCTGCTGGAATCACCTGTTACCCAATCAGAGCTGCTGAGTCAGCTTTATTAGTGTCTTCCTTATCTCGGGAGTTCTGCCAAATGTCCTTGTGGCCCATAAATTCTGCATTCCTTGTGTCCACCATCAGTGGTACACCCTTCTCCCCAAGCTTTGGTTAACCCCCCCCTAGGTCTGAGGTCACTGAAGGGTGTCAAGCCCTAAATCTCAACGAGGCAATTCTGCCAACACATCATTTATCTTTCTAACACCTGGACATCACCTGCGCCCCACAGATCCCAAGGACCCCTGTCCTCTACAGCCACAAACGCCCNGTGCCCTCCTCTCTATGGTCTGCCCTCCTCTCTATGGTCCTCTCTCCCTCTCCCATCCACTTCCGCTTCCGCTCGGGCCTTCTCTCCGGGCCGCCGCCGCCAAGATGGTGAGTGCGGGGACCGGGCTGGGCCGGGCTCTGCTCCATCCGCCGCCATCCGCCCCGGGGCCGGGCCGCGTCGGGCTCCATCTGCCCCGGGGACCAGGCTGGGCTCCATCCGCTGCCATCCGCTCCGGGGCCGGGCCGCGCCGGGCTCCATCCGCCCCGCCGGGTGCGTGTCCGGCGGACAGGCCCGGGTTGGCGGCGCGGGG
>VWZF01002944.1:173855-188624 GCA_013396755.1 Sclerurus mexicanus | reverse complement strand
GAGAGAGAGAGAGAGAGAGACGGGGACGTGGCAGCGCCGGGGCACCGGGGCCTCCCCACCGCCGCCGCCCTGACCTCCCGGCGCGCCCGCCGCCCGTACCTGACGCAGCGGCGCGGGTCGGCGGCGCAGNCCAGGGCTGTGTCCTGTTCTGGGCCCCGCGGTCCATTCGGGAGGGGCACTCAGGGGCTGGGGCGAGTCCGGAGAAGGGCAAAATAAAGCTGGGGAAGGGTGTGGAGGGCATGTCCTCTGAGAGCGGCTGGCGGGGCTCAGCCTGGAGAAATGAGGGACCTTGCCCTCTGCAACTCCTGGACAGGGGTGGGGGGGGAACCAAAGATTTTGGTCTTTCTTCAACAAGTTCGACTGTGAGAATAGGTCATAATCACTGGGCATTGCCCTGTTTGCACCAGTAACATCTGACTGGCAGTTGAGATGAAAACCTCTGGGAATGGGCAGTGCTGGTGTCAGCAGGACTTGGAGATCTCTAAAGGGCACCAGATGCCAGTCAGCATCTCAGGATTTAATTCCTGTTTTTGCAGGAGTCAGGCAGCTGTGAGCGCTGCTGGGGGCGTCAGCACTGGTAGTGTGTGTGGCCTGTCAGGGAGCCATGGAGGCTCCCGCTGCCAAGGCAGCAGTGAGAACAGAGGGAAATGGGAAGTGAGGAGCTGATTCTTGTCCCCTGTGCCTCTCTCCCAAGGCTGGACCAGCCCCTGCAGCCCCACTGGAGCGCTGGTTGTGGGCCCCACCACAACAGGAGGAGGGCAGCAGGATAGGACCACCGCAGGGCAGTGGCCATCGTGGCCCTGGGCTGTGGGTGCCTCTGGTGGCAGGGCCATCCAGGCATCTCGCTAGGTGTCCTCCGATCCCTGCTCTGGCACATCAAGGGAACAAAAGCCCTTCAGAGCCCGTGGGTTGATAATCACTCCTTGTTCCAGTGCCTGGGTCCTCCCCCTGCCCCTTGGGGAGCCGAAGTGCAGAGATTTCTCAAAGTCGGGCAAAACAAGGCACTCGGGGGGCTGGAAAACCTCATGGCTTTGTTTTCTCTTGTGCAAAACGACAGTGCAGAGCTGGGCAGTCATCCTTTATTCCTGGGGCTTGGGAGTGCTGCAGGGCTGATCCCTGCTTGTCTCCAGGTTCCAGCCCTCACTCACTGTTTCTTCCCAGGTGTCCTGTTGCCCCCAGCAGTACCTGGCACACCCACACCCCTTGGGCTGGGGAGCTGTGGGGTGCTCTGTGGACTGCATGTGGTGGCTGGTGTCCCCAGAATGGTGCAGACTGGTCCTAAAGCCATGCTGGGAATTGGGGTGGATGTGACCCTGATGGTGTGGGGTTTGGCAGGGCCCTGGTGGAGCCTCTCTGAGCAGGTGGAGGTGACAGGCTGTGGTGTGATGCCACAGCTTAGGTGGCAGAGGGATGCTCTGTTGGAGGGGCAGCACTGTCAGAGCTGTGCTGAGGGCTGGGGTGCTGGCACAGCCACACTGCCAGACCACCCTGCACCTGGACCTTCCCTGTGCTGGAAGGTTCCTGTGCCTGTGGGTCTGTGGTCCCATGAGGACCCTGTGCCCCTGGCACAGCCAATTCCAGCAGGGCACGCTGCTGGTCCAGCTTCTGGTCCTTTCCCCTTGTGTCCATTTCCCCACTTGTAAGAGGCAGCCCTGGGCTGCTCAGATCTACCTGGCTGACTTTGGAGCTTGATATTTTCTTTAAAAAAATAAATTCTATGCCCAGGCAGTGTGCAGAGGTTGCTCAGAGCCCTGGCAGAGCTGTCACCTGTTCCTTCTAAACTGTGCTCTCCTGGCTTCAAACCCAGAGTCCTGGTCAGTGTGGGACATATCCTGCAGGCATTGCTCCATCCAGACAGGATGGTTTGCTAAACCTTGGGCAGCTGGTGTTGCCCCAAGGGAGCTCCAGGCTGTGGATGAGTGAGGGAGAGGGGGAGAGGGGGAAGAAGGGAAGAGTGAAGGTAGGGCACCCTGATGCCACGGACAGCAGCAGAGCTCAGCTCCAGCAGGATCAGCCCCTCTGTGGCTGGCAGAGCAGCAGCCTGGCTGGAGTGCCACTGCAGTGCCCAGCCAAGGACACTTTTCCTTGGACCCATGCAGGCCCCCAAGGAGCAAGGGACTGTGCTGCCCCAAACCCGTGTGTGCTCCTGGCCCCGGGCATGCTGTTGGCAGGCTGTCGGGAAGCTGCCAGTGCTGATGATGCTCATTCTACTGTCTGGGAGCTCCATTAACTTGGTGTTAACTTCATTAACTTGGTGTTAACTTCATTAACTTCCTTTTAAACCAGCAATTAACTCGGCCGTGGCTGTTGGTCCTGTGCCCACAGCTGCTTCCTGTGGTGGCTGGGCTGCACCCCACAGTGCAGAGCCTTGGGTGGGGAATAGAAAACTGACTCTGTCCAAAGGCCGTGGGCTTTGTCGGCGGATGGAGCCACCTGGGCTGCCCTCTGGCCATGCTGCGACCTGTGGGAGGACACAGGGCTCAGCACCCCCAGCCTGAGTGCTGCGGCTGTCCCAGCACATGAGGAACTGTGTGCTGGAGGGCAGTGACAGCCCTGCAGCTGTGCGGGTGTCCCAGCAGCTCCCAGTCCAAACTGGGCAGGGACTGAGTGCTGCTCCTGACCCTGAAACTTCCCCGGGCACACTCAAATCACAAGGATCTGTAGGGCCACGAGGCAGTGCTCCCCTCATGCCTTTGCAAGTGCAGTGCCAGAGATGAGCCCCCATGCCCCCCCGCCCCTTGCTGTGACCTGAGGGCTTTGATTAGGATGGATGTGCTGGGTTTTTACGTTTTTCATTTTTTCTGGGTTGTGCTGTTTCCCAGAGCTGAGCGGCTTGGGGCTTACGAAGCTGCAGTGTTTATCTCCAAACAGACACTGACATCCAGCAAGGGAGCAAAAGGAGAGCAGGGAATAAAGGAACCAGGTGCACTGTATTGCTGAGAAATACCTAATGGCTCTCCCCTTGGCTGCATCCCCTCTGGGTTTGGGGTGGAGACAAGAGCAAGGCCCTGTGAAAATTTGGTTTGTCCCCTCTAAAGAACAGCCCCAGGACCAAACCAGTGTGGGCACAGCTTGCTTTCTTTCCTCCCTGCCTCAGAAGGCTTCGATGGGGCTGGGTGGGTGATGGGGCTGCGAGGTACCAACAGAGCTGGTCTGTGAAACTTGGCTGGGAGGACAGAGGGGGATTGATGTTTGCTTGGGCGCTCAGCCCTCAGCTGCGGGCTCTGCCCACCCCTGCACCAGCTGGGGACAAAAGCCCCAGCCCCGGGTGGCACTGCAGGGCTGGCGTAAGCCCCCCAGCACAGCTGGCAGCTCTGTAAGGCTGGCGCCTGCCCAGCGAGCAACACGGAGGGGCTGAGGGGCCGTGCAGGGAGGTTTATCCATCGGGATGCTGCACATGCTCGGGTGTTTGAGCTCTACAGCAGAGCCAGAGCTCCCCTGGCCCCACCTCTGCCTCATCCTGGGTCCTGTCCCCTGGCCAAGCCTGGGTGGGGTGGAAAGGGGCTGGGGTGACCACCTCACAGAGCTGGGTGGGGATGGAGACTGATGGCGTATCTCACATGGGTGATAAAGATGATGTCAGCAAAATCACCCGGGGTAGTAATGACATCTGTGAGTAATGGCAGGTCAGGGCTCCTGTCCCCACAGGGTGGTTGTGCCCTTGTCCCCCCAACACACTAGGGCCCCTCTGGGAGCTGGAGCCGCAGGGTTCTTGGCAGAGACAAATCACCAGCACACCACGGAAAATCCCAGAAAGCTTTATTTGCGTAGGAAGATCGATGCTGTTTAAAAACCCACCGCTGCTGGAGGTTGGCGTGGCCACCCAGTGCCTGTGGGTGCCACTCAGACACTGGGACATTTGACACTGCCTTGGGTGCAGGGGAGCCGAGGGACACCCCTTCCTCTGCCTCCAAACAGAGCCTCCCCAAAAGCGAGTCTGGCCTGGACACATGGTGGGGCCCCACAGGGAACCCCACAGTGGGGGAGGCATGCACAGTGGTGGTGATGGGATGGAGCTGGCTCAGCCTGTCCTTGTGGGTCCCTCAGTCCTCTCGTGGGGTGGCCTGGGGCCAGTTCTCTGCTTGCCCAGGCTGTGAAATGGGTTCATGTGGCTGAGGACTCTACGGGGTTCAAGGGGCTGGGTGGGGCAGGGCGATGCTCCCAGTCCTGTGAGGAAGAGGGTGATGCTTGCCTGAGGAGCCAGGCTAGGGATCATAGCAGGAGTTTCTTCCTGGATCTGGCTTCAGAAGGCAGTGCTGGCCTCCTGCCCATGTCCCCCTGCCCTGCAGGGTCCATTCTGCCATGACAGGTGAGTCACTGTTGTGCCATGGGGGCACCACAGCCTTCAGGGAAAGGGGTGAATCCTGTTCCCACAGGTCCCTTCCTGGAAGACTCCGTGCCCTCTCCTGCACCCATGACCATGGCGGGGGATGAATCTTGCTGGGCTGCAAGCCCTCACAGGCTGACTGTGAACAGAGGGAAAGGAGACCATCAACATGTTTCTCTCTGTAGGACCTACATAAATGTCACCTACTGCTTTTATTTCCTGCTAAGCATGGAGGGTATCCAGATCTGAAGGGCTGGAAGCCTTGGTGAGCCTGTCCTGTCGAGGTTTCTATTGCTCTTCTCTCCAGTGGAGCAGTAGCAGAGGTGAACCTGCCCACGAATGCTGCACCCAGGTGCCAGGCTGGGGAACAGACTTGTTTCCACCTCTGACTCTCTGCTGACAACGTGGTGCTGCAGGATTGCAGCAGTCTGGGGATGCCACCACTCACTCTGCTTATGCAAAAGGATCAACCACGGTGTCCCCACTGCTTTCATCCTGAAAAATCTCCCCTGGAAGATGGGCTGTGGGCCCTACCCAGCTGATAGTGCAGTGCTGGCTCCCCAGTGCCAAGTGGCTTCCATCTGCAAGTGCAGTGACCATCTGTGCCCCTTCACCATCAGTGGGACTGGGCTTGCCTGCTGCTTGCCTCAGAGCTGGCATTTCCTTGGAGCAAACAGCCTCCTGCCCAGTGCCTCTGCCACAGTCCTGCCTGCAGCCATGGGCACCATGGGCAGTTCCCAGCTTTGCAGGGAGGGAAGGATCCCTGACCCACTGCTTTGCTGTGTGTTGGAGCTGGAGGAGCCCTGTCCATTGCTGGGCTGGGGGGCTATGGGGTCATAGCCGGCACCCCATACAGTCCAGCCTTTTCTGCAGCTGAGCTCCAGGCTAGTGGAGAGAGAACTGCAGCCTCTCTTCTTGCTCCTCGTGGCCCACAGCTCAGTGATGCAGGCTGGAGAAGCTGCAGCCTAACAGGGTAGGTGTGGAGGTGGAGGGTATTTTTCTGAAAGGTAATGTTCTTTGGCCAAGGGCTGTGCAACATGCCAAAGTACCAGGGGCTACCCTGTGCCACCCAGCACAGCATTCCTGGGTACTCAGGGCTTCCCCAAGCAGCACAGTATTCCTGGGTGGTATTTGCTCCCCTGTGTCCTGACAGCACAGCATCCCTGGTCACCTGGGGCTTCCCCAGGAGATCAGCATCCTTGGGTACCCGGGGGGTGACACCATGCAGGAAGTAGGAAGGATGCCTCTCTCCAGCTTCCCCTGGGGACTTGTAGTTGCACTTGGTGCCCTGTGATCTGGTAGGGAATGGGCTACCACACGTCCAGGCTCTGAGGCCCAGCCCAGCTGTGCCGCTGCTCCGGGACAGAGGGAAATGTAGTTCTGGCTGAGCTCGTGCTGCCCGGGCACACTGGGGAGGGGTCAGACAGACAGGCAGTCATACTTTTCCAGGTGCCTCAGGGCACCAGGTGGATGTCCTCTGAGCGCAGCACTTTGTAAAAGACCCAGTAGAAGATATTGAAGACCAGGAAGGTGAAGGGGAAGACAGCTCGGGAGATGGTGTCGATGCGCTTGGCCCGGTCAATGTAGCACCTGTGGAGGTTCTCTGCTTCCCGCAGCAGCGTGGCTGGTGGGGGGCTGTACATGCTGGGGCCCTCCCCAGCCCCATCCTTGGGCTGCAGGCAGTGGCCCAGCCCGTAGCCTCGCAAGTAGAACCGACTCTCACGGACAAGCTCTTCCTCCTGGCGAAGGGAAAGGCTGTCAGCCGGGGCACCCGCGGGTGTTGATGCTGCAGAGCGAGCAGGTGCTTGTGGCTGCACGCCCTGCACACCCTGTGGTGTTGGGTGATGAGTGCCTGGTGTGAGGTTGGGTGCTTTTTCAGAGAGCCTGAGCCATGCAGGCAAGAGCACGGGGCTGGCAGTGGTGTGCATGGGGTATAGGGGTGAGCACTGACCCACTGCCTTCCCATCCAGAATGTGTTTTAGGGGTGCATCCAAAAGCAACCCTGACCCTGCTGGCCTGACACAGATTCCCCCAGCCTCCTTCCAGCTCCAGCTTGGGAAGCCCAGCTCTCGGGCATGGGTGTGAATTGGTAGGAGGGGGAGGATGCACAAAATGGGGGTGAAGGGTGTATTGGGGTGCAGGGAGCTTAGGGGTGCAGGCACTGCTGTGGCAGCTGTTTGCTGTGGGGTGAAAGTGTGCCTGTGATAGTGAATAGGAGATGGATGGGCAACTTGCTGGGGCAGAGCCAGGCAGGGATGCAGGAGCCTGGATATAAACCAGAGTTTGCAGGGCCTCCCAGTCCTTCCAAGGGCTCAGACCCCCATTTCTCCCCATGTCTGCTTTGTGGGGGCTGCTTGGTGCTGAGAGAGCTTGACTCCTTGCTGAGCTCTCTGCCCTTGCTCACCCTGTCTCCTGCCATGCTGGCAGGGGGCTGCAGAGAGGGGAACGTGCCTGTGGGGCTGCATCCCCATGATCAAGGCTGCAAAAATGCCATGAAAAGAAAATCTTCAGTCAAAGCCCATTGCCACAGTTCAGGGCACTGCCTTGCTGGCCTCACAGTCCCTCAGGTGCTGGCCAGTGGTGCCACCTGGCACTGCACTCCTTCCCACCAACAGCTGTGCACTGTTAGCCTTGTCCTGCTCTATTATTCTTGGAGAGAGTTGTGTGTGCAGAGATTTGGTGAGGGACAGGAATGTGCAAAGCACAGGCTGCACGTCTGATGATTACTGAGTCCCTGGACTCATTTGGACTCATTTAGTCCCTGTGGCTTATCTCCCCTCTGCTCTGCCGGTGCTGTGTCCGGCTGTGGTGGGTCCTTTCTCTCAGGGCCGGTGCCTCTCCTTGTGCCATGCCCACCCACAGCCTGGATGCTGGATCCCAAACACCATCTCTGACCGGCACTGCCCTCCAGGACTCAGAGAGCAGCCTCCTCGCTGAGCTCAGCCCGTGCAAGCGCTCGGCTGGCACGGGAGCTCTCATGCAGAGAGTTTGTACCCTGCCATCTTTATTTAACTCAGCAATCCACAGGCTAAGCAAGATTTTTCAGTAGGAAGAGCAGCAGTGGCTTAAATTGCTGAGATTAGTTTTCATTTGGAGCAGAGTTTTATTTCCCTGCCCCAGGCTGAGTGCTTGCGGCGGCCCTGGAAGGGGATGCTCCGTGTGCCCCGGGGCCAGCAGCTACTCCCCCAGGAGATGGCAGACTGGTCCTCCTAGCTGGAGGGTCCCCTTGGGCTGGGGCAGCCCCAGGGTGCTTACTGGGGTCCGAGGCTGGGTGCAGGGGCGTGGATTTGGGTGGTCTGTGGGAGGGATTTGCTTTGTCAGGCACAGGAGCTGCGTGCAATGGGGCTCTGCTGACCCAGCAGCATCCCGAGGTGCTTCTGGCTGCACCCGGTGCCGTGCCAGCAGCATCCCGGGGTGGCTCCGCAGCCTTCACCTCAGGGAGGTCTGTCCAAAGCCATCAGATGGTGCCTGGGTTCTACAGAACCTCACACTCCCTGCCGTGGCTGGGTGGGTGTTAATCTCCAGGGGCTGTGAAAGGCAGGGAGTGTGGGACTGTGCTGGGGACAGCCAGGAAGCCTCTCCTGGCATCTAAGGGCTGATGATGGTGGAGGGAAGGTGAGGACAACCAGGCCTGATCTCCTCCCTGGAGCTGTGGTCGACCCCCTGCATCTCCCCACCATCCCAGAAGCCTGTCCTTCCCCACAATCATCCTCATGCCTCAAGCTGCAAAGTGCCCTGAGCAGCTGCTGCAGTGACTGCAGGCACCCTTGAGTGCCTCAAACCTGCCTGCACCCAGGCAGCCGAGCAGGCAGAGAGAGCCCTCACCCTGTCAGAGGCATGGGCATGGCCTGGGGAGCTGGGCAGCAGCCCAGGAGCAGCCACCAGTCTGCCTCAGCATCACTCAGCAAAGGGGATGGCTCTGGTCCTGCTTTACAGAAGGGGAAACCAAGGCACGGAGTGGGGGTGTCCACAGGGAGATCTGCTCCGTTCCCATCCCTCTCTCCAAACTCCTCTGAGCCCAGGGAGCGGCAGCTCCATCCTGTGGGCACATACTCTGTGCAAATCACTGGTCTGCCACGGGTCCTTGCTGGCCTCCCGGGGCTGGCTCCTGGGGAGCTTGTTTTGGGGAAGGGGAGGGTGAGCTTCACTGCACGGGGGGCTGCCGGGGGGTCGTGCTTTACCCGGGAGCTGGAGAGCTGCGAGAGCGTCGCGTAGGTGTGCTCGCTGCTGTGCCGGCTGCTCAGCTGCTGCAGGGACTCCAGGCTGGCCGTCCCGCTGCTCAGGCCCTTTTGGCATCCAGCAGTGTGCACCAAACAGAAACAGGACAGCGGGTGACCCATGGCCCTACCCCAGCCCCGGGGCAGTGACTCTGGGTGCCAGGATGGGGACAGCGGGGAGATGGGGGGTCTGTGGGTAGGGGGAGAAAAGCCCCCCCAAGCAGTGCCCTGGCACTGGGATCTGTCTGCAGCATGTGCCGAGGGGATTTGGCTGCACAGGGCACTGGGAGCCTGTGTTGTGTATGTGTACTTATGTTTTCTGTGGAGATCTGGTGCCTCACAGTGTGTTTGTGGAAAGAAAATGAGAGTGGGGCAGCCACATGCCTACCCCAAGCATCTTGCAGGCTTGATGCCTGTGTTGATGGGCTGAAGGAAGGGAGCACTGTTTCCATGACCCTGCCTTTACACATCCTGCAGCACTCCTGTCTGCAGCCCAGACCTGTCCCTGGGAGCCACCAGGTCCCCTTGGTGCCTCACCACCCTCACACAGCAGCGAGCCCCTGTCACCCTGTCACAGGGAGCCCGTGTTCGGGGCTGCAGGTAAGGGGAAAGGATGTCTTTCCCCCATCCTCACTGTTTATTTTTCTACTTTTGTAGAAGAAACACAGCCCGAGGATGTCCCAGCAGGAGAAGGGCAGCACCCTAAGCAGGGCCTGAAGTGCACAAGGGTGCTGTGCACTGTGCTGCTCAGGCAGGCTGTGGGTCCCTGGTGTGCCAGAGGAGCTGGCCACAAGCCCCAGGCAATGAACACAGCCCACTGCCGAGCCCTGCCCTGGGGGCTGCTGGAAACTGGCCCTGCAGCCCTGGGCTGAGGATGGGCACATGTCGTGGGAGTGGTGGTGGGGACTCACCATCCTCTGGCGTCGCTGGCGGCGGCGCAGGCGCATGAACTCCTTGTGCTGGCGGGAGACGAAGTTGACGGCTGCGTACTCCAACAAGGCAGCAAAGACAAAGAGCAGGCACACGGCCATCCAGATGTCAATGGCCTTCACGTAGGAGACCTGCCAGGGCAAGAGGAGGCTCAGGCACTCAATGGCCTCCACCTTGCTTGTCCCCCTGCTCCTGTAGTTTCATCTAGCTGCCAAGAGGCACAGGAGCCCTCTCAGCTTGAACACATGGGCCACAGCTCGCCCAGCCAAGCAGAGCCCTGTTTTCCCTCAGCACATGAGGTGCCCCAGCCAACGAAGCTACAGAGCCAAGCGGTTCCCAGTGAAAGGCTCCCCCTGCCCCTGGGGCACTGGGGGTGGCAGTGTCCAGGTGGCTGGGCAGGCTGCAGCAGGGGAGCCCAGCATGGAACCAGCACTGACCTTGGGCAGGGAGGCGCGGGAGCCGGCACTCTGCGTGGTCATGGTGAGCACCGTGGTGATGCCCAAGCCCACTCGGGCTGGCGCCGCATCCATGTTGATCCAGAAGGAGATCCAGGAGAGGATGACAATGAGCAGGCTGGGGATGTACATCTGGATCAGATAGTAACCCATCTGCCTCTCCAGGTGGAACTTCACCTCAATGCAGGTGAACTTGCCTGTGGGGAAAGATGACCCCAGTGGGTGAGAGGGATCCCTGGGCCAGGATGAGAGGGTGGCAGAAGAATCCTGGAGTGCTCACCTGTGTTGTAGTACTTGGTGCAATAGCCCAGGTCCTTCTCATCCCTGAGGATGAACTGTGGGAGTGTCAAGCCCTCTGCCACCTGCACAGCCTCCTGCTCCTCCAGCCACTCAAAGATGAGGTCGTTCATGGTGTAGCCAACTGGAGGGGATGTAGGGAGCCATGGAATAGGGAGGGACATGCACCCTATTCAACCCCACCCTGAACAACTGCTGTTTCCTGCTCACCTCCCTCAGAAGAGGAGAGATGCCAGCTTTTGGGATGGGATGAGATGGGGGTATGAAGCATAGCTTGAACCCCCCTAGGTACTCACAGCTCTCCAGTTGCATGGTGCATGTCTGGATGTCCATGGGGAAGTTCTTGAGGTCCATGGGGCAGGACAGGATCAGTGTCAGCCTGGAGGATGCAGAGGAAAGGACAGGGGGCAGTCAGCAGGGGAAAGCTGCTCCACAGAAGGCTTTGCCTCCCCACTCAGGCACTGCACCAGAGGAGAAGGTTCTACCTGATGCTGTAGAGCACATTGCCATTCTTGAAGATGCGCAGCAGCTTGTTGTCGGTGGTGACCTCATGGAAATTGGCCCCTTTCTCATTGGCAAAGAACAAGTCTGGCTTCCAGATGGAGTCGAGCATGGAGGGGTCGAGGTCGAGAGAGTCATCGGGGTACTCACGGTAGGCCAGGCGAGGGTCATTCCACTGCTGCCGCAGGAAGACGTTCACCCGGTAGTCCTGGGACAGAGGACACCGAGTCAGCTGGGAGCACCCCACAGTGCCCAGGAAGGAGGAGGGAAAAGAGAGGGAGGAGGAGGAGGAGGAGGAAGGGGGTCCCTCCATTGAGGCTCAGCCCTGCAGTTGCTGCCTGCCTGCCACTAATCACATATGGGGCAGCTCAGGAGCTTTTCCATGCTGTTGGCAGCCAGGGGAAATTAAAAAGCCAAAGCCACAGCGGCTGGGAGGGGGAGGAGAAGGAGGAAGAGCAGTAACTGCTGCCTGCAGCACTCTGCATATGACTCCGTGGGCCTGTGGATATGATGGTTGATGGTATTGAGGCTTTGCAGAAGCACAAATGGGGAATTTTTAGCCCTGAGGTTTCCTCAGAGGAGTTCCTCATGTACCCAAGGAGGCTGGGGATGACAGGAAGCTACCTACAACTGCCTCACTGTGACCTTCTGGGGGTCTTTCTCCGGAACAGGGAGTGTAACCCACACAGCCAAGCTTGGGTTAACTGACCCCAAACAATCCACAGCCATGTGCTACACCTTTGCATGTCCCCAGATTGGTGCCATAGGACCTCTATAAGCACGGCCATGGGCTTGGGCACTGGGACCCACATGTTCCCAGGCACAGCCTGGGCCAGCCCCGAGGCACTGGGAGAGGAGCCCGTCGCACTGGCAAAACCCTCACCATGGTGGTTTCGGTGACGGAGCCAAAGCTATTGATGAAGATGTTGCACGTCACGTTGACAGGTGGACCTGGAAAACAGCGTGAAGCCTCCTCTTGCCGCTGGCTGCTGAGACATGTGCACTGGCAGGCACACGTGGGGACACCAGCTCCTGTGTGTGCTGCGTGGATCAGTGCACACGAGCATCCCCCTGCCTGCTGAGGACACCCCCGTGGTGTCGGGGTGAACCCCAGCACGCCCTGCAAGCACTGCAGCCGCCCGTGCTGTCAGACAAAGCAGGCACACACACGGCAGCCGTGACGGCAGGAGCAGCCGGGATTCTGGGGAGGGTGTTGGGACAGAGGATTGTGGGTCAGGGTTCTGTCCCCAGAGCCCATTCCCTGGGTTTGGGCAGCCGTAAGCATGGATTGCTGCCAGGTTTGGGGCTCTCACATCTTCCTCTTACCTTTGAAGTTGGGTCGAATTCGGGCATCATACCCTGATGTTCGTCCCATAAGCTTGTCCAGGAAATCAGAGGGTGACATGGGCTTGGGTGAGCTTCGGGAAGCAGCTTTAATCTCCTCACGCCCTGAGACCAGCCTGCAGGGCAGAGGAGGCAGGTTAGCTGCCTGCCAGCACGAAGGGTCTGCAGGCACACCTTGGCACCCCATGGGAACTACAAGCTGCCAGGGCCAGCAGCTGTTCTGGTGCCACATCCGCTCCATTGCCAAGTCAATGCACTGACCCTGGGAACTTTTCCTTCTGCTGTGATCCTGGTGCTTTTGCCCTCAGCTACCGCAGTCTGGGTGTTATATACCCCTTGGCATGGTGTTGGGGGCCGGGGGCCTCCCAGGACCAGGGCTGTGGTGGGATCAGGGCACAGCAGGCCATGCCTTGTGCTTTGTGCTGGTGCTGGAGGGGGAAAGCAGGGAGGCTTCTTCCCAGTTTCATCACCATCTCCAGCTTGAGTTGCTGAGCAAACAATCATACCCTGCCTGGCACAGAGTCATGGCTTGGGGACTCGGGGGACACACAGCCTGCCTGAGCCGAGGGCTGGCCTGGTGTGAGCGGGGAGGTGTCCAGAGCACAGCTGAGGCTGTGACACCCCTCCAGGGGCCAAGATGACATGGCAGGAGAGGAGCAGCAAAGCCCACCTCCGCACCAGCCGTGGTGACATGAGCTCTCCCACACAGCGCTCCCAATGATGATGGAGATTTATTTAAGCTGACTTTAGAGGGGATATTTTTGTGAATGCATCTTAGCCTGCCAGCTTCTCTCCTTCCATCAGTCTATAATGATAATTTCAAGGAACAATGCGAGAGATGTTCACTCACAACATTGCCAGGCATGTGGCTGTGAGGGAGAGGAATTAGCCAGAGATCTCTGGACACAAAAGGAGCTTTGAGCATTTTGCTGGTGCTGCTGCATGCTGCCTTATAACTCCACCAGGTCCATGCCCAAGTGGGTCTCACTCCTGGTTGAAGCTTTAACCCTCTTTTCACAAGAAAAGGATGATGCTGGGAGATCGGAACCCTGGGGTCCTTCTTCCTACCTCCTTGTTCCTACCTCTTTTCAAGGGAGTGAGATTCATCCTAGAATAGAGCAGCTTATGTGCATCCTTGACAGCTAGAAATGGCCACAACAGCCACCCAAAAATGATCCAGTGGGGCAGGTTTCCCCTTAGTTGAAAAAGAGCAGCAGATAGTACCTGAGACTTTTCCTGACCAAGAGCAAAGGACTGGAAGAAATTCCCCATCTGGGAGCCGCATTAGCAAGGTGTGGTACCTTTGGGAAGAGAGCTGCAGGAGGCCAGGGTAGCAAGGAGTTAAGTCAAGCCTCTGTCTACCACATAGCTGTGAACCATGTCCCCCTCAGCTGGAGAGGAGGATGAGGGTGCTCCCCTGGAGCATGTGGGAGGAAGGCTTCCAGACTTCCTTGGCAGATAGCCCCTCTCTGGGCAAGCCACGGCAGATCTGCAGCTCCAGCGATGCTCAGACCTTGGGGACTGTGGTGGGGGGTTGCCAAAACACCCTGGCAAGAGGGCCATGCTGGCACACAGCCCTTGGGCACAGCCCCTGCTTGGAGCTCCCGGGTCAGGCACTGCTTGCCCTGAGGGCCTCTGCAATGATCCTGAGCCGGGCGCTGCAGGGAGCTCAGCGCCTCTGGGGAGCAAGTGGGTGGGAGAGCTGGAAAACGCTAACATCTGCCTAAAAATGCCCCCCTGAGACAAGCAGTCTCTGCCTGTGAAACAATACTATTTTCCCCCTCCCTGACACAAATGTTGCCGTTCCCCCTTCCGTGCTGCTCCAGCCACTGGCCGAGTGGTGGGAGAGTAGGGGCAGGGAGCAGGCTCAGCCCAGGAGCACTGCAGACCCCCCAGTCCCTCCCTGCCTGGCCCACTCCCCCCTGCATCCCACCCCATCCCAGACAGCACCCAAGGTTAGAGAGAGATGGAAAAGGGCACCTGGGGGCTTTAGATTTTCCACCCAAGTGGGTCAAGAGTTGTTCCTGCACCCATGGGACCTGGGGCACCCACTCACTGGCCCAAGCGACCAGGGGCTGGGTCAGGGACTGTCCTGAGCTCTCCTCCCCACAAACACCATGAGCCAGAAGAGGGTCTGGACACAGCAGGGGCTTTGCAGCACTGGAGAAGGAGCTGCCTGGGCTGTCATCTGGCTCATCTCACCCTTTCTCCCACCGTGGCAAGATTCTCCAGCTGGCCCGGGGCCAGGGGGACATTCAGGGACCCAGCACTGGGGCAGGGGCTGCTGGGGACAGGCAGAGCCTGGCTATGTGTGGCAGGGGGCTGGAGGGAAAAAGTCAGGTGTGTCCTCCAGAGTGCTGGGTCAGTGTCCTGGGGAATTGGGGGGGAGTGAGGCCAGATTTGGGGGAGCTCCAGTGGCCTGTCGGGCGGTCCAGAGAGGGGCTGGGAGCGTTCTGTCTGCGGGAATCATGCCCTGGAGAGAGGTCCGGATCGGGGGTCGGGGAACGGGTCCCGGGGCTCCTCCGGGTCGGGGAGGGGACGCCCAGGTCCCGNCGCTGCCGGGCATCGCCGGGAGCTCCTCGGGGCGCTCCTCGGCGCGGGGCGGGAGGGACCCCCGCGGGGTTTGGGAAGGGTCCCGGGAAGCACCGGGGTCGGGGCTCTGCGGGATGTGCGGGGGGGCTGGGGTCGAGGGCTGCGA
>VWZF01002944.1:152195-173694 GCA_013396755.1 Sclerurus mexicanus | reverse complement strand
GCGGCGCGGAGAGCAGCGGTCCCCGCAGCCCCGCGCAGCACCCGAGCACCCGCGCCGTGCGCTCACCTGAGCGGGCCGCGCCGGGGCAGGAGGCAGCCGAGGAGGAGGAGGAGGAGGAAGGCGAGGGCACCGGCCCGGAGCGCNGATGGGGTTTAGGGATGTGGCAGGGCTGATGGCTGTGCGAGGGATGCTCCGAGGACGAGAATCGCGCTGGGACCGGAGGACGTGCCGCGCTGAGGGATGTGCTGGGATCGAGGGTTGTGCAGGGGCTGAGGGATGTCCCAGAGGTACTGGCCGTCGGATGGAAGGGAGCGGCTGGGAAAAGCCGGGCTCCTAAGTCCTTTTGCCTGGCCTCGGGGCCGCAGTTCGGGGCCGGCCCGTAGGCAGGCAGGGGCCCCAGACCCCGGGGGGCTCAGCCCTCCTGCTGGGACCCCCGCGCTTGCCTTTCCCAATGGCTCAGCATGTGGACGATCCTGTCCCTCGGCAGGGGCAGAAGACAAGATGGACAGTCATGTCTGCGTGATGCGGGAGCTGCAGAGGCTGCCAGGGAGAGGGAAACCAAGGCGGAGGGAAACTGCTTGTTAACCAGGGCGGCAGAGGAAGGGCTGGAACTCGGGCTGCACGGCTACCTTTGCCCTGTCCCCTGGTCCAAGGCAATCTGTGATTAATTTGCAAAAAAGTAAATAGTATTAAATAAAGATAAAAGTGCAGAACAAATGATTCCTGGAGGATATGTCAGTCAGGTTTCTGTTCACTCTGCTGTGGCTGGCTCATCTCGTTTATTTATTTTAATTGCAGTTTGGTAATGGCTAGGAGCTGTTGTGCAATCATTGCTGCAGGGGTCCACAGAGGAGGATCTCAGTGGAGGAGGAGAGCATGGTGCTCCCGTGCCCGCTCTCCCCGGGGCAAGTGAGGGGCTGCACACGATTTTGAGAGCTTCCCAATGGATTTGCTGTAGGGAGGCAACAGGAGTGAGGTGTGTGAAGCTGAGCCTGGGATGCCTTGTGGGCAGCAGGCATTTAGCTGCAAGGCAGCATGCAGGAGCCCTCATCTCCACTCATTGCCTCTCCCAGCTCCAGGAGCTGGGAGAAGTCTCCTCCGATTACCGTTGCCATTAATGTTTACAGGGCCACGGTGCTGGGAGGCGCAAGGAACAATCTGGAGCCCCGGGGCACAGAGCAAACACACACTGTGTGACAGCTCCTCTTCCAGAGACTGTCCGAGCTAAGAGGACCTGACACCACTGGAAGGAGGGGAGCCAGCGCATTCTCTCTGATCTATGGGGAAACTGAGGCACTGTCACAGTGTACCTGCATCCACCGAGGGACCTGGGGGTGGCCAGAGTGGCTGTGGAGCCAGTGGGGCAGGTGACAATGAGCATGGGCTCTCAAGATAAGCAGCTACAAGCCACATGTGCTGTGGTCAGCAGAGGCCCGGGACTGAGATAAGAGCACCCTTGGAGAAGCTGATGAAGCCAATGTGGCTCCCTGAATGGGCAGAACTGTGGGGAATGGTACAGTCATAGCCCTCCTGCCCACCTTGCAGCTCTGCAGGCAGCCAGCACTGCGAGGGATGAAGCGGTGCTGAAAAAAAGCTCTGAGAAAATGAAGGCAGAGAGGATCCCATCAGGAAGGTGAAGGCAGTGCTGCTTTTTTGCTGGCTGGGTTGGAGAGACGGAGCAGGAGCTGTAAAAGCAGAGCCCCAGTTGTGCCCGTGGGATCTCAGGCACTGTGCCTCATCCCGGCCAGGGGATTTTTGGGAGTGACAAAAATAGGGTTCTTCCCATGTTCCTCAAATCAGAGAGAGAGGTGATTTTCCTGCAAGCAGCAAAGATGCCAGCCAGCAGGCAGCTGTCAGTGTTGGGCTCCTGGAGACAGGCACCCACCACCAGGTTGTCCTGTGGCTGCTCTTACCAGAGTCATCAGCACCAGGCAAGGGGCACGGGACAAGGACCACGCTCTGACTCAGGGTGTGGGCAGCAGCTGCCAGCCTGGTGCAGTCCCCCGGCCTGGACCTCCCCGTGTCCCTGCCCCAAAGCCATCCCTGTCATGGCGCCAGGTTCTGCTAATGGGACAAGTAACAGAGACTGGGGTTGCTAAGACAGGGAGGAAAATGTGATACCTTTTTCCCCGTTTTTCTCCACTATCTCTGACCCCACATCAAAATGTTGCCCTGGAGCCAGACACTCACCGGACTCAAATCTGCCCAACTCCAGAGCCTGGAGAAGGGCTGTGCAAATGCACACTGCCTGTATCCCAATACCTCTCTGCTGCTCAGCCCTGCACTGCCACATCTATATATTTAATCGTCTCTGATAAATGAAACCCTGTAGTGCACTTGCAGACAACACAATTACAAGGAAATGAGTGATTCACAATTCCTCTGAGGTTTGAATTTTTTTCCAGAGCAAAAG
Source organism: Sclerurus mexicanus (assembly GCA_013396755.1). Classification (NCBI taxonomy): domain Eukaryota; kingdom Metazoa; phylum Chordata; class Aves; order Passeriformes; family Furnariidae; genus Sclerurus; species Sclerurus mexicanus. The sequence continues at coordinate 171,281 of VWZF01002944.1, read as the reverse complement.
TTGAGGTACTTTTGGGATGAACAGCTACCTATAAGGTCAATGTCATGCCATTTGTGTTGAGTGGTGAGTGACAGGGAGGACAGAGGGCAAAGTACCACACTTTGCTTTTCATGGAGTGCCACAAAACCTTCCTGGGCTCCCCCATCAGCAGCCCCATGTGGGGGGACGGGGGCCAGGATGCTGCTGCCCACGCTGCTCCTTGATCTCTCCTGCAGAGTGAGCATAGAGATTTGCCTTTGCTCTGGAGCCAGGACAACCTGAAGCATCAGGGGGGTACAGGTTTGTGGTGGGCTTTAAGCAACCTGCTCCAGCTCCCCTCCAGCAGGCTTGGAAGGCAGTGGGCTCTGGGGAGGGCTTGATAGCAGCTTAGAGACAGCTCCTGTTTTGGGGGCATCACTTGTTCTGCAGCTGTCAGCCCCAGACCCAGTGAAGGGCTGGCATGTGGGCCAGGACAGGATAACAACTCTGCAATTCATCAGGCACAGAGGCAGATGCTCTGAGAGACTCTACTTATTGTAATTAGAGAGCACCACACAGCAGGCACCTTCATCCTGCCTCCTAATTCTCTCCTGCCTTCCTTCCCCTCTACCAAGGCTCCCAGCCAACCCAGTCACCTTTGGACATCCTCCTGTCTCTTTTGCCCCAGGACTGGTATTTTCTTTTGCAGAAACCAAGGTGTGAAACAGAGCTGCTGAGTGCAGAGGGCTCTACCAGCCAGACAGCATGCAAGTGCTGCTGAGCACTTCTTCTCTGGACCAATTGCTTAAATGCTTAATGAGCCCCCGGGACCAAAATGCTCCTTATGACAGATTCAAGGCCTCTGTGACTTCAGTTTAGGGCTATGTCAGCTGTCCTTTCCTTTTTTAATCCTCTGACCAGTGAAATAAGGGAAAGCAGACACAGTGTCATCACCGTTTCCAAGGAAAACAGCACAACAAAGAGGAAAGCCCCACGTGCCTGCATTCAGGACAGCCCCTCAGCCCTGGGGTGGGCATGGTGACAGAGTCCCCCAAAGCAAACATTTTGAGGTGTTTAATGGGGTGTGAAATCAATGCTGGAGAGGACACATTCTCATGGGTGGCTGTGCACTGCCTTCAGCCTGCGGCTCCCCATGGCTGCCCAGCGTGAGCCCAGTTTGGGTGCCGTGTTCTCTTGCAGTGTCACATTCCCCTGGTTTTCCAGGGTTGTGCTGGTCTCTGTCTTTCTCTGGAGAAGCTGCATAATAGGCTGTGGGTGCTTTCCTTTCCCAGCAGGAGCAAAAATCAACTCATGGCAATAAATGTGTGACTAAGGGATGAATAACTGTGGTGGTGCTTTGGTGGGGGGACTGAGGCTTCATTGGAACCAGAGCATGGGCAGAAAGCCCCAAACCCCACCACATCTCAGCAGGGTAAGTGGGCACTGGGGTGGGGTGTAGCCACCAGAGGGACAGGGCAGGATATCCCCCTTCAGTGGCCTGGGAATGTCATGGGTTGCTGAGGGGATTTGGGGCTGCTCTTAGGGGAAGATGTCAGAATGGCATGGTAGGAGGGGAGAGGGGACAGGTGGCACTGGAGAGCCCAGTGCGTGCTCGGTGTTTCTGTGGCAGTGCCAGCAGGACCCACTGACTCACCAGGCTGGGCAGGGTGACCCAGAGGGGATTGCAAGGTGAACTGAGACATCGGTCCCAACTCTAGCTAATGTTGCTCTATGATTTTGTGGCACTTTTCCAGGCTAAAAATACCCCTGATGTTAGTGCAGCACGGGGTGGGCTCTGCATGCAGCGGCTGTGAAGGGATGTTCTGTGCTGTGGGACTGGCCAAGGGCAGCTGGCCAGTCAGGCTGGAGTGGCCCTGCCAGTGGCCATGGGCTGGACCTCCTGCTCCCTGAGCAGCCAGGCACAGAGGTCACCTCTTCTCTCCTCTTGCTTTGAGATGACCTGGCACCTCTCTCCAGGGCTGTGCCAGATGCAACCGCTCAGCCAGCAGTCCCCAAAACACTGAGTGGGGAGAGCGCATCCTCAGTGTCCTCTCTGAGCTGTATTTAAATCCAGCACCAGGTCCCTTGCTGACCCCAGAGGGTCACTCAGGCTCGTCTGGGTGCCTCTCAAGGTGTTCTGGCCCATCTGAGCACCAACCCAGGGTGGGATGTTGCAGCAGGGGTCATTTTCCTAAGGAGGTGCAGAGAGGCCTGAGGAGCTCAGCCCATCTCGGTGGCAGTGGGGCTGCTGCATGAGCTAAGGAGATGTGCCCCCAGACCCTCCATATGGCTGTAGGGGTACATTGCTGGGCTGAGAGAGCCCTTACCTGACTCTGTGCGTCTAAGCTGCTGAGCAGCTGAGTTTGGGACACATGAGTGGGTGGCTGAGGAGGACAGGGTTGGCAAGGTTCTCTGAGGCTTTGAGGCAATCCCAGCATGGCAGGATTCAGCTGTGCCAGCCCCATCCAACTTCACAGCCCTCCTGGACAGGCTGGGCAGCTCAGCCCTGCTCCACTCCGCTGTTCCAAGGAAATTGCTCAGAACAGAGCGATGAGAAGTTCAGGATCTGGCCCTGAGTCCATGTCTGCATCCATGACAGGACTTTTCAGACTGGTCCACAAGGATTCAGTCCCCTGTGCCATCGTGCAGCCATAGGGTGTGTCATGCCTGTGGGGACTGCTATGACAGAGGCCATGTGGGCAGAGCACAGCTGCTCTAGGGGCCAGGCATTGAGCTGGGTGCGAGTTGGAGGGTGGCTGAGGGGGACAAGAACATGCTGCAGCAGCAGCTGGTGGCCATATACTGCCTTGGGGAGCACTGCTGTGCTCTGTTGAGTGGGTCATCTCCTGCACGAAGGCTGCCTGAGCCCGGCCCAGCATCCTGGAACCCTTGGGCACCCTCTCTGCAGCTTGGGAGGTGTTTCAGGTGTTGCTCTCCTGAAAGCTATCCAGGAAAATAGAATCCAGTGCTTGTTCTCCAAAACCACCTGGCCATCCATAGGCACTTATCCTCATGTGTCTAACATATTTCTGATACTTTATGACAAATTCTCAGGGAAATATTTCCAGTACATCCTTCTCATCATGTCTGAGCAGGAGACTGCCATCCTGGCCTGAAGACATGGCCTAGATGATCCTAACTTGCCTTTTTCAGTCCATGGGCGGCAGGCCTTGTATCTCCAGGCATTGGTGGTTCTTTGCTTTGGGCAAACTACATGGATCACATTTGCAGACAGAGCAACAAGCATGGAGGGAACTGCAGACAGAGGGAAGGCTGGAGCAATGGTACTGGCTGATCCTGTGACCTTGGCAAGCCAGCAGGATGAACAGGGAGATTTAATTTAGATAAGTGTCAAGCAAGACTCTTTGGGACAGCAGCAAAGCTTGGCGCAGATTCCAAAACTCTCAGTGGGCATCTTGCTTCCCCAGGGCACTGGCCTGACCCCTGCTCTGGTTGCCTCCAGCATTCCCAATGACTATGGAAAAAATACTGGATTTTGACACTGGAAGACCCCACAACCCCTAATGTCTGTCTGCCCTAGACCACTCACCCCTGCAGCTCTTCTCCCTGCCTGAGCATGGGCAGGAGAGGAACTGCTGGGCCAAATGATGCCTCAGTCGGTGCCAGGCTAAGGCTGGCAGCTGGGGAAGGTGGGACAGTGTCAGCGTGGTCCCCCAGTCTCCTCCCCGTTTGGGGTACCCAGCTCTGTGCATCCTTGGCCACGGTTGCCATGGTGATGCTCATCTCTCCCTGCAGCAGGAGCTCTTGGGTTTGATGAGCTCCATCCACTATTCTGGTTCCCACAGCTCTCCTGCCCTCAGCCCCAGCAGTCTCCAAGCAGGAAGGCAGAAGGAGATCACTGGGAGCAGACTGTGGGGTGTGTTACGTGCAGGCTGTCTGCCTCAGGATGGGATTTTTTTTCTTTTCCTTCAACTAGGGATCCCCAGAAGGCACAAGTTTAGAAAACAAAGCATTGCACATCTGCAACATCAGGCAGGAAGCACAGGGGAGAAGTAATAATAAACCAGGCCCTCTGCCCTGTGCCCCTGCTTCCCTCCTCCAACCCTGGCATGGCCCCTATGGTGGAGATGGAGGATTTAATTAGATGGCAAATCCTCCCACTGCTGCACAGATGCAAGCAACATCAGGTCAGCCAGCAGCTGGTTCCAGAGGGAATACTGGCTGTGGAAGTCGGGGTGTGGGGCTGCTCTGGTGGCACCTGCATCCCACAGAGCTGGTGGTTGCCACTGTGCTGGTGAAGCCATGTCTGGGAGGGGACAGCATGCTGGGTGCCACTCCCGTGGTGTTGGTCATGTGGCTGCAGAGGATGGTGCCACAAGAAGACCAGCGTGATCCCGGGTTCATCTCCACTCCATCCTCTGTCTCCCATAACATTGTTATGGGTTCTGTGCTGTCTGTTCTGGGATCTCTGCTGCAAGTGGCACCCTGTCAAAGGCACCTCATCCATCCCCATGTCATCACCTCACCATGCCCAGGGAGTGAGGCTGATTCTCCCTGTCCATCTGCTGGCACGGAGGGGCTGCACAGTGGCATCACCTTAGTAAAGGTAAAAATTGGAGCTGTAAACAGGTCCATGGTCCCCAGAGCAGCCGTAGGAGAGGAATGGTGTCCATGGGTTGTTCCAACCTGGCTCAGCTGGAAGGTGGAAGCAGGAGGGTTGTATGGCCACTGTCTCCAGTCCGCTCTCTGAGACTTGTCTGTGTCTGCAGCTGTGGGGACAGGCAGTGAGTGCCAGGTGGGAAATGTCTGCATCTCTCACACCCACCTCTTGGTCCTAACATTGGGTCATTTCTCAGAGAAATGCCTTAGCATGCTCCCCGTGGCTTGGGCACCAGGAGCTGTGACAGTAATGCCATCCAGGGGGCTCTCGTTGCTGTCCTTTTGCTGTTCAGCCCAGTCCTCACCTCCCTAGTGCCCACTTGCTCATGCTTTGGGAGAGCCCTGGTGCAGCTGGCACCCATTGGGCATCCTGCCAGCCTGCGAACAGGGCTCAGAGCAGCCCCTGGTCCCTGGGAAGGGCATCACCCTGGCATGTGTGGGCAACTTGGGGCTGGGGCTGGCATGGGGTTGGGCAGGAGAAGCATCTTTCTGAGCTCTGGGGGGAAGTACAGGGAAAGGCTCCCTTTCTGTGTAAAAATCCAAGATAAAACACTGCAGGCACAACCTCCACTGCTCAAGGATTGTTCCTGACTAACCCAGGTTCTCCCTCAGCATCAGTGTCCCTCCTCTGGGCTCAGGGAAAGTATGGGATAAGTTAACACCCCCTTGGCTGTTTGGAAGCACATGAATTCACCTGAGCCTTTTAAAATGGGTCCCATGGGCAGCAAGAAACAAATGGGGACACCCCAGAACTGAGCACTGTCCCTGTCACTGCCTTCACTGTCGCTTTAGAGAGCCCACTTCAGCTTCACAGGACACAGAAACAGTGATCCTGGGCTGTATTTGCTGTTCTCATATACCACCCACTCCAAAGAGGCAGAATGACATTTGTCTTTCTCTTCCAGGATTTTCTGAAAAGTAAATGAGAACAGTTCAAGAATATGACCCTGTGAATGGCAGAGTGAGAGGGTAATGAACAGCCCAGAGAACATCAGAGTGAGGCATCTGTTTACCCTACAGTAGGAAGAAAATCAAGGAGAAAGGCAGTGGATGTGAAAGGCAAATGTGCTGGAAAAGCAGCCAGGGGAAAAGAAATCACCTTCTCCACAAACCTGTAATTAATCTGAGGGACTGACTGCACTGGGCAAGAAGCTTGGTGGGAATTTTCTGGGGAAATTAGAAAACAGAATAAAAAAGTAATTTGGACCACTGTATTATCCCCAATTTCTGCAGTAAATAACAGGATGTTTGGTTGGGTAAAAGGAGCAGTGAGACTGGACGTGGTGCATAGGCTGCACGAGGAGATCTTCTAAATTTAAACACTTGGTACATTTGAAAAATCAGGTTCATGCAAGGGGAATCATCAGCGATGCACACCAAAACAGATGCACAGATATTTGCTCATCTTCTCTAAAGATTGACTGGGTTAGGGGTGAACTCATCTCGGGTATCATCCCAGCTGGCCAACACATCCCTCTGTGGTGCCAGGTAAAGTCCAGCAATGGATGAAGACAGGAGATGAGTGCTGGTACCAGGGAGGAGAGCTCTTCCCCTGGGGTTATCCAGCAGGGCCTTGCTGCACTGCCTGCAACCCTGCTTGCTCGGGGCTCCTGAGAACCCTGGAGCATCCCTGGGGGGCTCAGGGTGCAGGGTCCCACTGCTGCCAAACCCCACACCCGAGACTGGTACCCTCTGCCCAGCCCTTGGCTGAGCCTCACAAGGGTTTTTGCTGCTCCTCTCCTGAACAGCCCCTGCTCTTCCTCTGTCATCCTGAACACTGGCCCGTCTGTCTGTCCTTCAGCATGCCTCCACTGTCCTCTGACAGCCTCTACCAGCTTTTTTTTTTTAATTTAATTTTTATTAGCACATTTTGCAGCCTTGCAGCAACCCAGGAATACAAATAGGACAGTGAGTACAGCCAGGCCCGGGCAGCAGGAGAGGGGCTGGCTCTGGTGGGAGTCCTTGGCACCCCTGGGAGGTGGCAGCTGGACAGATGCTGTGAGTCCTGCCACAATCTTCCCGCAGCCACCAGGAGCCCCAGGCTGCACTACGATCTGAGGAATTCTTTAAGTGACCTTAAAACACTCATTCTCGACACCATCTCCTCTTGGGTTGGATGGGGCTGCCTGGGAAAACAAGAGATTTTTCACAGCAGGAAAATCCCTGGCTGCTGGGGAGAGCAGAGCCAGAGCAAGTCTTGGGTTTCCCAGCTGGGGTGTTTTTACCCTGCTGGTGGGTGAACCAGGGAAGGGAGTTGCGTGAAGAAGGACAGTTAAAATCAGCAGCAGGGAATGAGAAATTCAGCCTGACCAGGGAAGCGGTTGCCTAAAAATAGCAGCAAGGTTCTCAGCTGTGACAAGATACGCTGGGATTTCTCCTGCTGACAGATGTATAATGGATAAGGACACTGCACGTGCCATTGCTGGCGCCTCTTGGGTGCACTGGGGCTGTGCCTGCATTTTGGGGGAGCAGCGTGGAGGCTCTTTCTGTGTTCTGCAGGGTCAGCACACACTGATTTTGGCTACTGTGCATCTTTGAGAACCCGGCCCCGTGCCCAGGGGAGCACGGAAAATGAGCCTATGGGGTTGTAAGCAAAGACATCAATTAGTGGGGAAAACAAATCCTCCCTGAAACTGCAGGAAACCCCCGTCTCCCAGCTGACACCTCCACACCCGGCCTCCCTGCTGCATTCCTGGCTCACCCCAGGGAGGGCCACCCACATGCCCAGTGTGTGCCAGGGGTGGCCAGGAAATGCAGGGGGCTGTTCTGTGCCATCAGAGTGATGAGACAAGTGTGACAGTCTGTGGTGATTACAGATGAGGTGACTGCATATGGCGATGGGGACAGGGAGGATGCTTTGGTCCTCTGTCCCACGTGCTCCTGCTTGCTTTCCCATCTCATTTCTTTGCCCTAAAGCAGTGGAGTGGCATGGACCAGTGGTGCCTGTGTGGCTCTCTCCTTGCCATTGATGTCACCTGCTTGTTGCCCCAGCCCCAAGGTTGCTTTCCCCATTGCCCAGGGAAAGTCTGAGTCTGAGCTGCAGTGGTGAAGAGGACCAAAGGGGAAAACCCACAGAGAGGCTTTTCCACACAGGGAGGTGTATTTAGAGATGTCTGTGTGTTCCTTCCAACATTTCATTTTGGTGCAGCCCATCGCTGTGTCTTTGTGCAGATTTTGTGTGGCTGGGGAAGGAAGGAAAACCTTCTCCAAGCCTTCTCCATGTCAGCCCCCAGCACACCTGGCAAGGGGCAGCATGGCAGTCCCAGGGTCTATTAATGAGGGCAGGTAGCTAAGCCCTTAATTGCTCTGCGGGGAGGTGTGGTGGTTTTGGACATAATTGGCCACTGCCCAAGGGTCAGAACAAATTGCAAGGTGATCTGCATTGATTTATAAGCGTGTTTATTTTTACCAGCCTGGCATGTCCCTTTCCTGGCCGGCAAACAGGGATGAGTCCTCCCTTCCCCAGCTGAGAAACAGCAGTATTTTCTCAGGCAGGGACGAGCCAACAAGAACACTTTGATGTGGGCTGGCAGGCTCCCTGCAGCCACACGCTCCCCTTGGGGCCTCATCCAGGAAGGGGCTGAGCTGCAGGATTGCTCCAAGCATGCAGGAGTGCATGGCTGTGCACTGAGGATTTGCAGCAGAGGCTCTCACAAGCTCTCCGACTCAAATGCAAAGGGAAAGGGATGCAAGAAAGTGTTTCCAACACCCCCATGGCCACAAGTACCCACGGGCCTCTGGCCCCCCTCGTGTGGGCACAGGGCAGTGTTTGGGCTGTGCTGTTGGCTGCCCAGCAGCTGCCTAGTGCAGGGTACCCACCATGCTGGCAGAGGAAAGGCAACTCCAAGCACTTTCCTGCACATTTCTTCTCCCTCAGGCCTTAGAAATCCAGGGAGTGGATTTTCCCCCTTTTCCTGTTTTGCAGCCCTGCTCTGGACCACTCATGGAGCACTGCCAGGAGGTGGCTCATCCCTACTGCCAGCGGGTGATGCTTGTGGCAGGGCCGAGGTGTTTCCATTCCAGGAGGGAAACACCTGCTGACAAAAAGTGCCCAGTAACCAAGAATTTAAGCCACTTTGTGCAGAAATCCCAGTTCCTCTTAGTTGCTCACTTTCTGCCCAGTGGGGCAAAGCTGCTGCTTTCCCTCCAGGTTGTTCAGGAATGGCACAGTCATCAAGACTGGAATTCTATGAAGAGAAAAAAAGGTTTATATATTTTTCTTCAATGTCATATTTTATTCTTTTAGTATTATGTTACACTTTATATTTTATATTTATGGGGGGCATTATACCATGCTTTTTCATCCTGGTGCCCGGGGTCCCTCTCACTGCCCTGGGATTCAGGCTGGGCATTGCTGGTTTCCAGTGGTTGGAGGGGTTATGGTTATTTCCAAAGGGATGTCGCAAGGCTGTCACCTTCCCATGGCCATTACAAGCTGGTCATGGCCAGGTGACATCGCTGCCAGGCCACCTGGGTACCACTTTGAGGGCTAAGGAAGATGCCCAAGGTGTCAGAGATTGTCCCTGCTCTATTGACCCTTCCCAGCCCTTTCCATCTCACAGCTGGCTGGGGACACCAGGCAGCCCTCTGCCATCCTGCCTTGCAGTGGGAAACTGAGGCAGGGAGCGGTGCTGGGGGCTCAGGAGCTGTGTCCCACTGGTGCGGGGTCCACCTGGCCACCGTGAAGCCCCAGCAGCTTTTGCACAGATACTCAAGTGGTGTTTCCCCCCAACCCATCTGTGGGCCAGCCAAAGGGTGGCTCTTTGGGTGGGCAGGGAAGGGGCAGGGGTCCCCACAGGGTGTCCCACCCTGGTCCTGCTCCTGGCCTGCCACAGCCCAGAGACTCCCCAGCCCACCAGTGTCCCCAGCCCCGGGGACAGCCAGGCCCTGCCACCTCGCTGCCTGGCACAAAGTGGGGCATTGAGGGACACAGCGGGGCTTTGTCCACCCTGTGCCTGCCGGGAAGGGGCCGGTTGCCCTCTGCAGGCTTCCTTGGCCCTGTGCTGGCTCCGCAGCTGCAGCACACAGGGGAACCGTGGCACCCCTGGGACACGGGGCACCCAAGGCACCAGGCTCCACCTGCTACAGCCCTGAAGCCACGGGGCTGTCCCCACCCGAGTGCTGTCCCCCTGCAGGGGTCACGGGGCTGGGGAAAGTAGCTGCAGGTTCCTGTCAAAAGGGGGAAAGCTCTCAGTTTGGAGCCCCCAACGATGAGAGTAGGTCCCTGGGGTGGGGAATCCCTATTCCCCACTGGCAAGTGCTGGGGGGTCAGGGAGGTGACAGGGGGGCATCCCTGCTGTCCTGTGGGGCCAGTGTCCCACACAGCCACGGTGGGCAGCTGGGACAAACACCGCCCGGTGGGGCAGGGGGGCATCCCCAGAGCCACTGAGGAGGGGGGACGCCCTCCCCACTGCCCCTTGCACCCAAATCACTCTTTTTCTTTCGCAAAAGCCTTTTCCCCAGGATCCCTGAGCGGGGCCATGGGGCAGCTGTGCCCGGGAGCCGCCGGGCACCCCGGGGCTGGCAGCCAAGGGGTGCTGGGGGGGCCGGGGGAGGGCGGGGTCCGGTCCCTTTAAGGGGGGTGGCTGTCACTCAGAGAGCCCTTTTCTTTGCTGGAGAGCCGGACAGGCACACAGAGGGGGGAGTACAGGGCGTGGGACCGCCAGGCAGGCGAGGGCTCCGCAGACAGCACCGAAGCAGCCGAGCGGGCGGCCGGGGGACTTGACCAAGTCCAGCGCCATGGGTGAGTATGGGGTGAGGGTGGTTCTGGGGACCCTATCCCAGAGCAGAGCCCCCTGAAACTTTCCACTGCCACCAGTGGGGTCCTGGTGCCCCCGGTGTGGCCATGCCGGCCACGGGAGCTGCTGAAGGAGGATGCCTTGGCATCACAGGGATGGCGCTTGCTTTCTTTCCCAAAGCAGTTTTCTGTGCTCGTGCGCTGTCTGTGGGGACAGATGCCATCCCCACAGTCTGTTCCACCCCAACCCTCGCCAGGGCTGGAGAGGTGAGGTCCGGGCAGGGCCCTGAGATCTGTGACAGCTCGTGCCACTTGTATGCCAGCAGCCGTGGGAAAACGGAGGCATTCCTTGGGCCTGAGTTTCCCTGCTGATAGGGCAGAGCTAATACTCACCCCTGGGACATCGGGGCTGCTCTGTTCCCAGGGGTGCCTTGTGCTGCTGGCACCCTGCCTCCCCCTCCTGTCTGCTGCACGATGTTTGGCGCTGGCAACAGCGGAGCCTGTGTACAAGACTCAGGACTGTGCGGCACAAGGGCTCTTTCTCTACCCCTTTGCCCTCCGTAGGCTCCCCCAGTGCAGCTTCCCAAAGCCCGAGGGGCTGTGGCAGGAGCCTGTCGGGCGCTGTTGCGTCCCGGGACTTGGAGTCTCCTGGGAACAGAGGCGTTCCCTGTGCCCCAGCGTGGGTACCTGGCATGCCACTTCCCAGGTGGCCAAAAATAAAACCAGAAAGGGCCAGTTTGGCCCAGCACCCTGCTGGGTGTGCAGGGCCGTCTCCATGGGTCCCAGCGAGGTTTGGGAGCAGCCCCGGCCAGGCTGAGTGGGACCCCCCCTGGACCTGCTGCGTCCAAGGCAAACAAGAGGGAGGGGTCCCAGCACTCCCCTATAGCGCTGCCTTTGTTCCCTGTTTGCTCTTGGCATAGGGCAGCCACTGGGGTGGCAGTGCCAGGACAATCCCCCATTGTCCTCGGTGCCACTGCGCAACCTTGCTCCCAGTGGGGAGGGGACAATGCTGCTGGCCAGGACCCTGCGGCTTTCTTGTCCTTTGAGGGAGGAGATAAGCACTGTGGGATTCGTGGAGGGAGCGTGGGTTTGGCGTGGGTGCCTTTTTGGCATTCAAGGCAGAAATGCTATGCCCAGATGGGATGTGGACAGGCAGCCACTGTGCCCTGGACAGTGGGGTGCCAGAGCCCACAACTTGGGAAAGGGGAGAAGCTTCCCTGCACACAGGTGTTGGACAGCCAGGGCAGCACATTGTCCCAGCTTAGCTGGAGTCAAACTGATGTTCTGGAGCCAGATGCAAACCCACCTGTCTGCTTGCCCCCAAAATGGGCAGGAGAGTGGCTGACTGAGCACCTCCAAACCTAACCCATTGGGAAACTGAGCTAACCCTCCTGCAAGTTAGAGCCCCAACATGCAGCAGGAGCACGTGTCCATGGATTCATTGCTGAAAAAACTCATTATTTAGGCAATCCATGCAGCACACTGGCATGTGTCCTTGTTTTCCCTACCCACACACAGGTCCTGGAGGACTAAAACTATTACACAAGTGCTGTCATTCAGGGAACTAACACGGCTCCTCTCTATAAGCACATCTGCTCACACAAAGGGGCTGCTGCAGCCCGAGCTTCCCACAAGGGTGCCAGGCGAGGAGACAAGTGCAGCCCAGTGTGCCACCTGGAAGCCTGGAGAGCTCGGGGTGCATGCTGGCTCATCCTGTGCTCCCCCAAGCAGGTCCTCATTGCTGGATCTCCACTGGGGTTTGCCTCTGTGGAGGTGCTGGGTTCCCCTCCATCTTCAATGGCAAAAGAATGTTGCAGGCAGCTGGCTTGGCCACTGGGCTGTGCCGGCAGTGGGGAGCCCATTAGCAGCTTGTTTGCCAAGTCCCACTGGCATTACAGTGTATCACGCTCTATTTCCATCTCATTTCTCACGGGTCAGCGTGGCAGGCTCGCCTCAGCTCCTCACAGCCCCAGTGCCCCACGCTACCATCACCCCCATCCTTGGGCACCCTTGGGTGGGCTCCTGTGTGGCTGCTTAAAGAGCTCTCAGGAAAGCTGCTGGGTTTGGCTCTCCAGCACCACAAGGAGCCATTTCTGACTTTTAGTTCAATGTGCTTCCCTCCTCCTGCCGGGCACCTTTCCGCCCCTGCAGTTGTCTGCCCCTGAGGTAGGGGCTCCAAGCAATCCTTATCCTGGCAGTCTTGTCCCACCTTGCTTCCTTTCTCCATAGGTTTACTCGAGTGCTGTGCCAGATGTCTCATTGGGGCACCCTTTGCTTCACTGGTTGCCACTGGCTTGTGCTTCTTTGGGGTAGCGCTGTTTTGTGGCTGTGGGCATGAAGCCCTCACAGGCACTGAGCAGCTCATCGAGACCTACTTCTCCAAAAACTTCCAGGACTATGAGTATCTCATTGACGTGTAAGTACCTTGCTGCAGTGCATCTCCCTCACGCTGGAGCCCCTCGTGTCTTCGTCTTGCTCTGTGCCAGCACGAGGTGTCCAGCTGGGCTGGCCAGGGCAATGCTGTCACCTGGGCACCACGGAGACCCCACACTGCCTTCGCCGTGTGCCAGTGCCACGGCTCCATGGCAGGGTCCGAGTGGCCACTTGTTTTCATTTCATGCTGGTTGTTATCTGAGCCTCGCTATGTGCCCTGGGTAGAGCTGGACCTCTGCACTGGGTAGGTATGGAGGGTGTGAGTGAGTTGGTGCCAGCCCACAGCTTTGCTCACCACAGCTTTGCCCCAGCTTGCTCCTTTTGCAGCTTCACCCTCCGTTTCGGTCTCCCTGGGGCGGCGTGGGGAGGGTAAGTCACGGCAGCCATGCAGGGCTGAGCTTCCCAGCGCCACCCCAGCACCTGAGCAACCCTCCTCTCCCCGGCAGCATCCACGCTTTTCAGTACTTCATCTATGGCACGGCCTCCTTCTTCTTCCTCTATGGAGCCCTGCTGCTGGCCGAAGGCTTCTACACCACCGGCGCCGTCCGGCAAATCTTTGGGGACTACAGGACCACCATCTGCGGCAAGGGCCTCAGCGCTACGGTAACTGGGGGCCCGAAGGGGAGGGGAGCGCGAGGCCCCCAGCGAGCTCACTCGTGGCAGCGGGTGTGTCAGTGTTTGGGAAAGTGGCTAGGACATCCTGACAAGGTGATCTTAACCGGGGTTTGACACCCCTTCGCGCGCCCCAGCGGGTTCGCCACGCTCGGCGTGGCCAAAGGGCAGGAGACTGCGGCCGTCCGGGTTTTGGGGTATCCCAAAGGGAAGCGCAGCCTGGCCGCCCTTCCCCAGGCCTGCCGTGGCCCCTCGGGACCAGAGCAGACCATATGGCCACGTTTGACAAAACTGCTTCATGTTTGAGCATTGGTGGGGAGAACTGTGAGCACCCCTGCAGTGCTTGCAGCTCAAGGCTGTGTGTGGCACATAGTGCCCCTGGGATCATCCTCTCCACTGTGCTTGGGAACCATGACAAAGAGCTGGCAAGGGATCTTGTGGCCTGGGGGAGTGGAGGAGCATGGCTGTGGTTCCCTCGGGGGCTGGTTGGGGTGGCACCATGGAGGGAGGGCAGGAAAGCCACATTGACATGCCAAGGCAGCTTTTGCAGCTGCCCTCCTGCAGAGACCAAACCCTGCTTGACCCTGGCCATGGTTATCCCCCTGCCCCCAAAGTGGCAGCCATCCTGCTGCCACTGGTCACCCCCATGCACACATAGCCGGGTGTGAATTTGGGACTGGCACTGGCCCTGTGAGCCACAGGAGCACCTGGCTTGGGCTGCTGCCCTGTGCTGGCTGCCTGGGGACACGCTGGGTTTGGCAGGCGGTGCAGAGCTGGATGCAGGCAGCATCGCAGTCCCACACCTGCCCCACACCCCCCCTGCCTGGGGAACCTCGCGCTCCCCTGTCCATGTCCCTGGCCATTTGGTAACCACTGCTCTGCCCTGGTTTGTCCTGCCCCTTGCAGTTTGTGGGCATTACCTACGTCCTGACCATCATCTGGCTCGTGGTCTTCGCCTGCTCTGCGGTGCCCGTCTACATCTATTTTAACACTTGGACCACCTGCCAGTCCATTGCCAACCCCACCAAGACCACGGCCAGCATTGGCACCCTGTGTGCGGATGCCAGGATGTACGGTGAGTACTGGGTTCACCACCCAGGAGCCAGGGCTCAAGGTGGAGGAGATGGGATGGAGGAGAGTGCCCAGGCATATTAGGCTGGGATAAAACAGGGCAAGTGCTTAAGAGCCCTGAAACATGGTGTGCATGATACATGTGACTGTGGGAAGTTGAGCAAGGAAGCCAGCTGGTGGCTGTGCGTGGCTCACGTGGCTCCCACATCTCCCCAGGTGTCCTGCCCTGGAATGCTTTCCCTGGCAAGGTGTGTGGCTCCAACCTGCTCTCCATCTGCAAGACCAGCGAGGTGAGTACTTCCTGCCACCCCATGTGTGCTCCCCTCAGTGGATCACCTCGGCACTGGCCTCCCCACGCAGCATGTGGGACTCTGGGAGCTCACCCCCCTCTTCCCTTGCAGTTCCAGATGACTTTCCATCTCTTCATCGCAGCCTTCGTGGGGGCAGCTGCCACGCTGGTCTCACTGGTGAGTCAGTGCTCCCCCTGCCCGGCCGTTCTCCTCCGCCTGGCAAGGATGTGGGGGCAGAGGACAGCAGAGGTGGTGGGCATGGATGGGACAGAGCCTGTGCTCATGTCATTTTCTGGCACGTAAGTGCAGACAATGAATTGAGGCCATAAGCAGGTAGAGGTGGCTGCTGGAGGGGATCTGGAGAGGCTTTAGGAGACCAATAGGGAAATGTCCTGCTGCCACTGCACTGAGTCCCCTGCCTTTCCCCAGTTCTCCTCTTGCTTTGCACCAGCAACATGACACTGCAGTGTCCTGATGGTGCAGCAGGGCCATGGGGCTCTGCAGAGCACTGCCCTGTTGGGGTGTGGGGTTAGGGGATGTCCCCTCACTCACTCTCTTCCCACCCACAGCTCACCTTCATCATCGCCGCCACCTACAACTTTGCAGTCCTCAAGCTGATGGGCCGAGGCACCAAGTTCTAGCCCATGTGGCGGAGTCCAGCCAGACCAAACACCCTTCTTTTGTCTAACCCCGAGGCTTTAACACTGCAGCCACCTGACACCAGGTCTCCTGCGTTAACTCTGCCTTCGCTGATGACTCCCCTCCTCTTCCTCCCTCGCATCCATCGTGCTGAGCGTGACCAGGAAGGAGAGCTTCCCACCAATGGACACCTCTTCATGCACTTTTCTCTCTTTGCTCATCTGTAAACAATTCACTCTAGAGCCAAGCCTGTCAAAACCAGCCAGAGAAGAGGAGGGACTTGTTCCAGTGTCCCGATTTTTGCCTAGGGATGAGCAAAGGCCTTTGTGCTCCTGGGAGGAAGAAATCCATGTAGGTTGCTCCACGAGTAGCAAGAGGCTACCTAGAGAGAAAAGGAAGTTTGCCCAGTCCTGGTACCATTGCTAGAGACTCTCCTGGAGCTGTCTGCTGTCACCACCCATGGATGGAGAACAAGAGAAGGATTTTTTCCCTTAGCAGAGAAAGATGAATTTAACCTAAATCGCCTGCTGCAGCCAAGGCAAAGGGAGTTCAGGGCAAGGATCTTCCCAGTGTGGAGAAGAGAGTGCTGACCCTAATGCCGATAAAGCCCTAACCCAGCTGCCCCTATTAAAGCCTAAAGGAGTTTGGTGTCTCTGTAGACAAGGGGAACTCTTGGCTTTACCCTCCAGGCAGCAGAGAGGCAGCAAATAGGTTTGACTGAGAGGGGACATCTCTGCACCAAACCCTGGGAGTGTAAAGCCAGAGCCATCCCTCCATAGGCAGGGGATAACCCTCGGGACCACATGCCCTGCCCTGCCCTGCCAGCGCCGCGCTCGCCGCACGCTCTCGGCCCTTCACAATGGTGCTCTTCTCTGGGGTGACGTCTGCTTCTCTAACCTCCGCTGTGCCGGAGAGCTTCCTTTGCTTCTCACCCATGTGAAATGTAACTGTCCCTCGGTCTGTCCCCTCACTTGTTTTCCTGCAGGTCAGTACAGCTGTCTCGTGTCTGCCAGGGTGGGAGGGACTGGCAGCATCTCGCTTCCAGGTGAAAAGGAATTGAGGAGGGAAGGAAGGGTGGTGGTTTGGGGGTCACGGGGCAGGAACACAGCCCATCTCTGCAATCCAGATCCTTTCTGGTGCCAATTCAGTCTTTCCCCATGGAGAGCAAGGGGTTTGGTGGAGATGGCCTCTCCTCCATGACTGTTCTCCAGCTAGAGGAACGCCCTCTGGCTGGGTAGCATGGCTCCAGCCAGACCTGCCAAAATGCTGCTTCAAGTCCTCCCCGGCAACTGGTATTTTGTTTTGCTCTTCCATGCCTCTCCTTAATGCTAATCTTTGTGTTTATTTATTGGAGAAACTACTTTCAGTGGCAGACTGTAGCTCCATCTTGCATGGATTTCTTTTTATTTTTTCCTTCTGTGTCTGTATTATTGTAATATATTTTTAAGTGCTGGTTTCAGCAGGGGCAAGGATAAAGAGGCAGATCTGCTGAGCAGTGAATTTGAAGGATCCTTGCCGCTGGGAATGCTGAAATAGGTCGGCCAGGCTACCAACGCACATGGGATGGGGAGGGGGGTGATGCCAGGAGGGGTGACAGGGTGGGGAGAAACCAGTCAAGATCTGGAAATTCACATCAACGCTATCTCTCTTGGGGGTTTGCTGGGGGTTTCTTTGGTTTCCATTTAACAAAAAATAACGAGATCCTCCTTCCCACTCTTGTCCCCAGACCCCACACACGCACACACACACACACACACATACACACACAATACATGGGCAAAAAGAGTTAATCAACTGAAAGTGTTTCCTTCATTTCTGATCTAGAATTTCAACTTGTTAACAAGCAATAAAAAGAAGCACGTTTTTAAAGACTTATCTTACAAGATGTATTTTATAAAAATTAAAGAAAATAAATTAAAATTAAGAACATTCTGAACAAGATATACGTCTGCCTGTCCATGTGTTGTGCCGGCTTTCCCAACCCCACTCCACCCACAGCTGGGAAAAAAAAGCAAGGGAAGGGGAGGCTTCAGAGGAGAAGGTCTCAGAGGAGCAGCACTTGCCAGCCTCACATGTAGACCAGCAGCCCCTGCAGGATTCTACCCACTCCGGCCATGAGGTTCATAACCCAGACTTCAAAATCTTTGTTCCTAGCTGCACAGCCCTTAAACCCTCTATTTTTCCTCCAGCCACCCTGAGGAAATCTAGGGTCTTGTAGCAGCTGCTTGCTGGTGTTTGGTGATGTGCTGCTGCCCTTTAATGCTCAGTCCACATGGTGACATGCTCTGCCACATCTTATGTAGCAGCTACAGCACGACCACAGCAAAACCAACCTGCGTGGCTCAGTGTTTGGGACTAGCTTGTCCAGAGCCATGCAGGGTGTGCAATTCTCTCACCTGTAGAAAGCCTTGTGTGGAATAGGATGGTCTTGTTGAAGCACAAGGGCACACTGGACTGTCACAGGGCCCTACATGTCCAGCCACTTACTGTAAGATCATTCTCAGTGTGCACAGTGCTGGTGTGTGGGAGGGCATTGGCTGCTGCCTTTGTGCCCTTGATCAGACATATACTGCTCTTAGGTCCATGTTTCCACAGCAGCTGCTCGAAAACTATTGAATCAAATGTTGCTTCTCTTGGAAATTCTCCCCAGGAGCTCTTCAGGGAGTGAGGCCACAGAGGGATGCTCCCAGCCCCATGCACAGACCCCAGGACCACTCCTGATTGCAGCAGGTCTGCCTGAAAGGCAGATTTCAGGCACAGCCACATGCTCAGGAGCAGCAGGGTGGGCTGGGAGCTGGCAGGCTAATACCTACCTATGGCCAGGAGCTTTGCTGCTCTTCCTAAGTGGGACTCTAGCCCAATTCCCACCCTTCCCTCTCTCCCCTGGCTTCACTCCTCTCCAGGCAGGCAGCAGTGTCCCATGCAGCCTGGCCAGGGGAGGTTTAGCTCATGCATTGCTGCTGCCCCAGCTCAGTGGCACAGCTGTGCCTGCACCTCGGTCTTGCCCTGGCTCACAGAAACCCATGGGGCTGCAGCCAGCATCAAAGGGGCCCTTTGTTCCCTGCGCTCCCAGATGCCATCACCCTCCTCTCCCCATGCTGAAAGGGCCCTGTGTGTACACAATCAGCCACTGGGCAGGAGCAAGCTGGGAACAAAACACCATCTCTTTCCACTGACAGAGACTGGTGCCCCCCCGGGCCGTGGAGAGAGTTGGGGACAGCAGTGCGAGATGGTGTGTGAAAGGAGCCAGCATGGCCAGGGTGCCAGGCAAGCCCGAGGTCTGAAGGACCCATGTAGCCTCATCAGGTGTGACCTTGGCTGTGCCCAGCTGCCACCCCACCTGGGGACACTGGTGCTGCCCTCACAGCTCCTCTACTGGGCACACAGTGCCCTCCAGGAACTGGCTGAAAAAGACAGGGAAGGAACTCTGCCTCTGTACCAAACCACATCTCTGTAAAGCCCATCAGGAGGACTCCAAGGAGGGGAGTTCAGTCATACGTTCTCCCTTGTCTAGTGGCTGAAATGTGGCTGCACTTTGCTCCCACAAAGACTGGATCCTGGTCCCAGAGAAAGGGACCCTGGGGCAGGTCCCATGGGCTGCTCTGCCGGCAAAAGGGCAAGGTGGTTCCCACTCCGTCCTGTGACTTGCCGCTCCGGGAGATGGCCCTGTGCGCCCGAGGAGAGGAGAGGAGAGGAGAGGAGAGGAGAGGAGAGAGGGGAGGGGAG
>VWZF01002944.1:141564-152020 GCA_013396755.1 Sclerurus mexicanus | reverse complement strand
GGAGAGGAGAGGAGAGAGGAGAGAGCAGGGGAGGGGATGGCGGCACCCAGAGATGTTGGTGATGATCGTGAGTCCCCAGCCCTCCGCTCAGGCGGCTCCCAAAGGCGAAGGGTTGATGCTCCTCCCGACCGCCCCCGTATCCCCGCTCCTCCGGCCGCGCATCCCCGCTCCTGCGGCTCCTCCCCGCGGCCACCGGACGCAGCAGCGGCTGCCCGGGCACGGGACAAGGCGACGGCGACCCCCGGCTCTCCCCGCAGCCCCGGTCCCCCTCCCTGCCCTGTCCGGTCCCCCCTGCGAATGACGGTGCTTCCCCGGGGACTCCTCCCTTGAGCCCCGGGAGCTTCTGAAACACGGAAAGCCCACCGGGACACACCAGCAACACCAGCAGCGGCTCCTTCCTCCTCCGTTTCTCTGCAATGGGCTCAGTCCTGCACAGCTCTCAGCATGGGAACAGTACATAAAAGCCAGTCTGGACATCCAGCCGCAGCCATTCCCGGCCCCTGTGCAAGCCCTGACTACAGAGCACATTCCTCTGAGGCCACACAGGCAGGTACTGTCTCCTGCCTTGCCCTCTTAGCAAGGGCTCGGGCTCAGCCCCGGAAAGGTCATGCAGGATGAGCAGGAAGGCTCAGGAAAAGGAGGCAGTGCTGGAGGCAAACCCAGGGCTGCCCTGACTCAGCCCTCCATCCCTCCCCCCGTGCCGGCACTCGGCAGAGGGGACAGCGGGCACAGCAGCCACGGCAGGGCACACTCGGGCTGCTCGTCACGGCAGCTCCCCCAGCCTCGGCCTGACTTCAGTTCAGGCAGGGAAAGGGCTGTGAGGGGTGAGCTACACCTGGCGAGCAGCCCCAGAGCTGAGGAGCAGCTGCACTCAGGGAACACACTGTGTGTGAGCATCCTGGTCACCTAGAGAGCAGTCCCAGGGCATCTGCAGCCACTGGGGCTCCTCACTGAGCAGTTCTAGAGAATTCACTTTCCTCAGACCACCAAGCAGCTGCACGGCCTTGCAGGGGCACTACCTGGCCCAGAGCAGAGAAATCCTCAACAGGGCTGTTGGAGAGAGAGATGGATGGGACCAGGAGACTAAACACACTGGCATATGCTACAACATCTGTTCCACACAGAGGCAGCTCTCTGCTTTCCTTTGGAGACACTCCTTTGCCCTCCAAGGATCCATCCTCTCCCCAACCCATGACAAAACCCACTGAGCCCTCCACCGTGGCTTACACTGGAAAAGTGGGGAATGAGGGAACAGCCTCACTATGGCTCCCGCCTCTGCCAACACTTTCCTACAAACACCTCACATCAGGGGAGTTCTGGTGGTTTTAGACAGACTCTCCCTGATGTGAAACATCCTCACCCAAACCCTGCAATGCCTCCAAGGCTGGCATAATCTCCCATGGGATCCTGCTCATGGTCTGTTTTCGGCTGTCCTTTGAAGTGACTGAAGTAAGGTGCTGGAGACCCACAGATACTTCAGCCTACATTTTAAAAGCATGATTTCCAAGGACTTTGAACTCTACACTGCCTCCTAGAATCATGGATAGGCAAGACCTGGGAGGAAAATAAACTAAAAGGTTCTGCCAAAAGAAACAGCAGGCACAGGCTCTGCAAACACACACAAAGCCTCCCAAAATAAGCAGCCATCCTGGCAGGACAGTGGATGAGTGCAGTCCCCATATGCTGATTTCCTTCTTGGCATCCTGTGGAAATCATGCCTTGTTACAACCTCCTGGAGCCTGAGGGAACAGTTCCAAGATGACAAGAAGAATTCAAAGGAAAGTACGGGGCTTGCTGCTGAGAGCCCAGGCTGAGAAATTAAAATGTAGTGACAGAAGGAAGCAATGTGGAATATTTCTGTTATGAAACTGTTTTCTGATACACTCTTGAAAAGACAGAAGTAGTCACTGGATTCAGCTTGTGAGTTCTATTCCTGCAGCTCCTGATCTAGCTAGGCACACTGAGGAAAAACCAACCCCTCTGATCTCTGATCCCTTAGTGACTTCTCTCTGCCGAATGCTGTAACCAACCAGATCTCTCAGGAGACCAAAATAAATGAAGAAGGCAGCCTCTTCTTGAATTCACTTGAATACATCCATGTTTTATTTGCTTAAATAAAGGTAGAACCTTGGTTTTACAGTTCCAGTTCTGTAGCAATAGCAACAACCACAGTAGCACGAGTGGACACAGGGAAGGGATGGCTGTTGGCACCAAACTTTGCAACAGATTTCAAAATCCCGGCTGCTTTGGGAATTGCGCATTTCATTTAAAATAAATAAAACAATTTAAATATACTTTTTAAAAAACCCACACACATAAGCCTAATATTATAGGGGGGTTTAATATAAAAAAGTCAACAATCCAACGTCTGTTAGAAATAAAAGGTAATGTGTAACATGTGCACAGTGAGGCTCTTGAGATTTAGCTACTGGCATTGACATGCACAGGGTGCCATAAACAGCACTGCACATGTGCCTCCTACACCGTGGCTTATTGAGTCCATACAAGGTGCCAGTCCTCCCACTGATCCCAAGAGATCCATGCTAGGCAGCAGTTCCACCCACAGGGAGGTTTCACCCGTTTCACCTGGAGGACAGTCCTTTCCCCCACGAAAGAATGCCCCTGGCCTCAGTATCTCATTGCAGATGATGGGCCACCCATGGCACTCCATGGGCAGCAAGATCTTACTGTCCTGGTGTAAAGCCCTGGGTCAAAGCCACGAGCTGCCCAGGCATTTTAGTTATATTTAAGACTCCAAAATTTCACCAACTGAATTTTGCAAAGCCTTTTAGTTCTTTAATACCTTGAGTTTGTGTAAAACAAAAAAGCTACAAGCTTTTTCCCAAGAGATTTCTTTTAATTTAGTGAGAAAATAGGCAATTTCGGCAAAAGGTTCACAGAGTAAATACAGCCAAGGTAGGAGTGTTTCACTAAGCAGTCCCAGTGTGTCAGGGCTGGAGAAGCCCTGGTGCTCCCTCAGCTTTTTGGATGTGCCCTAGAGGATGCTGAGCTGTGGGAAGGGCGCCCAGGCTGTAGCTGCATTCGCAGGTGGGCTGCTGAAACAGGGGTGAGATGAAACACACAGCTGCAGCCAGCCTGAGGAGGCAGCGTGAGATTTTCCTTGCAGTTTATAGGCTACAAAACCTCCCTTTCCAACACTTTCCTCCCTTCACTATGGAAAGCCTTGATTCTGCTGTTAATATGTGGCTTAAAGGAGAGGCAGGTGCTGCTACTGAGCACACATGTCAACCCCAGGACCAAAGCGCGGCCAACCCTGGACCTCTCTGGCTGTCCTTTCCCCAGGAAGCTGTCATCTCTGTGCCTGTGATTCCCTGGCTGAATTTATCATGCTCTGCCTTTTGGAGACTTCACATCCTGCTGATAGACAGATTAAAACTCCCATCCCACCTTTATCTCACTGAGGTGTGACAGAGAGCTGGGCTGGATATTGGCCTGTCTGGGGATACTCCACCTCTCATGGGGAAAGAGGAGAGCCCAAACCTGGTGCCTCTGGCTTTGCCTGCCTGTGGTGTCCCCAGGTTTGCAGCAAGAGGAGGGAGAAGACCCAAAATGCAGCATAGGGGTATGAAAGTCTCCAAAGAGCAGTGTGTGGAGCAGGGGCAGCTGCCGGCCATGGTGGGAGCAGAGATAACACTGCAGCCATCCAGGCTCAGGGAAATGATGGCCTGAAGTGAACAGCATTTGCAAACTGAACATGGCAGAGTCTGTGCTCTCACCACCTGCTTAGGGCCAAGACACAATGGGATGATGCAGCCCAGCAGAGCTGATCTGATTCTGCTGGGAAGAGCAACTGGGGTCCTGGTCAAAAGGTTTGCTCCTCTGGGAGAATAGAGATGGATCAGAAGGATCTGGGTGCAGCTGAACTGCATATCTGGGAAGCACAGGACCTGTATGAAGGCAAAATATGCCTTTCTTGTGGCTTGGTGGAGGGCTCCAGGGAGGTGCTATGAGGTGGCAGAGCTCCTCTAGCATTTCCAAAGGTTTGCAAAAGTCTGTTGCCACTTTTGTACCATACAGCAGTAGTTACAACCTGCTATGCCCCATGTGAATGTAACTGGAGTAAAAGCTGCTGCCATCCCACCCCTAAGCGTGCATCCTTCACTTACAGAAGCAATGCTTCCCAGGGAGGTGGATGAGGTTTCCCAGGTTCCCCACTCTCTGCTGGGCTCTGGCAGCCCACAGCCCAGGGAACAAATGCACTACAATTTCAGGGCTCTGATGTTTGCAACTTGAAGCCCGGCTGTTGCTGCGACATGCATGTTCTCCCTGGGAAGAGACGCTGTAAAAGAGCACATCCCAGCTTGGCAATACCAACTCCATGCTTAGCAGGGAAGTGAATCTGAGCCCGGAATGCTTCTGGGTTTTACTTTTACCGGTGCTGTGAGAAAGCCTGAAAAACCTCCAGAGCCATGGGAACATGGATGCTGTTATTCCTCCACGCTTGGCAGGGCTGACAGGTCTGTGTGTGTCACCTGCACAGGGACTGTGCTCCTGCTGGAAGCTCTTGGTGGCTGCAATTAACTTGTACTTAAGCCCAGATAACAACTGATTTTTGGGATTTGTTTTGGTTGCTCTTCATACAGTGTGTCTAACAGCCAGCAGCATTTTTAAAACTTGAGCTGGCAACAAATTCCCACAGTTGTAGGAACCTCTAAAGGAGGAGATGTATGCAGGGTACCTTGCTGATTCTTTCAGCAGCTGCTGTTAGAAGGCAGAAGAGGTCAGACTTGAAGTCAGCCAGATGTGAGCTGAGGGAAAACCTTTCCCTGCTCCCCCCTTCTAATGTGGCACTGTGCTCTCGGCTTGGGTGGTGGCTTTGGGACCGCCAGGGGGAAGTAGTGGTGATGCCTGGAAGTCTGGTTCTGACATCACAAATCCTCATCGGCAGCCCCAAATTTTTCCCCACTCATGGACGAGAGCTCACCTTGTCCTGCTGCCCTGCCCTGCTGATGAACAGGCAGGGAGGGACCTCAGCTTTGTAGAAGGTACATCCTTCAGCCATGGCACGAATGGTGCATGGTAAAAGGTGGCTCTTGCCAACAGCAAACAGAGCCCAACACTGTTTGCAGAGGCCCAGCCCTGGTGACAGTGGACAGCAAGCTCTGTGCAGTGACAGGCAGAGGGAGCCCCAGGCTAGAAAGCAAAAGGATGAGCAGGGAAAGGTGTCCAAGCCATCCAGGAGATGAACAAGTCCCTGGCACAGGGGTGGAAGCTGAGGCTGCTGTCCCCACGTGGTCACAGCCAGGCAGATATGTGATATCCACAGGTTTTGAACACCTCTGCTGTTTAGGAAAACTGATTAAAAGCAAACATCTCCTCGCTCCTCAGCAGCCCCCCTGGCAGGGCTTGCCAGCACACGAGGGCTGGAGCCTGTTCCAAACCTGGGCCGCTGCACAAACCAGCTCCAGGGGAATGGGGCGGTTCAGAGATGGAAACTGGAACTGCAGGATACAGAGCCTGGGATCTTGAAGGAAAGATCAAGAAATGTTAAGTGAATTAAAATCTAGAGACCTGGGGAAGTCTGACATAGGTAAATAAACAGTAACAATCACATTCTGTAAAAATCTGTTTTACGAACAGAACATTCTCCTTAAAGGACCTGCTTTTTAGAGACTGCAAGAGCTGCCTAGATAGCATTCACTCCCCATGAATAGGAGTGTTCAGCCCCGTTTAGAAATCAGATCCCTCTAAAACACTTTGCACTAATGCTCCAGTCTCTTCCACTCACAGCTGCCCTGAAGAGGACAGGATCACCCTGGATTCCCCCAGAGGAAATGGAGGAATGCTCATGCTCTGCACACTCAGAGACTGCAGTCCTGGTGGGAACAAGCTGCTGACACAAGGCAGAGATTGCCCTGCTCTAACACACAGCATAGGGGAGGCTGCTTGATTTGAACTGCAAAATTTACCATCCAGCAGCTCATCACAGTGGGAATCACAGTCAGCAGCTGGTGTTTATGTGCTCAGGGCAGGCTCCTATGTGCCTACGGGCAGTCACAGCTTTGGCCAAGCACTTCCAGGGGAAGTTGCACGACATGAGGTTCGAGTGGCAAAGACAGCAGTCAGTGAGCACTCATCTCTTTGCTACACAGACAGCCTCGAACTAACACCTAGCAGGGGGCAGAAGCTGGGAGCAAAGCCCAGCATCCTTTCTAGGAGGCTCCTTGGGGCCCCCATACCCATCTTTCAGCCACCTTGAACAGAGGTGGAACTGGTGCAGTTCCCTCCCTTTTGGACTGAAGACAGCAGCCAGTTAACTGAGCAGACACCCTTGACCAGTGAAGTCCATCACAGGAATTACAGATAAAACATACTGGATTTCCCGCAAGGGAGGAAGAGCCAGGCCAATGCCATGGGTTAACTGTGCTGAGTAGTACTGCACCTGACACAATAGGTGATACAGTGAATAGTTCCATGTTGTAGCATTCAGATGGGAACATCCATGCTAGAGCAACTGAAGACATGGATCCACCAGCTAATGAAGTGCAGCCATCACTGGCACCAGACAGTGAGTGGATATAACAGCTGACCATGCATGAGCCCCCCAACCACCTGCACACCTAGGAGACAGCCCACCCACCTACCATCTGGTCTGCCAGAGCACATCATCTGAACACAGTGATTCCTTGTGACAGAAACCAGCTGAAGTTTCACACTCCAGATCTCCTGAGTAGCTCCAAACACTCTGACATGCCCTGGCGAGTGTCCACATCGGTAATTTTCACCCAGGGCTTCAAGGTACGAGAAGTGAGATCTGGTGTTGAGCCTCCACAAGAGACAAGGAAACATGTATTAAACAACAGACATAAATAACAGAAAATAACACTCACACAAGACAGAGAGAGGTGAAGAAAAACAGACCAGAAATAGGCCACTACAAAGAAACAACGCTGTCACATTCAAATACAGGCCCATCTCTCCTTCATATACTGCTCCAGATCAGAGCTCTAACAATTCTCATCACAGTTCAGTCTCAGGACACAATGCACTTATCCCAAACAACAGATACACACATTCCAGACTCTCCAGTGTTTGGCTTTCTCACAGTCACATGAACCAAAGTCTTTATGACAAGTTTTTTCAGGATGCTGAGCAGGCTTTGCTTTGGCAGTATGGTCATGAGTGGGTCTATTTTTTTTTTTTTTTGAGTTCAGGACTTAAATACTTCAAGGAGTGTCTAGGGTGCTCTCAGCTTTGATCTGCAGGCAGTTCTTGGTACAGAACAGATCGCTACTGTCTTTAGTGAATTTAAAGGACTTTAACCCAGTCCTTTAAACCAGCTAAAACAGGCAGAGATGGAAGCAAGACTACGCTCACATGCTCTGTTAAACAGCTCCCTCCTGTGGATACATGCTCTGTGCCTGAGAATTCTAGGCAGGATTCAGATGGTGAGGCTGCAACCCCCCAGTGAGCAAACCACCTATTGTCCTTGTGGCCACTCTCCTCAGAGTGCCCCAGGGCTGCCCAGGTGTGTTCTGGTCCAGCTGCTGGCTCCAGCGGTGTTCCTGAAGAAGCAGCCACTCAACAACAGGAAGACCCCGATTTGGAGCTGGAATGCAGGTCAATGGTGTGGCCCAACATGCAGTGCTCCAGCTGCTCCTCCACCGCCAGCACCTGTCGCACAGCTTCCTCAAAGGCCACTGTCACATTGGTGTCATCCTTGGCACTAGTCTCCAGGTACGGATAGTTACCGTTCTCCATGCACCAGGCCCGGGCCTCCTCTGTGCTCACTTGTCTCTCCAGTTTGTCTATCTTGTTGCCCAGGACTACAAACGGGAAGTGTTCAGGGTCCTTCACATCAGCATAATAGACAAACTCCTTCTGCCAGTTACTGAGGTTCTCGAAGCTCTGCCGGTCATCCACACTGAAGGTCAGCAGGCAGCAATCTGCCCCCCGGTAAAAGGGCGTCCGCAGGCTCTTGAATCGCTCCTGTCCTGCTGTGTCCCAAATCTGGAGGGTCACAAAACGTCCATCCACCTCCAGGTCCCGGTTTAAGAACTCCACCCCGATTGTGTGGAACGCCTGCGAGTCAAACTTGTTGGTGACGTACCGATTCATGAGGGAGCTTTTCCCAACTCCACCATCCCCAAGGAGAATGACCTTCAGGAGCAAGGACTTCCCACTCATTGCAGCAGGAGAGAGGGGCGGGGTACCAAGGCAATCTGCAGGGTTCAGAAATAGTACAAAACCGCCATTTGACTTGTGGATTCTGCAGAACAACACACATGGAAAAACAGAATATGGTATTTTCATCCCCACCTCTAAAGAAGTTTTGTGTATAGGAGGTAATCTCGTATATAGGAGGTAATCTCTTTTTTTTAAAGAGAGATCTTATTATTCTAATCTCTCTTATTAAGAGAGATTAGAGCTGAGAACTGGACAAGCTTTCAGGCACACGAGTCCTCCATCAGGTCCAAAATGGATTCAGCAGGTCACCATTCCAAGTGCAAGGTAAGGACAACTGTTTTGAGTTTAGTACCAATTGTACCACTTTTGGAGAAAACTTTGTTATCTATAAACTCATCCGGTTTTTCCAAACATATCATCACTAGTTAAACATTTCTCTTGGCCTGCATCCTCAGGCTATCACAGAAACAGCAAAATCACCAGGGGTGCCTATCACAAGGCCTTCCTTTCCACTGTACCATCACCAGCTAAATAATTTCTCCTTTCTGACTCGCTCTACTGGAAGGATTTTTACAGATGTGCAGGTCTAATATCAATACAAGTCATTTGTCAAGGCAGCTCTTGATCACCCCGAGGATGCTGACTCACCGGCGGAGCTGCGCGTGATGCTGCGGCTCAGAAGGGGTTTCCCAGGCACAGAGACCAGCTGCTCTGCTGCTCCTTGCTGGCAATGCTTGTCACAGCCCAGTTTGCTCAGGCTCAGGTGCAAGTTTGCACTGCAACAACCCCAGCACCACAGGTTCCTTATTCAGCAGCCTCCAGGCCAAGTGCCAACACATCCTCCCACTCGCAGGGACACTCTGAGGCCTGGCATGGAATAAGATGTTTGTCTGGCTGTTGCACTGTACCTGCTCTGGAAATACAGTTGTCTCAGGGACGGTCCAGCGAACACTTTCCTCCAGTGTAACAGTCACTAAAAAACAAACATCACTCATCAAGGTTGCCAGAGCTGCCCGTGGTGTCTTTCAGCTCATGATGCCCATCCTGGATGGAAGAACAACAGCAGATCTCCAGGAAGCTGCAAGTGCAGTACTGCTAGTTGGAGTAAAACAGGCAAGAACAAAGCACTAAGAAGCTTCCCTTGTCCTAATTGAAAACACAGCACACCTCTGGCCAGGGAAGAGCCAGTACCATGTGGATGCTACACCCCAAATATGAACTGAGTAAATTGAATGGGCTCTGATGTGAGTGCCCAGGCCGTGCACCCTGTGCCTCCCCTCAGCCCAGGGGATATTGATGGCTGTGATCTGCTTGCCCTGCCTACTCATACACTCTGGAATCTGATTTGAAGACTGAACATGCACCTGAACCTGCTAACCAGTAGAGTGAGCCAGCTGGCAACAGCCTGGGAGCTTGCTTACACCTGCTACCAACATTCCTGGGAAGGGTGTGGATGAACAGTGCTGCTAAGTGATGAAACCTCCAACCCATCAAAGCAGGAGTGTGTGGCGCTGCTCAGAACAGCATCCTACTCTGTCCAGGCCAAACCCCACTCTCTGCATTAATCGTGGGGGGCCCTGTTCACCTTTGATGCTGCTCTTTTTGCACTGCTTTCAAATCATGCGGTAACTGCACAGCCAAAAGGAGAAACTTCTGCTTTTAATGAGTTTCAGTGCTTACTGCACAAAAGGCTCACTGATTTCACTTCCCTGCACAGAAACAGCCCAACCCAAGCACAGCTGAGCTAACCTGATGGGACATCTGTGGAGCAGTGTGTGGTCCAGCAGTCCAAAAGCAAAGAACAAACCACAATTGTCACAAGAGACAAACAGAAACTGCAGCACAGCTCCTCGGGGCCACTGGCTTAGGTGAACTCCCCCGAGCAGGTGAGCTGCTCAGTAACACCCTTCCTCCTCTTCCAAACCTTGCTGAGTGTGGGGGCGGGTTTAAGACGGTCCCTGTCACCCCTCCTGGCACAGGCCATCAGCCCCGAGCACACCTTCTGCTTAGAGAGGGTTTGTTAGCAGGCGACTCGTTTTAAAAATGCCGCACAGGTGATGCCGGGCTGCCCCACAGCCCCCAGGCCAGCGGGGCGCTGGCAGCCCTGGCACAGCTGTGGCACACCGGGGGCACAGCCGGGGGACATCCCGGACACAGCCGGGACACAGCCCGGACACCGACAGCACGACGCCCCTTGTGAGCTACCCCAGAGGCCGCTCCCCAGCGCAGCAGGGCCGCCCGCACCTGTGCGCAGGTACCACCAGCAGGGCGGGCGCGCAGGGCCACGACACCCCCCGCCGCTCCCCAG
>VWZF01002944.1:131091-141361 GCA_013396755.1 Sclerurus mexicanus | reverse complement strand
CCCCCTCACCACCCCCCCTGCCACTCCCCGCACAGTCCCCCCTGTCCCCACTCACTGCCTGCCCCGTCATGTCACTCACTGCCAGCCCCTGTCACTCCCCTCACAGTCCCTCCTGTCCCCCTGTCACTGCCTGCTCCCCTGTCCCCTCAGTCCCTCAAACTTCCCCTCATGCCCCCTCACTGCCTGCCCCGTCAGACCCCTCACAGTGCCCACATGTCCCCCCTGTGCCCCCTCAGTGCCCTCCCCTCGCTCCTCGCTCTCCTGTCCCATGTCCCCCCTTTGTCACTTCAGTGACAGCCCCCCAAAGGAGTGCGACTTCTCCCACCCCTCCCCGTCACCCGTGGGACCAGGAGCAAGAATGCCTTAAAGAAAGAGGTTCCCGGAGAAAAGCAGCAAATACAAACATTACAGAACGTTGAAAGGAAAAAATAGTAGCAAGGTCACCCAAGCCTAGGCGAAACAGTGAGGGAGGGTGAAATCAGCCCCCCAGGTGGCTGCAGAGGGATTTTGGGGAGCAGGAGCCACTTGCATGGTTCCTCCCAGCAGGCATCATCAGCTCTTCTTCCTACCGGTGCCTGGTGCCTGCTGAGATACACCTTCAAACTTAGGGACACATCTCACTGGAGCTGCAAGATGCCCCCAGCACCTTCCCCAGTGGGACAAGAGCAGGGACCCCTCGAATGGACACCCAGGGCTTCTGGCCATCTGAACACAACAAGAGCTCCAGGGCCAAGCGAGTGCCACAGAAGTGCATTGATTCCCTCCTCCCCCCTGGAAAAGCATGAGATGCGAGGAGGATTTAAATTAAGCCAGGGATTATATTAATACCAGCCTCGATCTGTCAGAGGAGATGGGGGACAAGGGAAGCCTAGGGAGGCAAGGAAGGGATGGCCAGGATGAGGGCCCTAGGGCGAGGGTGTTGGCAGTCTGGGATCAGGGAAGCCCAGGGAAATGAGGGATCTCCTGGGGCATGCATTTGGGGCGCCAATGTACACACCAGCACCCGGGCCAGGAGCTCAGGATGCTGCTGGTGCAAGGGACAGACCCAGCCCACACCATGCACTGGAGGTCTCTCTAAACTATCCAGGTCCCCATGCCAGCCCTTACAGGACCATGCATTGCTGGAGTGAACCTCTGAGCAGGGCACACTTGCCCCTGCCAGCTCCCTTTGCCTGGCAGCCGTTTAATCCTGTTATTTGCCAGTACTTATTAATTAGAGATCTGATTTAGCATGTAAGGGGCAAGACACCTTCTGAGGAAGAAAGAGCCTCCATGGCAGATCCTGCTAAGGCAACAGGGGCACAGTGCTCTGCAGCCATGCCCTGACACCCTGGACCACCCCCTCAGGGCTGGCAGATGCCAAATCCTCAGGGGATGCTGCCTACAGGGTTTAGGGAGGTCAGCATGTCCCTGCAGTACAGCCAAGGACACCGCAGGGCCTGTGACCCCAGCTGCCCGTGCCTGTGCTCGAGGGGCCCCCAGGTACCTCCAGGCTAATCCACGAGTGCTGACAGCTGTTGGGGACTCACTTGCCCATCTGAGCAGGGATGTGCCCAGTCTGGTTTGGCTCCCGGTGGCCATGCAGCCTGGTTCCCTTGCTGAGCTGGGCAACAACCTGTTTGGCATCTACGGTGGACTGACCCTGGTGCCCACCAAGCTGCCCTATCACTCCCCTCCTCAGCAGGACAGGACAGAGTAGGAGAAAATAAGATGGAAAAAACTTGTGGGATAAAACAAAGGCAGTTTAATAAAGCAAAAGCCACATGTAAAAGCAAAGGAAAGCAAAGGATTTATTCTCTACTTCTTACCAGCAGAAGATGCCTGGCTGCTTCCTGAGAAGAAGGGCTTCAGCACAGATAGTGGTTGCTCCAAAAGATGGTTGCCTTCTTGTGTCTCTACAGCAACTACACTGACAGGCCTTCTTGCGTGTCCTCTCAAATAGCACACATGGGCTTCCAGCTTAAAGGTGGGTTCCCCATCCCACTCCCTACTGTCCTCCCCCCAGTCAGGCAGGGAGAACCTACAGAGTACACCAAATAGCACGGAACCTGGGGTTCCCTTTCCTTCTGACCAGGGCAGGAAGGGACTGACTTCTTGGGGTGCCGCTGACAGCCAAGGCACTGGCCTATGAGGAGGGACGGATATTTCTCCAAAGTTCTGGAGCCAAGAAGACGCTCTCTCCACAGCTGGTGTATCCATATCTGGGTAATATATTGCTGCCAAGCTATTAGAATGACACTAGGGCATTCTGAATCACCTTCCTCCACATGGCTCACATGTGCACAATGCCCTCTGGATCTTTGGAGACCTCATCATTGTCTAGATCACTGTAGATGTCTGTAAATGACTCCCAGCACTGCTTAGTTCTCTCAGGTGCTGAGTGCCTTCACCTGTGGTGGTCCATTTTCCTGAGTAGTTCACAAGATCTTCCCTGAATTAATATCTTACCCTCACACTTGAGAGGAGATGCCTGCAAATACTGCAAATTGCTGCCAGTGTTAATTAGTACTAAACAGCTCATGTAGCATGAGCAGGGACCTCAGGAGCCTGCACAATAAAGCCACCTACATCAGTCCTGGGTAGGGAGAGGGGGATGTATTCCCTGATCCTCTCCACAAGACAGCTACCCCAGCAGAGCAAGGCCATCAGTGCCAGGGCAAAGCACAGAGCTGTGGTTTGCACTAACACATTCCCATGCCCAGCAAAGCAAAGAGATAAGCAGTGCAGCCAACAAACTGTGACCCAACGGGAGCTGCCTGCTTAGTAAATACTACAGCTACAGCACACTTAGCACGAGTTAAGGAACGGGCTTATCTGGGCACGACCTTGTGAGCACAGAGAGCTGGCACTGGATAGGGCCTCTCCTGTGGGTCCTGGGCACCCCTGGGCAGAGGGATTTGTCTGATGGAGATGGGGATGTGAACCCAGGAGCTGCTTAATGGGTGGGGAGTACCAGGGTTGTAGGGGCTGCACCGGAGCACTGGGGCAGGGACTCTGCAGGGCAGTGGGCTCCTGCAGCATGAGAGGTTTTACTCCCCTGGGCTTGGCTGCAGCCCTGCCCAGAGAGGCTGCAAGCACATATGTCATTGCCTGGCTCTCACCCTCAGCTCTGGGTGTTAGGGCAAATGCTAGGAAGCTGGTGCCAAGGTGAGGAGCTCTGATCCAGCTTCGAGAAACTGTCAGCCCATGGTCACACAGCACTGCCAGGTTGTGCCCCAATTAATTCATCCCACGTCCCGTGCTGCAGCTGGGGCTTGGGTCTCTGCCTTTGTTCCAGCCCCAGTGCACGGCTCCACAGCTGCTTCTCCAAGGCCTGTACCCAGTGGCAGCTCCAGCCCATGGCATCTGCTCCAAACACTCCCCAGCACTCAGACACTATGAACAGTCCTGCCACCCTTTGCCTTGGCCACCCCAGTTTCCCCCGAGCCCACAGCTCTGGGCAGTGGTTGACAAGCACCTCATTGTGCATTTACCTCCTGAAGAAGGAGCTCCACAGCTGGAGCAAAGCTGTAGGAGACACCCACTGTGCATCCCCCTCTACCCCACACAACCTGTGCTTGTGCAGTTTCTCTGGGCTGGTCTGAGGCAGCAGGGAGGGGCACATGCCTGGGCTGCAGAGTTGCCTCTGAGACACAACACTGCAAGCAGGGGCTTGTCCCACCATCAATGCAACTGCCGGCCTGGCAGAGGCCCAGCTGCACACCTCTGCCACAGCCTCTGTCCTCTTCTGCTTGTCCATCCCCTGCTCTTCCCTGAAGCGCCTTGGTCAGTGATCAGGGACATGTTGCGTGAAAAGGTGGCAGAGCAGGTAGCACCATAGGAGGAAGCACCAGGCATAGGTCTACCCTGATGTAGGTGCATAGGCAGGCTGGGGTTTGGGCGACACCCCAAGGCATCTGTTACAACATGTTTATCTGCTTCCCATGGCTCCTGAGCTGGTTCCTGGAAAGCCACAGAGGTGTCTGGCAGGCACTGGCTCACAGCTGGGAGGGGAGTTAGGTCTGTGTTGCCATGGGCACTGCTCTGGGACTTGCAGCAAAGGCACAGGGTAGCAGGGACAGAGGAGGGGCACAGAGAGTCATGTGGCATCCTGGCTGCCTCTTGACAAGGAAAGTGCCTAGACAGAGGGAAACTGCTCCTACTCCAAAGGTACCTCCACCTTCCCTGTTGGTGATTCTGGGTGCAGCAGGAAAGGACATATGCCCATGGTGACCCCTCAGCTCATACCCTGCACCACACCCTCTGTGCCCAGCTCACACCCTGTACCATGCTCTCTGTGCCCAGCCTGGTCCTGGGTTCCCTGCAGGCAGCTGGACACTCCTGCACAAGTTCATCCAAGCAGGTCTGGGTCTCTGACACCAGTGCCACCAGCACTGGCAGTGGGGCATGCAGGTTTTGGGACAGCAGTGTCACTGAGGAGAGGACATGGACCTCTGCCTTGTCCAGACTGAGTGAGGTGACATTGCCTTAACAGGTGACACCTGCCATGGAAAGGCTTGGATTTTGTTTTTCCCCTCCTCAAGGTTTCCTCACACCACACACGTGCAAAAGCAGCCTCAGGCACTCCTGGCAAACCCCAGCCAGCTGTGCTGTGGCTTGGACACTGGGTGCATCCCTACTGCCATCAATCCCATGGGTGTGAGCCCCCACCTTGTCTCCCCCCGGCTTCACAGGCTGCCATATCCCAGCTGTTGCCTGTGAAGAGGAATAAATCATGGGGAGAAAGCTATGCGCTGGAAACAGAGGAACAAAATGGCTTTTCATGCAATAATCCTTTGTAATAAAACACCAGGGGCAAGAAAGATGATAAACAATGTCTGCTGTGTGAGCCAGCTGCTTCCTAAAATAAAGCACTCCTCTGCTCCGTCAGCTGCCCCAGCTCGGGTGCAAGTGCGGGCGCCGCCGCACGATACCGGAGCCGTGTTCCCGCAGGAGCACATGCTCCCGCAGCTCCAGGCACGGCCTCTGGGGCCCTCGGGAATCTGCAGAATGCAACTGAGGGGGCCAGAGATGAGTAATTAGTTCCAGCCGCTCTCAGGAGCGGGCTGGGAGCCCCCCAAAGGCTCGGCATCCCCAGGCGCCAGAAGCACGCGTGCCGCCCGGCGAAGGCATTCAGCAGGGTTGCTCCCACCTGCGCCTCCTGCCAGGAACAGATGCAGGAGCTGGGGGCTGCAGGGGCACTCCGTGCGTAACTTCCCAGCTTTGTTTAGCCCCGGGTGCTGGCAGGAGCCCCATCCCAAGCAGGAAGCTCTGAGCACTCCCGGTTCATCACTGCTCTGGCTGAGCCCTTGCTGGCAGGGGATGAGTAAGCTCCTGTTGGTAAACCTGACCTCCTGGCCATTATTTCAAGAGCAGCAATAACTTCTCTGCTGCTGGGGAAGGCGTCAGGGTGTGCTGAGTGTGGCTCTGCTGGCCACTGCACAGCCCACGGGCCAGTTTCTCAGTGCAGGTGTCTGGAGGGGCCTGGCTTGCTGCACTGGTGCCTTTGGACCCCCTCATCAGGGACAGCAGCTTTCCCTCCCCATGGCCGTGGGGTCCATGGGGCTCTCCAGCACAGTGCTGCCCTCCACCATAGGATGGGGACAGCTCATCTGTTCGTCCTCCCCTGTGTCACCAAGTGTACGCATCACACACAGCTCTCACAGCCCATGCTGGCCTGCTATCAACTCCTTTGCTGAATGATCGTGGTCAGTACCCCAAACAACACCTTTCCCCGTTACTGCTCATTCTCTTCTGCTTTCCTCTTTCACAGCCACACATATAACTGTCCACACACACGTATCCTCCCCAATCACTCCCAGCAGAGGTTTTGCCTGGCAGCTCGTGCTTCCTGCCCCTTGCCTCCCCTCTCCACCCCTGCCATCACAGGGTGGTTTGAGCTCTGTGCTTGGCAATGTGTCCACACAAGCAGCAGAGACCTGGCAGAGAAAGGCTGACCTGAGTGATGGAGAAGTGGTGACATGTTTTCCCCAGGGATACAGGGAGCGAGGTGTGGGCAGGATCCACCCATTGGGGAGCTGCAGCATCCACCTGGCCATGCAGACTGGCTTCACTTTATCTTGCTTGCTCTGGTAACAAACATACTCCTCCCAAGGTGGGGTTTGCTTGCACTCTGACTGCAGTGTGAGGCGGCGGTTGGTGATTTCTTGCCATCCAGGAGCTGCCCAAGGGCCTGGTCACTGAAACGTCTTGGCTTTCACCACTTTCTGCAGCAAAAGCCTCCCTTGCCCTGGGTGATCCATGCTGCAAACTAGTGTGGTGCTGTGGGATCTGAGGCCGGTGCTGCAGTCTGGCAGGGAGAAGTGAAGCACTGGAGCACAAGGGCTGCCAGCACAGGGTCATGCAAAGGCTGACTCAAGGACCTCCTGCCAGAGATGGGG
Source organism: Sclerurus mexicanus (assembly GCA_013396755.1). Lineage (NCBI taxonomy): Eukaryota > Metazoa > Chordata > Aves > Passeriformes > Furnariidae > Sclerurus > Sclerurus mexicanus. The sequence goes on along the minus strand of VWZF01002944.1, from coordinate 134,981 downwards.
TTATGATCCTCCACACAAGGGTATGTGGGGCCAAATCCTCTCCTGGCTGAGTCAGAGGGAATGGAGCAGTGGCAGGGGCAGACACCCATCCCAAGCGCAAGCCCTGATCTGAATTCACCTCTGATCTGAATTCACCCCGTGCTGCTGATCACCAGGTATTTGCCCAAATTCGTCCTGCCGGTGACTCAGCCTTCTCCTCCCTCCTCTGCAGTGGGGCCACGCTCACCACCTGAAGGAGCATGGGAGGAAACTGCCCATGGGAGCAGCAGGATGGGCCCCATGCATGGTATTCTCCTGGCATTGCCAAGAGGGACTCACAAGTAACTCACCTGCTGCCCAGCGAGGGAAGGGGCATTGAGCCCTGCCAGGAAAGCCCAGTTCCAAGGATGGCATCCTCTGTGCGTGGGTGCTCCTGGGACAGCCCGTGCTGCTGAAGCCACCACATCTCTAAGGGACAACAGTCTGGCAGCTGTCCTGGCCACCCACACCACTGGCAGCTGTGGGCCCATGTGTGTCAGGGTGAAAAAGGGAAGGGCTGGGATAGGGAGGGAAAGAGTTTATGTAAAGGGCTTTTCTGTAATGTTCCCCCCTTTCTGGCTCATGCTCTGCTGGCAATAGGGACATTTTGGGCACTGGGCTTCAAAATGTCTTACTTTTTACTCTGAGACCTGAGGATACGGAATATGAGTGGTGTGCCTGGTACTTCCCTGTGCACTGTTCTGACAAGGGATGTGGGTGGGACAAGTGCCTGGGCTGCCTTCATTTTAGGTGGACTCGGACACATTGGCCATACAACCCACTGAGATGTGTTTGCTGGGACTGGGGTGCTGCCCCCAGCTCCAACTGATGTCCCTGGGTTCAGACTGGGACTGCCAGCCCCTGGGGTGGCTTCCTCGGGGCCAAGACCTGGCTGTGCCAGCACTTGACCCCATGTCTAAACCAGTATTGCTGCATTCCTGGGGTGGCCCCAGTGAAAAAGCAACCCAAACCTGGTGGTATCAACAACACTGTCCTCACCCTGCAGATGCCTCAGATGCATAGGGGTCCCATGGGCCACTTCCACAGGCTTGGGGTCAACACTGGAGCACTACCAGCTGCTGGCACCAGCCACACAGCCATTTAGAGCAACTACTGAGGAGCCACAGCCCTTGTCCTGGCTGGGAAACCAGTTGACCCCATAGGAAGAGGGTGCCCAGCAGCCCTGAGCAGTCTCTGCTGCCTGTGTGTGCAGCACAGGGTGAGGGGGAGGCTTTTGTGAGCACAGTGGTGCCGGGATGGGACACTCCTGCTGTGGCCTTGCAGAAGTCCACATGACTCAGGCAGAGATAAATACACTGGTGCTTTTCCATGCCCGCAGAGGGGCCCGTTGCAGCACGTTGCAGCAGGGAGAGGCACTGGGGCGGTGTCGGGAGCAGTCAGGGTGCTCTGTGCAGCCACCATGATATCTCTACCAAGATCAACAATGCCACTTTGTGTTTCCATCCCAAAAGCTTCTCTTGGTTCAGCTCAGGCACTTGAGGACAGTGAAAGGGTTCAGGCTGGCTTTACCTGCCTGCCCCTGCCTGGTGAGAGAAACCACCGCCGAGCAGGGACACAAGCCCTGCTGGGATGATGAGCAGCTGTTGCCACCCCTGTCCTGGCTGTTGGCACTGGGAAAAGGATTCCCGTGTCCAGGATAGGGTTCTGCCCTCGGGATATCACGGTGCTGGAGGGGAAGGGGCACAGCCACCCTGGCATGCACTGGGTTTCCCAGTACTCAGCCCAGTGTAGCAGCAGCCCCAGTTGGGCCTCATCATCGCTTCCCACTGCCCTCACCCCATGGAAAACCCCACACACTGCCCTGACAGCATGTAAGCATCAACCTCTTACCTGCTGCTCTTTCAATTCTGCTTTTTAAGGGGTGAAGGCAGTGGCAAGCACACAAGGCAGTGTTATTTGCAGTCCTTGGCAGGCAGCGTGGGTGGAGGCAGTAGGCAGATAGGCACCGTGTCCGGACAGGCACAACAGCCCCGTGTTTGTCCCAGCTGACCAGGCTCACTAGGGACACTGGCCAAAACTGTTAGCTGGCAAGTTTAGGCCAGTCCACCTCCATCTCCTCCATAATTGGCCTAGTGCATTCAGTGACCCTGCAGGCCAGGTGGAGGTGAGGAAATTCTGGGAACAGCCAGGAAGCCTCAGCATAGAACTGGAGGCACGGTCAGAGCTTGCTGTGCTGGAGGGCAACTGCAGGACCCAGGGATCTCCACTCCTGCAAGGTAGGGGTGGGATCAGCACAGAGGGTACCCACAGGGGTTACTGCATTAAAACCCATCCCTACAGGGCTGCAAGAAACCTCCTTCAGTCAAGGGCAGGGGTGGAGGTTGGCTCAAGAAGGAAGAGAAGGGCTGTGCCAGGCAGTGAAGGGAGAGCTCTGGGTGGACAGAGCTGGCCTAGCTACCACACCAGCAGGATCCTAGGCCAGCATCCCCATTGCCAGCACCTCCAGCTGTGCCAATGAGGAGCCAGTCCAGCTCCACATTTTATGCAAGGGACACCAAGCGTTCCAAAGCAGGGGGCTCAGCCTTCGTGTGGGCAGTAAGGCTAGGACTCTGCCATAAGAAACCACTCTGGTGGTGGACAAGGGGCCTCAGTCCCACCAGCAATGCTTCCATTTCCCCCAGGCCACCAGGAACTGGGCCTGAGGCAAACACCAAGCTGGATTCACCCTGCAGGGAACCAACCCACACCACCCCTCTGAGCAACACCAAACCACCAGCACTGCTGCAGCACCAGCCAGAGATCTACCCAGCCCTCAGGACAAGCCAGGCCACAGCCAGAACCTTTGCCACGGAAGAAGCCACAAGACATAGGTAAGTCATTACATTTTTTTATTTTATAATAAACTTCTTTTTTTTTCCCCAAGGAAGACAAAAAACTGTGAGTGAGGCTACAGAACACTGTCAGTGAAGAATATGCAAGACAAACCCAGGCTAGAGGTCACGCCAGAAAGGGTCCCCACTCGCCCCAGGCAGAAGGGGTCCATCTCCAGAAGCCTCCAAGGCCCTTGCTCATCTCCCCACTGCATCAGAGCAGGATCAGTGCTGTCACAGGAGCCAGCTGAGCAGCAGAGGTGACATCAGGTCAGGCTACTGATGGACTGAGCGGACCATGCTTTGTCCCCCCGCCCGCCAAGGCTGCCAGCAGGGTGGGACAGTGTGTTAGGTGATACAGCTGTTTTCTATACATGTACATGATGTAAATTTAAAAAAACCCACATGATTTATTTCAAAGCAAAATAATTGGAGTAGTCGCTCTTCCTGCCAGGCAATCTCTCTCTAAGAAGACTTCACACATTCCTTCTCCTGCTCAATAGCTGCAAGAGAATAGAGGCCCATTAGTCTCTGGTGATTTTTTTTTTTTGAGGAAGCACCCACTGGAAATGGTTTCAGAGGATTCTCTCAGGTCCTGGCTCCCAGTTTTATTATTTGACCCCAAGCAGGGTAGGCGAACACTCGAGTTAGAAGGCAATGAGACCGACACGTGCACGAGAGCAAGATGGGCACCTGTCTGCATCCCTCCCCAGGAAAGCGATGCCCCGAGGCATCGGCTCGGAGCAAGAGCCCTGCCCTGTGCCCGGGGCTGCACACACACACCCCTGCCCCGAACCACCCCCGGCCCCGCACTCACTCTCCTTGGAGGGCAGCGTGTTCTTCTCCTCCGTGTTGGTTTTCTTCAGCTTCTTCTTGTCGAATTTCTCCACCTCCGAGAGGTCCGGCTTGTCGCACATCTTGCCTGCGAGACCCCGCCGCAGTCAGGGCACGGGCACACAAAGGCGGCCGCGGCCCCCCCGGCCCCGCCGCGGACAATAGCGCAGGGCGGGGCGGCCGCCGCCCCGCTCCCCGGGCCCCCCT
>VWZF01002944.1:119920-131085 GCA_013396755.1 Sclerurus mexicanus | reverse complement strand
GGGGGACACTGTGAGGGTGTAAGAGAATCACCCGGTGAGGGGGGACACTGTGAGGGTGTAAGAGAATCACCCGGTGAGGGGGGACACTGTGAGGGTGTAAGAGAATCCCCCGGTGAGGGGGGACACTGTGAGGGTGTAAGAGAATCCCCCAGTGAGGGGGGACACTGTGAGGGTGTAAGAGAATCACCCGGTGAAGGGAGTGAGGGGGACACTGTGAGGGTGTAAGAGAATCCCCCAGTGAAGGGAGTGAGTGGGACACTGTGAGGGTGTAAGAGAATCCCCCAGTGAGGGGGACACTGTGAGGGTGTAAGAGAATCCCCCAGTGAGGGGGGACACTATGAGGGTGTAAGAGAATGCCCCAGTGAGGGGGACACTGTGAGGGTGTAAGAGAATCACCCGGTGAGGGGGGACACTGTGAGGGTGTAAGAGAATGCCCCAGCGAGGGAGCGAGGGTGTCACACAGTGAGCGGGGTGAGGGAATCGCCGAGTGAGGGTGAGAGGCACAGAGTGAGGGGGTGACGGGGTTACCCAGGGCAGGGACACAGAACGAGGCACAGGCCGTGTCACACGCACAGACACGGGTCACACAGCCCCTCACTCGCACAGACAAGGCTCCTGCTGCTCCTTGCACACGCACACACAGACACACATCCACCTGTGCACACCCAGCGCCTTATTCTTACACCTGTGAGAGATGCTTGGCCACTGTGCCCAACTCATGACTCCAGCCATGGCATTTCCCGGGGAGATCCAGGTGCTAAAAAAGCAGCGTGGGTGGGTAAGGACCTGATCACCCTCAAAGGGCCTCCCTTGACCACACCAAGGCAGTGGGTGCAGGAAGCCTGGGAAGCAGCCAGGACAGTGCAGATGGGCTGGAGTGCATGTGGAAAACATACCTTTGGTGGGAAAAAGCCAAGAGTCAGTGCAGGCAGCCTATCTGATCCCAGCAGGAAGGGTAGTGGCAGTCTGGGGGCACCTGAATGCTGGCCAGGAGGATGGGGAAGGGTCGGAGAGTCTGTAGGATCCTGTAGGTGCTGAAGGGAACGAGGGGAAGGGGAATGAAGGGATGAAAAAAGCATCTTGACTGTATACTAAGCTTGCCAAAACCCTTCTGCAGAGATCCTGGTGTCATGGTAAGCAGGCACCTCTTACAGAGCACCCCTGCAACAGCAGCTCTCACCTCCACCTCTTCCAGACTCTGGGTTTCTCTAAGGACTTACTGGAGATTTTGCAGAGAAAATCCCTAGCAATCCGGAGGAAACACTTGCTTTGTGTTCTTTAGCAAGACGGCTGCTGCCTTGGCAGGAGGGCCTGGTGCTTTCCAGCGACAGCAGGTCACGGCCGGAGGTGGCCCTTTGCCGCAAGCCCTGAGGCACCTCCTCGCTCCAGCCAGAAAACTGGCTCTGAATGCAAGAAACACCAGGAGCTGGCAAATACTGAAAAGACAAAGGCCAAGATCCAAGGCCGGGTTGCTCCTCTGAGAGAAGTCTGGATGGCAATCAGCCTCCAGTCCCTGTCCCCTTGGGGGGAAGGAGGAAGAGGCTGCAAGTGAAACCCCAGGCCAGGCAGATTTGGTGCTGCAGTCTCCAGCAGAGCCAGGTTTGGAGGGTGCCACGGAGCCAGGCAGGGCTGCCTTCAGGAGCATCCTTTAAACCCACCCTACAGAGCCTGCAACACACAGCCCAGCCTGAGCTGAGAAAAGGCTCATTTTCCCTGCACAGCCACCAAGCAAAAAAACACCCATGCAGTTTCAAAATGAGCACAGGAAATCCTTTTTGCCTTTATGCAAATAGTCAGACAAGTGTTTTACTGAGTGTTTACTCTTTGGCTGTGCACACCTTCCCCTCGGCTTCCCCCTCTTTCCCTGCCTTGCTTCACATGCTTCCCCTTTGTGGATGCTGCAGTCTGCTGTAGCTTTTGTCCCTGGCAGACTGCGACTGTGAAAGAACCTTGATGCCCATGCTTCCTGTGCACAGCCCCTCACCAGCACCAGCTGCACCCAAAACCTTGATCACCCCTCGCAGCCAATGCACAGCCCCTGGACAATGTGTTGCATCTCCTTGATGCTGCAGCACTTTGCAAACCCAAGACCTTTGTCTGGGCACAAAGCTACCACGGTGGCCATGCAGGCAGGGGAAAGGGATCTCCCCTTTCCTCAAACCAGTCACAGCCACCACCACACTCCTACAAACCACGGCCAGAGCAGCTTTAAAGCCAACCCTGTGCACTGCCAGCAGGAGAGAGGTGGGGCTGCTGCTTGGGAGCTGTTAAAACCCATCTTGCACAAAGAACAAGAAAGGAGCTTATATCCCAGCAAGAGCTTTTCCTCCTGACAAATTAGCAAAGCCTCCTGTAACCGCACAACCAGCTTCTTTCTTACGTTTTTTGGCATTTCTGCTTTCAATAATTTATAACAAGAACAGAGACATCAACAGATAGGGGGGGGAAAAAACCAGCCCTGACCTGAAACAGCACAGACTGACTGCCAGCCATTTTAGATGGGTTTTAAATCTTGCACACAATGAGGCTGCCAGGGCTCAGATACAGCCTCCCCGATGGCCATTTCCAGGAATGCCTTTTCTCCTGTACAGGAAGGAGGCTGAAGGTTTTCTATGATCAGGGAGGTGTTTTCAGCCTCCTGACCCCTCTCCCTGCAGGGCACCACAGCAGCCAGGCACCGCTGCCAGGCTGTGAGCCACTCTGCAGGGACAGTTCACTTTGTTCTGCTCATTTTTAACCCCAGCGTCCTGCCACAACCCTTCACATCCATCAGGGCAAGAGCAGAAAGCCCCAGGAAGGCAGCAGCATATGGGGGCTGTTGTGTCTCACAGCAGGGCTCATTCCTTCTGTGGATTTTGCTGCTCTTAGAAATTTAAAGGGCTAAAATAGAAGCACTATCTTCCCCTTGCCCAACAGCAGCAAGGAAAGGTGCTGCTTTCTGTACATCATAGAAACACCAATTCCAAGCAATAAGGAGTCATCTGTACACCAGTAAGACAGGAGGGAGCTGCCTGTGAGTTAAGATATGTCTCATCTTGCTCCAAGCAGTGGACAAGTCCCAATACCTGCAAGGCACACCTGGTAAGCCCAGCTCCTCGCTGTGCCAGTTTCAGCTACTCAGGAAGATGGACCAGGCAGGGATACAGGACTTGTGATTGATGTGTTCCCCACTCCTGCTGCATTAACAGCAGGCACCAGACATGAGATGGCTACTGGCACCAGTATCAGCATCTTCATACCTGCAGCCACACTCCAGCTGTGCCTCTGGTACAGGGAGCTGCTGGAACTCTGTCCTGCTCTTTCAGGTCTCCAGCTACAATGGCATAGCAGATGACTCCGTTAGGATTTTCTCCTGGGGAAGTAATGACTTGCTTTCTACCTCTGGAACACCCTGAATGCTCCACGCTCACCCCAGTAGCTCTCCAGGACAGACTGAAGAACCACCTCCACTGTAGCAAGTAGCCCAAGATAGCAGAAGCCCTTCACAGGATGGTTGGTGCTGCTGGAGCTGAACTCACCTGGGCTAAGGGATGAGCATCCCTGCACTGCTCCCAGACTTAGAGGACACTGGAGGAAGTTGGCTCTCTGCCATTCACCCCTCCAGGGCTGGTTTCCTCCCAGCCCACACTGCAGTGAAGGGACACCCTCCCCACAGCTGCCTGGTACTACAGCCATGACTGTCCTGGGCAGGTAGAAGAGTGCTTTGCTTTAATACATCCATGTGTTAAAGGCAGACACACTTGCTCTAATAGCACAAGTCACCTCGAGACAGCCACCACCTGCCTACAAATAGGCTCAGTAATTAGAAAGTATTGGTATATTTTAATTTAGGGAATACTGGTAAAATCTCCATCCCTTCTGACCTGAAGGTTTCAGAGCAGAACAACTTTACCTCACTGGGACAGTGCTCACACCTACCTATCTGTGTATCTCCCATACTTTTTAAGAGCTGCAGTGCTGTCACATGGCACTTGAAGTCTGTGCCCCCCCTCCAAGCTCCAGGTTTAATTAAACTAAGAAAACATTATATACACACCAATAGCAATAGTTTCCTGTGTACAAATCTTTGGCTGTAAAGCTCATGTTCTGTTTCTTATCTAAGGAAGGTGAAGTCTATTACATCTTCCCAACAACACCCACCCTGTTATTTGAGAAAAAAAACATTTTTTCACTTATTCACTGGCCAGTACTGAAAGACATTTTAACAGTTATGATCCTCAGCAAATGTCTGCCTGAGGCCACGGTCATGTTCAGTCTAGGCCTGGAAGTCTATTGTAAGGCCAAAGACCTTTCCCTAGACCTGACATCTCATCCTTCTGACTTTCTTTACACTCTCTCAGTCTGCAGTACACAATGAGAAAGGATCAGGCAAGACATAATCCTGTTGCCTCTGATCATCAGCTCTGTACAAGATACTTACTAATTCTTCACTGATACTTGTTAAACTATTCAGGCTTCCCCCACCTGAATGTTATGTGAACAAATCTGCTCAAATACATAACTGAACAGTACAAGAGAAACTGTACTACCCCTTCTAACAATTAAGTCAAGGAAATCAGAAATAGACAAAAGCCACTGCTCACTAAGAGAAGCAGCTTTTCCTTCCATGCAATGTACCAGAGCCAAGCTGAACCTCACAGTCAGCCCCATGCTTCAGGGTTAAACCAGATGACCTTCCAAGGTCCCTTCCAAATAAAATTATTTCATGATCTGACCCAACTCAGGAGAGGCACATCACATAAGAGTTTTAGAAGCATGTATAGGCAGAGGCCGTGGTTTTTAAATAAAAGTTTTAATTCCTTCATCAGGTCTTAACTTTAAACACAAATGCTGCTGAAAATCCTCACAGCGCTGCTCTGCAGTCCTGGCTCTTGGCTCTCAGGGCAGCAGCAGGGTGGCAGCAGGGGCTCCCATACAGGAGGCAGAATCATGGACTCTCAGGAGAGCTCAGTGCAGGATGCAAAGCAAAGAAGCAAGAGATGCACAGTTTCCAGACAAAACACCAATTATTATACAAAAAAAGAAAAGCCCTACACTAACAGAAGTGTTACCGTTGCCACAGGACAGGAGTTTAGGAAGGGAGAGAAGTCTTCAGTAAAAGGCACAACTAAAGAAGTACTTCCCTAGATTTTAACCAAGTTTTTCAGTTAGTTCCACTTATACCCCAGCCCCTCAAAGCCACGCTGGTTTCTCTAGAAAGTAATTTCAAGTTCCTTCTTTTCCCTTTTTCCCTTCCGTCAGCTCAAAAACAAATAAAAGAGGAGTGCTTATAAAAAAAAAACAACAAAACAACCAAGAATACCCCCAGAATAAAACAGCTTGGTCTATAAACCGGTAAGAGTTCAAGAGAGACTCAGCAGTTTACCTTACGATTGTCTGGTACATTTTCTAAGTATTCAAGTTTCAGATGATACTTATTACATCTAAGAGCCTCGGCCAACTCTAGTTTTGGTATTTTTCTTTCAGGCACTTTGTGGCCTGTCAGGTTGGTGTTAGATCTGCAGTCTTCCCAGTACTTATGTATGATCAGCCTCTTCAACCCATTGCTGTGAGTGCTCCTGAGCAGCATCACACCCACTCCAAAGGTTTCTTCGAGTTTCATAGTCCTGCAACCTGCAATGCTCCTTGGCTTAAGATATTTTGTAAGGAGCAACACTTTCAAGGCAAGGCAGACAATGAGCAGGACAAATAAAACAGCGTGTCAGTAACTTACAGGACAACAGGACTGCAGGCAATGAGAGGCTAAGCCAGCTGGACACAAAGCTGTTGTGTATTAGGTCACCCCAGCGTCTGAGCAGGCACTTGCTAGATGCAACAACCGTGCTACTGTGGGATAAAGAGGCTTGGTTTACTAGTGTACTGGTAAAAAAGGGGTCAGGGGTTTGCACAGCAGGCCAAGGTGCAGCTGCAGTACATGACAGCAGCTCTCTAGTTGCTAGCAGGAAGCTGTGAAATTGAGAAACTGGTTTTAGCCTGCACTAGAAACCAAAGCACACAACCACCATGAGCCCTCTATGTAAGAGAGAAAAGAACACTTGTCAAGGGTGAACCTTCCCCACTGAGCTAACACAGCCCTGTATAGACTCTGCTCTCACCTTTACTTTGCTGTGTAGCACACTAAAGGGCATTTAATTTCATCAGCGATTAAGAGGAATTCAAGTTTGCAAGCTACACTGATCTCCCTTCATGGGAGGAAGCTGTAGCAGAACCACCTCCTAGGTGTCTCCTGGGGCTTCAAGTAGGGTCACGCTTGGCCAAGACACAAACCTTCCTCTCCACTCTCCAAGGGCTCTGTCAGGTACAGAGTGGTAAGACAGCCAGCAGTCTCTCGGGCTCTTGCTGTAGATCCAGATCAACATGTCCTAGGGAGCTCTACTTCCCCAACAATTTAGGGTGCGCATGCCAGGTCATCTAACCCTGCCCACAGACAAACCCTCTCCCTCCCCCCCTCAAAATAATTGTGGCAATTAGCCATGTGTCAGTCCTGCTCTCCACAGACCTGCAGAATTGAGTCAACACTACTGATGAGCCCCATGCACAGGGTTGCTGGTGGAGTTGGAGTGTTACAGAGATGAGCTTCTCCCCTCCAGCCTCCCAGTGTTGGGACCAGGGCCAGTAAGCCTGACTTAAGCAGGAGCTGTGGAGAACTGCACTGGAACAAGCAAAGTCTTCTACTGAACTTTACAACAAGCTGAACAACTTTTGGTTTTTAAAAAAAAAGCCATACAAGCAGCAGCTGACATCTTTTGTTATAAAGGGACATGGCTGAACAGGTAGGAAACAGATTCCCCATTATGAGTCCTCCTGATGGCCTCCGCAAGGATCATTGAGATGTCAATCACCTGGAGGGGAAGAAAGATGGATCAGCATCACTGGGAAAAGACATCAAGCTTGAAAGAATGGCTGGTAAGTTAGGAAGAATTTGAAGAGTAAACTGATCACCAACATTTAAAACACACCAGATGCAGACAAATTACTTCTACACAGGACTGGGATTTAATTACAAACACACCTAAAGATACTCTACATACAGCACTACAAATACTATTTCACTGTTCATGTCAGTGTTATAGTCTACCATCACCATGCTTTGCTGAGACTCCCTAAGTCTTTTCACCCCAGGACTCACTTTGTGTCGCTTGAAGAGAAGTTAGGAGAGTCTAAATCAAGATTAGATTCCTTTCCCTGAGCCAAGAGGTTTTGCCACTGCTGCCAGCAGTCAGAGATGAAGCTGCTGTGACGCAGCTCAGCTCCTGGGTGCTGTGCTGGCTCCATCTGGTGGGGTCAGACAGGAACCAGGAGGGAAAGTTGAGTCTCAGTCAAATCCCAGCTCTGAGTCCCAGCAGCTAACACATTTCAATACACATAGTCTCAGTAAAAAGCACCATGTTCATGGTGCATTAAGGAAACTAAGTGAAAACCATATTTAAGATTTTCTGTCTTCCACATAGTTTGTCTCTGAAGAGAAGAAAGAAAAACTTAGAAGCTGCAGAGCAGACAGAGCATATGACTCCTGACAAATTCTTTAATTTTGTACTCCTCAACATAGAACATCAGATGCCAGTGTAAAAGAGACAAGTGTTAAATGAGAACCCGGAAAACTGCTCCACTGCAATCTTTGGCTACAGCTATTTACACACTGTTTGCCAGTTTAATATTTTGCCTACAACTGTAGTGTGGAGCCTGGAAAAGAGTTGAAGCATCAGGCACGTTTTAGATGTTGCAGGAATATCATCCAGAAGTTAGTGCTGAAAAAAATGCAACCCAACAGCAGTTTGCAATCAGCTTACAATGTACTTCCAAAAGCTTACAGCTGACTGCAGCTTGAAACAGTTCAGCTTCCCTTCCACCAGCAGCAGGGAACCTGCTACACTCACACCACAGTACCAGCTGAGTCTGAGCGCTGCCAGTCGCTTTCCAGACCTTCTCCAAATGCCTGTCCTAGATATTTGTGCTGTGAAGCCAAGGCCCATCTGGAATTTAATCTCGCCAAGGATGTCAAGGACAAGAAAGGCTTTTTCAAATACATCAATAACAAAAGGGAAACAAAAGATAACGTGGGCCTGCTACTAAATAGAAGGACCCTGGTGACAGAGGATGCAGAGAAGGCAGTTACTGAATGCCTTCTTTACACTGGTCTGCACTGACAAGCATGAGACCAGGGTAAAGGAATGCTGGAGGAAGACCTTCCCTTGGTCTAGGAGGACTGGGTTAGAGAACACCTGGGCAGACTTGACATCCACAAGTCCATGTGCCCTGATAGGATGCACCCACAAGTGCTCAAAGCTGGCAGACATCATAGCCAGGCCAAGCATGATCATCTTTGAAAAGTTGTGGTGATCAGAAGTGTCTGAGGACTGGAGGAAAGCCAGCATCATCCCAGCCTTCCAAATGGGCAAGGAGGATAACCCAGGAACTACCAGTCAGCATCACCTCAGTCCCTGGAAAGCTGANCTCTGTCAGGTACAGAGTGGTAAGACAGCCAGCAGTCTCTCGGGCTCTTGCTGTAGATCCAGATCAACATGTCCTAGGGAGCTCTACTTCCCCAACAATTTAGGGTGCGCATGCCAGGTCATCTAACCCTGCCCACAGACAAACCCTCTCCCTCCCCCCCTCAAAATAATTGTGGCAATTAGCCATGTGTCAGTCCTGCTCTCCACAGACCTGCAGAATTGAGTCAACACTACTGATGAGCCCCATGCACAGGGTTGCTGGTGGAGTTGGAGTGTTACAGAGATGAGCTTCTCCCCTCCAGCCTCCCAGTGTTGGGACCAGGGCCAGTAAGCCTGACTTAAGCAGGAGCTGTGGAGAACTGCACTGGAACAAGCAAAGTCTTCTACTGAACTTTACAACAAGCTGAACAACTTTTGGTTTTTAAAAAAAAAGCCATACAAGCAGCAGCTGACATCTTTTGTTATAAAGGGACATGGCTGAACAGGTAGGAAACAGATTCCCCATTATGAGTCCTCCTGATGGCCTCCGCAAGGATCATTGAGATGTCAATCACCTGGAGGGGAAGAAAGATGGATCAGCATCACTGGGAAAAGACATCAAGCTTGAAAGAATGGCTGGTAAGTTAGGAAGAATTTGAAGAGTAAACTGATCACCAACATTTAAAACACACCAGATGCAGACAAATTACTTCTACACAGGACTGGGATTTAATTACAAACACACCTAAAGATACTCTACATACAGCACTACAAATACTATTTCACTGTTCATGTCAGTGTTATAGTCTACCATCACCATGCTTTGCTGAGACTCCCTAAGTCTTTTCACCCCAGGACTCACTTTGTGTCGCTTGAAGAGAAGTTAGGAGAGTCTAAATCAAGATTAGATTCCTTTCCCTGAGCCAAGAGGTTTTGCCACTGCTGCCAGCAGTCAGAGATGAAGCTGCTGTGACGCAGCTCAGCTCCTGGGTGCTGTGCTGGCTCCATCTGGTGGGGTCAGACAGGAACCAGGAGGGAAAGTTGAGTCTCAGTCAAATCCCAGCTCTGAGTCCCAGCAGCTAACACATTTCAATACACATAGTCTCAGTAAAAAGCACCATGTTCATGGTGCATTAAGGAAACTAAGTGAAAACCATATTTAAGATTTTCTGTCTTCCACATAGTTTGTCTCTGAAGAGAAGAAAGAAAAACTTAGAAGCTGCAGAGCAGACAGAGCATATGACTCCTGACAAATTCTTTAATTTTGTACTCCTCAACATAGAACATCAGATGCCAGTGTAAAAGAGACAAGTGTTAAATGAGAACCCGGAAAACTGCTCCACTGCAATCTTTGGCTACAGCTATTTACACACTGTTTGCCAGTTTAATATTTTGCCTACAACTGTAGTGTGGAGCCTGGAAAAGAGTTGAAGCATCAGGCACGTTTTAGATGTTGCAGGAATATCATCCAGAAGTTAGTGCTGAAAAAAATGCAACCCAACAGCAGTTTGCAATCAGCTTACAATGTACTTCCAAAAGCTTACAGCTGACTGCAGCTTGAAACAGTTCAGCTTCCCTTCCACCAGCAGCAGGGAACCTGCTACACTCACACCACAGTACCAGCTGAGTCTGAGCGCTGCCAGTCGCTTTCCAGACCTTCTCCAAATGCCTGTCCTAGATATTTGTGCTGTGAAGCCAAGGCCCATCTGGAATTTAATCTCGCCAAGGATGTCAAGGACAAGAAAGGCTTTTTCAAATACATCAATAACAAAAGGGAAACAAAAGATAACGTGGGCCTGCTACTAAATAGAAGGACCCTGGTGACAGAGGATGCAGAGAAGGCAGTTACTGAATGCCTTCTTTACACTGGTCTGCACTGACAAGCATGATACCAGGGTAAAGGAATGCTGGAGGAAGACCTTCCCTTGGTCTAGGAGGACTGGGTTAGAGAACACCTGGGCAGACTTGACATCCACAAGTCCATGTGCCCTGATAGGATGCACCCACAAGTGCTCAAAGCTGGCAGACATCATAGCCAGGCCAAGCATGATCATCTTTGAAAAGTTGTGGTGATCAGAAGTGTCTGAGGACTGGAGGAAAGCCAGCATCATCCCAGCCTTCCAAATGGGCAAGGAGGATAACCCAGGAACTACCAGTCAGCATCACCTCAGTCCCTGGAAAGCTGATGAAGTGCCTTATTCTAGAGGCCATCTCTGTCTGCATGGATGACAAGGTGATCAGAAGTCAGCATGGATTCACAAAAGGTAAACCATGTTTGACCAACCTGACTGCCTTCTAAGGTGAAACAACCACCTGGATGAGTAAAGGANTAAGGTGAAACACCCACCTGGATGGGTAAAGGAAGAACAGTGGCTATTGCCCAGCTTGACTACAGCAAGGCTTTTGACACTCTCACATCCTCACAGGCAGCTCAGGACATGTAGACTGGATGAGTAGACAGTGAGATGGATTGAGAAGTGGCTGAGGGCAGATTCCAGAGAGCCATAATCAGTGGCACAGGGTCTGTTTGGAGGCCTGTCACTAGTGGTGGTGTCCCCAGGGTTCTATATTGGGTCCAGTGTTGTTTAATTCATATATTAATGACTTGGAGGAAGGAGCAGATGCCTCCTCAAAAAGTCTGCTGGTGACACAAAGATGGGAGGAGTGGCCAATACCCCAGAGGGCTGTGCAGCCCTTCAGAAGGACCTCAACAGGTTGGAGAGATGGGCAGAG
>VWZF01002944.1:0-109200 GCA_013396755.1 Sclerurus mexicanus | reverse complement strand
GCGCCGGCGGCTCCGAGCGCTGCGGTGCGGCGGCCCCGCGTGTGTTTCCACTCGGGATAAACTGCGAGACCCGCGTGGTGCTGCTGGCACTGGATGTCTGATTTGAGAGGGTGGTGGTTTTTTTTACGGTTAGAATCGGGATTTTGTGTCTAATTCCATACCCAGTTATATATAATTAATACATAGCTATTTAATTAAGATATCAACCCATGTAACATATAACCGATATATACACATACATATATAGGTGTATATATAGATATATACACATACATATATAGGTGTATATATATATTATCTATATAATAAATATATATACACATATTTAAATAAAATATCTACCCATGTAACTAATATAAACACATGTATAGGTGTGTGTATATACATATATTAGCCATTTATCTCTCTAGGATATATAATTAATATGTATAGCTGTTTAATTATCTACCCATATAACTCACATACCTATGTAGCTGTATACATATATATTAGCTATTTATCTCTCTAGTATATATAATTTATATATATAGCTAATTAAGATATCTACCCATATAATATATAACTAATATATACACATACAGATGTATATATGTATATAAGCTATTTATCTCTCTAGTATATATAATTATATATACCTAACCACAGGCTAATGCCCAGTCTTCCACGAACTATCAGCCTGTGTGTGATTACATTATGCAGATTAGTTTATCTTTTGCAAAAACAAACGTTTGTGCTTAACAGCTCTTAACCTTCAGACCTGGGGTTTTAACCTTTAAACCTGCCTATGTAGAATATTCTGGGTTGGGAGGGAATCACAAGGATCAAATCTGAATATTCGGGGTTGGGAGGGAATCACAAGGATCAAATCTGAATATTCGGGGTTGGGAGGGAATCACAAGGATCAAATCTGACGCCTGGCCCTGCACAGGACACCCCCCGGGAATCCCACCAGTGTGCTTTTTATTGAGGTTTATTCTTGTTCTAAATTTCTGATCCACTGTCCAGTCAATAGGCCAGTGTAGTCCCGGACATTTTTTAAGACTTAATTGTCTCAAATTGCCCTTCGCTATTTTGAAGGAAAGAATACTCAAACTTGCATATAGTATTGTAAACCCCTTCAAAATAAAAGGCTCTGTGGCTCATCACAGGAGATGTATGAATTGATAATTGCTCACATTCCCAGTGTAATGATGACATTAAATGAGTGATTCTTCATCCCTCTCATTGGTATTTTCCCCACACAATGAAGGGGGAAGATGGATATGTATATATAAATACACAAAAAATTAAATATACAAACTAAGCCAGTTTCTTCAGAATTTTCATGCTGTTGTGTAATTCCTACTCGTGTTACCTGACTGCCTCAGAGATAATAAACTCCTGCAGTGAATTTGGCAGTGATAAGTTATTACTTGGAGTCCTTGAGAATTCAACCAGAAGAAATAGTCCACAATTCTCAGAGACTGGTCATGCTTTTTTTATTTCATTTTGCAGCTATCCTGGCCCCAAATGCTGCTGCCACTGTCCCCAAAGACACATAAATTAATGACTACAAAACATACTTCGGGGAGCTTTTCTGTAACAGTTTGTAGTGTCATTAAACTTGGAATCTGTCTGGATTAAAATGGATTTTAATTCCCAGACTCAGCATCGATGGAGTTGGAATATCAATATATGGTAATTTCGATTTTGGTGTTACTGTAGCAATTGTGAAATGCTGTGACAGGCAACAAAACAAAGGAACGGGGAAGGCAGAATGCAGCCCTCTGCTTCTAATTTGTTGGTAAACATTGGTCACCTTAACAAACAAAAATCATCTTAATAAGCAAACATCATCTTAACAGCGAAGAAGACTTCACTGGCAGGTGGTGACCTGGCGGTTTGAGTGATGGGATTCGTGGATACCTCCCAAATTTCTAGCAGCCACATTCTTGTCCCAAATCCACATCACTGTAGCCATTCACTAACTAGTAACTCCTGGACTTTGGTCTGGAGGACACCTTGGTTTTGAAATACTTGCTTCCGTGTTGGTTTATATACCATTTCCCCTCCTTTGCTCTGGAATACAGAATGTCTCCTGTGCCCCAGTATCCCAGTCTGCTCCCAGTTTAGTTGTGAACAGACACTGAGAACCTGAGCCTGAAGGCAGCTGAGGGTGTATTAAAGCATGTAAATTATGCCTCTCATTGAAACTCTGCCTGAGTTTCCTTACACAGGACTTCTGAGGTCTATGTCTATCAGGTTCCTCCTGCCATCGCAGAGAGGGGATTTGCAGGAGTGACAAATCTGACAAAAAAAAATTAAATTAGATCCTTAATCCTCGAAACCAGGAGCTGGCAACCTGTAACCTGTAAAATCAATTATATGGGGTTTTTGCCTGTTCTGAGCTGGAAGCTGGGCGTGTTTTTGCACACACCTGCTCCCCTCAGTGTTTCAGCCTCCACGATGCCTTTGTAGGTTAGACAGCATTTTGTTCACGATGACAAAAGTCCACCTCCTCTAACTATTCATCACTGTTGCTCACAAAGCTCTTGGAACAGGATAACCTCAGGGATTTGATTAAGAAGCAGCTCTTAATGCACCAAATCCTTAGTTAAACAAAGCCAAAAAAACTTGCTGAGGAGGTTCCTCAGCCACAGCCAGTCTTTGAGCAGTTTCCTTTGACCTTAAATGAAGAAGAGACAAGGAGAACGAGCTTTGAAGAGTGAGATGTTTATCTGGTTCTCGGCCTAAATGAGATCAAAGGAGAGACTGTGTGGTTGAATCCATTGAAAACTAAAATCAGTCTGGCTTGTGAGTCAGGTTTTCTTCCAAAGGATGCTCAGGAAAATGATCACAGCCTGAAGTCTGGATGTGAAAGTGCATTGGAGTGTCCCAATTCTTGTGTGGACACTCCTATTTGGAATTAAAGCATCTCATTCCAGCTGGCTTGCTTCATTCTGTAAGCAAAATATCATAAACTGAATTATTTACTTCCAATCGAAATAATTTTATTTGCTTTTCCTGTGGCTTACAGTACAGACAAGCACGAGTTGGTTTTGGTAGCAGAAAAGACCAGCTTATAGCCTGAGGTTCTTTGTTCCCTCAAGTTTTGTAAATTGTGAATTAAATTACTGTCCAATCAAGGAGAACCTGGAAGCACACATATGGCCAAAAAAAACCCAAATAAACAACCCAACAAAACAATCTTTTCTGTTTACCTGATTCTATGGAGATGCACTTCATAAGAAAGACCTTTGCATATCACAACCTGCGAATGTATTTTCCAGGAAGTTTTAAGCAGCGCATTAACAGCAACAAACTTCATGGTGATGTCAATCAAGACAAGTAGCCCTTGTCCCTCTCTTGGCACTTTCCTGCATACAATTGCCACTCAATTACCACCAGCCACTAATCAAGGACGCATTTTCATGCAAAAAAGCCTGTGGGTGAGGGTTATTATTTCTTTCTGTTGCCTTGTGACTTCAGTGCCTCACAGCCGTTCTGTTAATGAATGGCACTCGATGGCAATAACACAAGGCTTGCCCTTTGCCTCGGTGACTAAAAGCAGAAGCTGGTAAAACGTAGAGGTCAAAAAGTGGGGGAAGGTGGAAAGAAAAGTAGAGGCAGAGAAAGGGTGGGAGGATGAATAGGAAAGGAGAGGCTGAGATAAAGATAAGGCCAAAAAGGTGGAAGGCTGAAAGTAGAGGCTCAGCACAACATTTGTCAGGAAAAGGTGAAAACTCTAGGAAATAAATGGTATTGTCAAGTCTTCACTAGAAACAATACTTAGGGATGAAAAGCTTTTCAAAGGATCCTGACCCGTCTCTTTGTGTTCCTGATCTTTTCTACACAGCACTTTTACTGCACGTTTCTAAGAAGCCCAGGTAGAACTGTGAGGATAGAGCTGTGTTGCTCTAGGAAGAGGTGAATATTCATTAGATTCAGGAGTATTTCCAAGGTGCTTTTCAAAAGTGGGATTTATTAAAGGGTCATAAAGTGTCCTGGACAGTGTGTGTAGACCTGGTGCCTGTCCCCAGCTCTTTGATCTGTCTCCCCAGCCCTTGGCATGGGCAACAAACCTCAGAGAGGCAAAACTGGAATTTCTGCCACTTTGAATGCAATGTGTTTGCTTTTTAATAACTTTAATAGTCTGGCTGCAGAAGCCCCCCTACCTCTTCATTCTGTGTGGGGGGGACAAGTGACAGCAAGTGGCACCATGTCAGCTGGGCTGGGAGGTTGTGCAGCAGCTACAGTGGGATGAGGCATCTGCTCATGCTCTGACATGGAATTATATAGCGTGACATGAAAACCTTTGGAAAAGTTTGTTATCAAGTGTATGGACTGTTTTCATGTCTACTAGATATGGTTGGGCGATGTAAGCAGGCTGAGATACTTGTATTCCCTTGGCAGACTTCTCCCATGTCCAGTTAAAGCCATGGGTGTCCTGGCCAGCTCCACTCTGACTGCCTGTGTGAGGAATTTGTTAGGATATCTTACACAGGAATCCAGACACTGTGCTTTAAATGAGGATAAAATTTAGACATTACTCACTTCTATTTGACTGTCAGCTCCCTCGGTCGCAATGAAAGCAGAAGTGGGTCCCAGCTATTCAGCTCGCTCTGCTGTTGTATCTGGGGCTCCTGCAAGTCCTGTGTAGTGTTGCCAAGACCTTGGAGAGGATGGAAACCCCGACAGGAGAATGCGTCTGCTACGCCACGGGGATTAGAGTTCAAAGTGCTTTAAACCGTGGTGCCCAGTTGTTGTCTCCAGCTGACAATGACCAGCAAAGTCCACCAGACACAAAACCTATGTCGGGACTACTGCTTGAGACCTGCTGATTTTCCAGCTCCTGCTTTTGAGACTTTAACCCCTGACAGCCAGGTGTCGTGGTTTAACATCAGCTGGCAAATAAGCACCACGCAGCTGCTCACAGACAGCTTGACAGGTAAAGCAAAAGCTGCACAAGCAAGCAGAGCAAAACAAGGAATTCACCCCCTGCTTCCCATGCCAGGCAGGTACTCAGCCATCCCCAGGACAGCGGGGCTCCATCACAGGTAATGGTGACTTGGGAAGACAAAGTGCCATCACTCCAAACACCCCCCTCTTTCTCCTTCTCCTCCATCTTTATATGTGATCTGGGATATCCCTTTGGTCAGTTGGAATCAGCTGTCCTGGCTGTGTCTCCTCTCAGCTCCTTGTGTCCCCCAGCCTCCTCGTTGGTGGGGTGAGGAGCAGAAAAGGCCCTGCAGCTGTGTAAGCCCTGCTCAGTGATAACTAAAACATCCCTGTGTTATCAACGCAAATCCAAACACAGACCCATACCAGCTACTGTGAGGAAAATTAACTCTACCCCAGCCAAAACTAACACACCAGAAGGTCTTCTGTTTTCCTTCTGAGTGTTACAGGGGCCTGCAGTGGCCCAATTTTTGTTCCTTTTCCATCTATTGCCACTCATAGAGGACTCCTTGAGAGTAGACATAATTTAGAGGAGGGTGAGGGAGGGAGCAGGCTGTGGGGGTGCAATGACATCAGATAGTGAGGAATGCATCCCGTGGCTGAGCGATGCTCCTGGGAGCTGGGAAGGTCCCAGAGGAAATCTGCATCAGCTGTAAGGCTACAGCAAAAAACTTGGAGCAAAGGCAGTATGAGAAGGGCAGGTATTGCTGCTGCTGCTCTGAGAAGGTGCTAAAGGGCAGCAAACACAACCTGCCATGCCTAGGAAGATTGTTCTGGTGGGAGGTGATGCAGAAAAATTAATTTATATTTATGCACGCCCACCTACTGCTTTGACTTCCTGGAGCACAGTGGCTTCAAAGCGAAGAGCTGTTGATGCTGAATGGGAACCAGCCAGTCTGCAGGTAGATAAACCAGATGGGGCAGTGAAATGGGAGGTAGATTTGGGGAGGGGGAAAAAGTACTTTGAAATCTCTGTGCTCTTACCTGGATCATTTCCTTTAAGAGCATTTGTAAATGCTTAGCAGGGTGAGGCTGTAGGAACTGCACTTAAAAAACAAGTACAGCAACATCGTCCTTTCTGGGTATGTACCAGCTCAGCTCCTCCATGCACACAGGGACATTTGGCTGATCCTGGAGCACCTACTGGCACAAATAAAATCGCTGTACAAATAAAAAGAGGGTGCTGTGAAGAAGCCATTCCTTTCTGAGGGGGCGCTTATTGCCCACTAGATGGTACTAAGCACCGACTCTGAAATCGCTCATTAAACTGCCTGCTGTCAATAATATTTTCAGGCTCTGGGGGTTGTTAGAAAACCTCTTGGTTTTGATCCATATCCAGCTTTATAAATAGGTGGGTTTTATCCCATTCAGTGTCATCATCAGTTCAACATGGGGAATGGTGTGATGCAGATTAAAATAACAAGCCTGGAGGCACAGAGAATGTATGTGAGTCTCAAGTGCTGCCACCTTTGCTTTAGACAACACATTCAACCCCCGTACAGAGAATGACCCAGTTCCTAAGGGTGTTTTTTTTTGTGTTGGATCCTTATTGGACTTGGATTTTATAGTTCCTGGAGGCCTTGGAGCACCTAGAGTGCACACATCAGTGCCTTCCTCCCTGATAAACAGAGAGCGGTTCACTGTGCCAGGCAAAAAGTGTACATTGGAAATCATCTCTATCTAGGAAGTTGTTTGCCTGGCTCAGATTTCTGCCCAGGTCTGACATTCTGCTTTTGCTGGGCTTTCCCCTGCAGACACACCAGAGCAATCCCACAGGGCAGCAGAACCATCCGGCCACTGACAGGTCACACCCTGTCACCTCTTCCCAGGCAGGAGAGCCAGGGAAAGGCTGTGACTTAGCTGAAAACACAGGCTGGAGCTCCTCAGTGGGTTCTCAGCTTGGCTGACCTGAAAGGGATCAGGCAGGAGCTCCTTGTAGCATCCCTTTCTCCATCTCGAAGTGCCCAGTGCCAGCGCTGAAGGGGTGACTGCTGCTGGCTTCCCCTTCTGGAGGGGAATTAAGCCAAAATTAACAACGCAAAAGTGACCTTGGCAGGTCAAACAGTTTGTTTCAAACCTGCTTCCTTCATAGCATGGTAACTTAACTGCTGTGGAGCCCAGAGATGGAGTCATTAAACTGTGCCTTTCCAGCAGAGTGATTTGTGCATTTCTATAGCAACAAAAACAGGTGGATTTGCTTACAAACAGTGTTTTGTACAGCTAAGAACAGCCACATTTCCAGGAAGGTATTAAAAAAATACACAAATGCTAGTTTGGATATTAAGATTAATATATTTAATCTTTCTTGTTTGTAAAACAAGACATAAATTTGTGTATAGATATAATTTATATATTTTTTTATTTATATATACTATATACAGACAATAAAAAAATTTTCCTCTGTATTAGACTGAGAGATTTATGGAGGAATGATATAGGCATTAACAGGGAGCTTGAAGAAACTCAGAGTTTCATAATAGGTAATTCCCAGGGAAAAGGAAAACACGTCTCCCTGTCAGCCTTCAGCACTGTAACAGGCCTTGCCCACCACGGACCGAAGTCCCAATTGGCTCTTCCACTGGATATTTGCTACATGGTTCTTGAAATCAGGAGGCTGTCCCCCAGCAGGATCCTCTCTGCCTTGCTGACAGCAACAGCCCGAGCCCAGGACAGCCTTGGGCCAGGGGAGGTTATTGCACTCGGCCGAGGATGCGTGTGTTAAAAGCACGTTGTGCATTTCCATAGCTCCTATGGAAGAACGAGACATTTCGAATGTGCATATATTTGTAAAAAATGATAGAGATGGGAAGCGACTGATCGTACGGAGATCCCTGATCACATCCAGGCACTGGGGCAAGCGGGCTGGGTTTGATCAATGCCGTGACCTCCCTTTCCAACCGGAGGGATGGGATGGGGGAGAGGCAGGACCCGCTCTCCCTGTGCACGTGTGAAGTGCAGTGGGTGGCAGGGTAAGAGCAGTGCAATGTGTAACCTTGCATTTTTCTCCTTGCTCCATTTTGGAGGGTAGGTGACTGCAGTGAAACACCAATTAAGGCCATCTGATTGATTATATCTAGTAGCTAGACTGGGAGGAGGAGGAAGGGAAACTTGGGGTTGGAAGGAACGTAATTAGGAATCATTTTACCATTCACCTGGAAGTGAAAAAAAAACCCCAAACAATCCAAAAACCACAACTCCAAATAAATAACCATTACACACTGCTAAATAATGCCTCTTATGGCAGTATGCCTGGTGAAGACAGGAAAAGAACCCCGACGCCCTGGCAAGGAGGACAGCCCCTGTCTGGCTCACAGACAAAGCTGATCTAGGGTTCCTCTCTAATGGTCACGGTGAAAGGAAATAGGAGAGGGTTTGGGCTAAACCTCCTAGGCATGAACCTGGCCTCTAGGGAATGGTGTGAAAGAGGCCTCCTCTCAGCTGCTAGCCCAGCTTCTGGCTTGCAATGATCAAAGATGAATCTGGGCCCCTTGCAGGGTCTCTAGCATGGATACAGCCATCCTGAAGAGGAAGGGGAACAAAGAATTGTTTAGGTTGGAAAAGATCTCTAAGATCATTGAGTCCAACCTTTTCCCCAGCACTGCCAAGCCCACCACTAACCCATGTTTCCAAGTGCCACAAGTATACGTATTTTAAATACCTCCAGAGATGCTGATTCCACCACTTCCCTACACAGCCTGTTCCAATGCCCGACCACCCTTCCAGTGAAGAAATTTTCCCTAATATCCAATCTAAACCTCCCCTGATGCAACTTCAGGCCATTTCTTCTCATCCTGTCACTTGTTGCCTGGGAGAAGAGACTGATCCTCACCTGGCTACAACCCTGTCAGGGAGCTGTAGAGAGTGAGAAGGTCCCCCCTGAGCCCCCTCCTCTCCAGGCTGAACATCCCCAGCTCCCTCAGCTGCTCCTCATCAGACTTGTTCTCCAGACCCTTCCCCAGCTCTGTTGTCCTTCCCTGGACACGCTCCAGCCCCTCAATGGCTTTCTTGTCATCAGGGACCCAAAACTGAACCTCACCAGGGACCTCTCCAGTGCCTNGTGCTCTCGATCCCTCGTCCAGATCATTGATAAAGATGTTAAACAGGACTGGCTCCATCACTGTTCCCCTGGGGAACAGCACAGTGACCAGCCCCAGCTGGATGTAATTCCATTCCCCACCACTCTCTGGGTCTGGCCATCCAGCCAGTTTCTCCAGGAGAAAGCTGCGGGACACAGTGTCAAAGGCTTTACTAAAGTCCAGGTACACAACACCCACAGCCTTTCCTTCATCTGCTAACTCAGTCACCCTTTCATAGAAGGAGACCAGGCTGGCCAAGCATCACTGGCCTTTCACAAACCCACGGTGGCTGGGCCTGATCCCCCTGTTGCCCTGTACGTGCCATGTGACGGCACTCGAGATGATCTGCTCCGTGACCTTCTTGGCACCGAGGTCACACTGGCAGGCCTGTGGTTCCCTGGATCCTCCCTACTTGCAGGCACTAAGCCCTGCCTTTTGCACAGGCAGGACCTGTGCTCAGGACTAGAGCACTGGTGCCTAAGCTGTGAGAGGAGAGCCTGGTAGGGTGACCTAGCTCTGTCCCAGGATTATGGCATCCTGCCCATGCTAAGACTACTTCCCAAGCCCTAGCATAGCAGCAGGGACTTTCACCCCAGAGATCCCTTCTGCTGCTAATTGCGTTGTATTTGTGGGCCAGGAAGATCCTGGAGGCAGAAGAGCTGTTTACGTGGCAAGACACTGTTTTGGCTCCAGCCTGCCCGAGTGAAGCCAGGAGATCTCAGCTCAGCTCCTGATCACTCACTGGCCCACCACAAACTGTGACAAAGGTCTTTGCACAAGTGAGGCCCAGAACCCCATGGAACCAAACCAGTGTGGAGATGGGGTGGCTGTGCCTCCCAAGTACTGTCACTGACAAGGCCAGCATGGGAGAACAAGCAAAGAAGCTGCTTGAGCCCCTTGACGAGCTGGTTGCACAGCTTGTGACAGGGTATGAATTCACCACCACTGCCACCATCCATTCTGCAGAGACCAAAGAGTGTCTTGGCTACTGCAAGCCCCAGTAAACGTGGGCCTGCAGACACACATCCTCACCAGACCTGTGAGACTGGAGAACCGCAAGCACATGGCCTGGCACACACTGGCTTGTTGGTCTTCGTAGCTGGCTTACTTATTGATCAGCGTCTTTAGGGAGCGCGTGAGCGTGCTCATGACAGTGGCAACCGTGGCTGACTGGCGGGCGAGCTGCTCCACAGTCTGCTGGTGGCTCAGCATCCTGGCCGTGGACTCCTCCGCAGCCTTCAGGAGGAAGGTGTAATTCCTCACCACTTCCTCCACCTTCGTCAGCAGCTCTTGGCGCTGGGACTCCGAGCGCACGACGTACACCAGCCTCACAAACGTCTCGATGAGGCTGCTTAGCACCTGGAAGCTGCTCGTGATGGCAGAGAGCATGTGGGTAGGACTCTTGTCGACGGCTGCGACGCGGCGGCAGGACGCTCGAAACTCCTTGAACTTGAGGGCGAGCTCTTGCTTGTACTCAGCCAGCTGGGAGATGTAGGGTTTGCAGTCCCGGACGTCAGGGCTCAGCACACACTGCCTCAGGATAGTCAGGAGCTCATTGGTGTCCAGCTGCACTTGCAGAAACCCGTTGGGAAAGCTGTAGGCATGGCCTCGAAGGGTGTTGATCTTTGCCAAGCTCCCCTCGAAACTGGAGGTCCTTAAATCTATTTCCTGGGTCTGACTGTCATTGGGACTGCTGCAGGCTGTTGCATCTAGGACTTGAAGAGTCCTGCTCATGACTGGGACCATCTGATTGTCCAGCTTCATTCCTGGGAGTATCTGCATGGGGATGGAATAGGACAGCTCGTCCTTCTCACTCCCATCATCTGCAACATCACATTTCCTGTAGTAGAAGCAGTACCGGATGGAACAGCACTTCTCATCCTCCATGTCTTCGTCCCGCAGCTCAGCAGGACTTGGGTACATCTCCTCCTGGACAGAGAACACTGCTGAACCCTTCTGGTTCTTTTTATCCTGTGCTATCTGGACATAGGAGGGGTCAGCCACTCCAGAGGCTTCCTGGATTTTGCTCTTCAGAACAGGACAAAGGATGCTGGGCTCAGGCTCTTTCTGTGGGCCTTTCTGCTTGGTTGTGTAGGTGTTCTGGTAGATGTCAGAGGACAAAGATGTCCTATCAGTCTTATCTATTTCACTGACACTGTAGCGGCGCAAGAGCTTCCTGTAGTGCGGCGCTCCCATGCACTCCCCTTGGGAAGTGCACGTGGTCAAACAGGACACGTTGTTCTCTGGATCTGACCGGTAGTCTCTGGACTCTAAACTTGTGGATCGTATCCGTTTGCCTTTGGAAGGGCTGCTCGTGCTTGTCAGCCTAATGGCTTCTACTTGCTTCTGGTCATCTGCAACTTTATCCCTCCCTCTCCTCTCCAGTTCTGGTATCACCAACTGATTAGGGGGTGGCCTCATTCCCCTGCAAATCCGCTTGCAGTCACAGCTGCGCCTTTGCTCCCTGGACATCCCTGGGACTTTCTGCACAGGACTGCTCCTTAGCTGGCAGCTGCAGCGCCCAGGGGCAGGGGGGTGCAGATACTCGTGTGGTGGGAGGTCACCTTTGCTCTTTGGCTTGAGCAGCTCTTCAAGGAATTCCAGCTCATACTGCTTCACCTTCTGCAGCTGGGCCTGCCGCTCGTCCGTCTCCTTCTTCAGCCGGGTTGGAAATGTTGCAGAGAACAGGTTCCTCAACCTGAAGGGAGCTTTTGGGGCTTTGGGTTTAGCTGGGACATCAGCATCCTGTTGGGTTACCTCCAGTACTCTTTCTACTTTTTTGGAAGGCACAGTGCTAATCTGCAGGCTCTCAGACCTGGGCATCAGCTGAATTGGCCCTTTGGCTTCCTCACTGGTACTCCTGAAAATGCTGCCAGGTGATGGAGAGTGCACATTGCTGCTCTCAGCTTTTAAGATTTTGGCTGAACTTTCCTGTTGCACTTTCTGTCCTTGGTTTGAAGGAGCTGTGTGTTTCTGCAAAACAAGGCTCGTGGCTTCCCCACCTGCTTTCTGACCCGTCTCTCCGCCTGCAGCTTTTCCTGGAGCATCTCTACTCACTTTTTGCTGGTAGCTTTTAGAGGCAAAAGTCTTACTGGACATCATTTCCTCTCCTGCTGAGGCAAGGTGGAAAGCTTCAGCCTGACTGCCGTGAGCTTCTTTAGGACTTGAAGAAACTTCACAGTGCTGCTGCGGAGAGAGCTGCTGCTGCTGCTGCTGCTGACAATTGCATAATGTCTCTGCAGTTTGTGGACCTCCTTTAAGTGTCAAAGGCTTGCTGCTGGCTGATGCACAGCTGCTGGTACCATTCACATTCTGGTCCTCTTTTAAGGCTGATACCACCTGGGGAGCTGAGGCTTTTGCATTTGCCACTTGCTGCAGAGCAGCTGAAATGATGGCTGGAGTTACACCGCTTTTTTGATCCAGGAGGAGCTTGGAGCTCGGCTGCACCTCTTTGGGCACCTTCTCTGGCAGATCCTGTGTCTGCTCCCTGCTCAGGGCTGCTGTGGGATGCAGAGATACCTCAAAGGCAGCTTTTGTGTGGCCTGCACCTTTGCATTCAGCGCTTGGCACTGAAGCCCCCTTGTTCTGCTCATTAAGCTGGGGGGTCAGCCCTGGCTGGACAGCTGGGGCATAGCTCCGCTCAGCATGTTGCTGCTCCTGTTTGCTCTTGCAGTTGGTAAGGCCGGGACTTTGGGGAGAGAAAGCTGCCTTCAGTGAAGGGCTCGGCTCCTGGCGGCTCAGGGGGTAGGGGGAGGTGAGAACAGCCTGGGCAGCACAGCTCTGGATTCGGAAAGGCAAGTCCTTCCTGGCCAGGAGGTTTTCTTTGTTGATGTGTTGCGTGAGGAAGTAGGCTGCGTTCTGATGCTGCTTCATAGCAGAGACCATCTCTGAGACATCGGTTAGCTCTGAGGAGTTCGTCTCATGGCCAGAGTCCAAGGATGACTCAGGAGTGATGGCAGCCAGGACAATAAGACCTGAGGAGGGACACAAAGAAAACTCCACAACAACCCTCACACCACGGTGCTGTGTGGAGGAGAAGGGAATTCCAGGTGGCAGGAGGGTCCCAGGAGTGCAGGACACATCATCCCATTGGAGAAACTTTCAGGACTTTCCACAACTAAGAGTTAATGCTTTTAAGTGAGATCACTTTTCAGCACTGAGGTGTCTTGCTAGCTAAATTCAGCAAGAGCTCCTGGCCCAGGAAAAGGTCCTGGGAAGTTTTCCAGTGTCAGTGGTAGCAGAGCTACAGGAGCTTGTCTGGTACGAGAAAGGAAACTGGGCAACAGCTACTCTGCCCTAGTGAGTAGGGCAACCAAGGTGGGGAGAGGGACAAAAGACCATCCTGCCAGCAGGCTGGTGCCAGAGTCACCCATTTAACAGGAGGTTTGCCCTGTGAAGGGCTCACACCCTGCAAAACCTCTGGGAACCTGCCAAGACTGATGGCCAAAGGTACCAGCTGAGTGGGCTCACAGCAGGGAGGAGCTGATGCTCACAGTGACACAATTTGCTAGTGACTCGCCCCAGCATCGTGGCATGTGGACCATGGCAGATATGGGATAACCAAGAGACTCCTTCAGCCACCTCAGCTTCTTAGAAATCTTCTGAGCAGCAGCTTGGCTGCTCCTGCTAGAGCCTGTTGCCACAACTTAGTTTTTACTAGAAGCTGCTCCACAGTCACTTATAGGATGGGAGAAGGAGACTAAAGGGAAGGATGTGCAATAGGAGAGAAAGGCTACAGGGGAAAAAAGTGGGTCACAGCCACTGAAATACCTGCTGTCTGCTGTGGTGGGGGATGCGGGCAATCCTCTGAAGCAGCCAGGGCTTCCAGCGCCTGCAGGGTGGACACCAGGGCGTCATCCAGCTCTTGGGCATGGTCCCGCACAGTCCGTGGTTGCACATTGTCTATCAGCGTGACAGGGATCTCGTCGTAGAGGATGCCACAGATGTGCCGGCCCTGCTCCTGGCTCTGGGCAGCTGCCCGGCGCTTGGGGTCATCCTCGTCGGAGCTGTTGTCTCGGAAGCCAGGAGGAGGGGCGGCGATGGCGGGGAGCAGGGACGTTGTCTCGTCTTCTTCCTCATCGTTCCCAGGAGGGGGAAGCGACATCAAGTCCACCATGTTGTCCCGGGCGGTGCCAGGCTTGCCCCCCATGCATGAGGCCAGCCGGCTCTTGATTTTGGCTTGGCAGGACTCACAGTAGAAGTGCGAGGCGTCGCTCCGCAGGTGGGTGTCTATGGTGTGTGCCCTGGCCCTGCTCGTGTGCCTGTCTTGGTCAAGGCCATCTGGGTTGTACTCGTTAGCTGTCCCGTTGTAGCCTTGGCCAGAGCTTTTGGAAGTGGGGTCAGATTTGGTCCTGGGACGAGTTTCCTCAAAAAAAATCAGGTTTTCATTGATATCCGTCCCGCTCTCTTTTTCCTTCCTCTGCTCTCGCATGTGCAGATAGCAAAAGCGGATGAGCTCCGAGTCCGAAGCCCTGGTGGCAGAAGCCCCGGCTGCTCCGGTGACAGTGGCAGAGCCACCCACCAACCCGTTCTCTTTCTTTCCCATGTGCCCTGCCACGGCAGGCCGGTGGAAGTTGTGTGCGTTGATGTAATCTAAACCAAAACCACAACAGGAACATTAGCAGCAGCACCCGGGAGAAGGGAAACAGCTCCTGCTCACCCCGGAGAAGCACCCGTGTGCTCTCTGCCCTCCATCCCTCAGCAACCTGCACTGCAGTGGGACACATGAGTTCCCTGCAGCACAGCCAGGCCACCCTTTGGAAAACTTGCTGGGCCTCTCTGCCAGGAACACAGGGAGAAGAAATGCCCTGCAGACACAGACCATAGAATCATCAAATGGTTTGGGCTGCAAGGGACATTTAAAGGCCATCTAGTCCACCCCACCCCCCCTTCATCTTCAACTAGATCAAGCTTTTCAGAGCCCTGTCCAACCTGACCTTGAATGTTTCCAGGGATGAGGCATCCACCATTTTTCTGGGCAACCTGTGCCCATGCCTCACCGTCCGCATCATAAAAACATTCTTCCTTTTACCTAATCTGAATCTACCCACTTCTAATTTAAAATCATTGCCCTTTATCCTATGGCTAGAGGCCATTANGTGCTCTCTGCCCTCCATCCCTCAGCAACCTGCACTGCAGTGGGACACATGAGTTCCCTGCAGCACAGCCAGGCCACCCTTTGGAAAACTTGCTGGGCCTCTCTGCCAGGAACACAGGGAGAAGAAATGCCCTGCAGACACAGACCATAGAATCATCAAATGGTTTGGGCTGCAAGGGACATTTAAAGGCCATCTAGTCCACCCCACCCCCCCTTCATCTTCAACTAGATCAAGCTGTTCAGAGCCCTGTCCAACCTGACCTTGAATGTTTCCAGGGATGAGGCATCCACCATTTTTCTGGGCAACCTGTGCCCATGCCTCACCGTCCGCATCATAAAAACATTCTTCCTTTTACCTAATCTGAATCTACCCACTTCTAATTTAAAATCATTGCCCTTTATCCTATGGCTAGAGGCCATTAAAGTCTCCCCGTAACCATCTGTTCTCGAGGCTAAACACCCCAACTCTCTCAGCCTGTCCTCCAGCCCTTTGATCATCTTCATGACCTTTTCTGGACTCACTCCAACAGGTCCCTGTCTTTGCTGTGCTGGGGACCCCAGAGCTGGAAGCAGCACTTCAGGTGGGGTCTCACCATAGCAGAGGGGCAGAATCAGCTCCCTCAATCTGCTGCCCACGCTGTGGGGATGCAGCCCAGGACACAGTT
Source organism: Sclerurus mexicanus (assembly GCA_013396755.1). Lineage (NCBI taxonomy): Eukaryota > Metazoa > Chordata > Aves > Passeriformes > Furnariidae > Sclerurus > Sclerurus mexicanus. The sequence goes on along the minus strand of VWZF01002944.1, from coordinate 93,424 downwards.
GGTGTCTGGGCCACTGGCACACATTGCCAGCTCATGTCCAGCTCTTCATTCACTACCACCCTCAAGTCCATCTCGGCAGGGCTGCTCTTATTCATCCCCTATCCTGGACTGATGCCGAGGATCTCCCTGACCCAGGTGCAGCTTCTCCAGCTGGTCCAGGTCCCTCTGGATGGCATCCCATCCTCCAGGAGCAATAACCAAACCCCTCAGCTTGGTGTCATCTGCAAACCTGCTGAGGGTGCTCTGGATCCACTGTGTCATTGATGAAGATAATAAACAGCACTGCTCCCAGTATGGCCCCCTGAGGGGCACCACCTGTCACTGATCTCCCTCTGGACATCGAACCGTTGACCACTACCTTCTGGATATGACCATCCAACCAATTCCNGATGTGGGGAGAGAGGGTGCCACTGATGACTGAGGCAGAAAAGTACCTCAGCTGCCTTCTCATCTGTTTTACAGTTGTATTCATTGGGGTGGTCACTTTCTCTGAGCTTCCTTTTCTGGCTGACATCTCTGTAGAAGCAGTTGTTAGTTATCCTTTGCATCCCTTGCCGCCTTCCTGATCCCATTCCTATACTCCTCCCAGGATACCTGTCCCATTTCCACTGCCTGTGCATTTCTTTCTTGAAGTTTTAGTTTGACCAGGAGGTCTTGACTCATCCACGCCCATCTCTTGTTTTCCTTTTCTGATTTCTTACACTTGGACATTGAGAGCTCTTGCACTCTATGGAAAGAGTCCTGAAAGATCTGCACCTCTATTCTGTTCCCTTGTCTTGCAGTTTCCCAGGGGGTTCCATTGACTAATTCCTTGGACAGATCATGGGCTGAAAGGGGTTTCAGGTGGTGAGCTTTCCTGTACATACAGAGATTTACATGGTGCATGTGGAAGGTGGCCAGCTCCAAAAAAGCCTACGTGGCATTGAAGGAGCTGACTTGCCTTTCTTTCCCTAAATCAATAAATCTGAATTCCCATTAAAGAATCTCATTAAAAGAGTTGTTAAAAGTGTGTTTGTGAGCTCCTTAGGTATGATGGTGGAGACCAGAAGAGCCTAGAGGGTGGCTGGACACCCCAGAGTTTAATTATACAAATTTTATAAAGCAAAATATTATGACATTTATGATAAGAGAGTATTGACCTTAAAGCCTTTTTTTTTTCTGATGAGGAATGAGATCAATGCCACCATGGACCTGCAGTACAACTGATCACTGTCCTTTTACAAACAGCTTTTAGGCATCAGAAATACTGTTCTATTCTTTCCTCTCCATCTCCCCACCCATCTCTTTTCTAGAGTAACCATGACAAAATCCTTTAACCTTTTCCAACAGGACTGTTTCCTGAACATGTCAGCTTTCTTACTGCTCTGGGCAGGGCTCTATCCATGTTAGCTACCTGGGAAAATGTCTTGTGTCTGTGCTGTGTGACTGCAGCAGCGACAGGAATCAAGATCCCAGTAAGGATCTCTGGGGCAGAGCTGGGCAGAGCCAGAGGAGGGCTGGCCAGCACAGCCAGCACTGAGACACAGGGATGCAGGTGCCATATCCATGATCCAGAGGGCAACAGGAGCAGCTTGGCCGCAGGCACCAACAAGGAACTTCAGCCTCAGTCTGCCAGCTCACACATCCTATGGCAAGAAGGAATTTGCGTAATACTGGCCAGACCAAGCAGTGTTCCTCAGGAGACTGCTAAATGTGGGGCAATATTGCCTTTTGGGGAGGCATCCAATGTAGTTTGGCTGTTTAAGTGACAGACACACCTCCAGCCCCTTGTCCCTTGCTGCCCACGATCCATGTGTTATTTCTGTCTGGCTGACAGCTATTGGATCAGGCTGGCTCTCAAAGAGCCCACTGCTCTTGCTGTTAAGCATCTCCCTGTGACAGCCTCCCCTTGCTCCCTTGTGCAAGGCAAGTGGCTGAAATACTGCTTGGCCAGTAGTCCAGACCTCAGGAGGGGCATCTGTCTGCATTGCAGGTTGAATGGTGCAGCTGTGCTGAGAACGGCTGCCAGGGGATGCGGGTTCTGTTTTACCAAGGATAAATTAAATCAAGTAAATCCTAATTAAATTCGTTAGCACAACAAATTGGACAATTTGTCTCCCCAAACACACGTTTGTATTATACTGTTCATCACCTGCAATGCTAAAATCCCAATCAACCCAAAATCTCTTTCATTTGTGGCCATGCCAGTGCTCAGAAATGCTGCGTGCAGAAACACATGAGGGGACATGGGGGCTGTGGCAGGATGGCATGGACTGAGGCAGAGGCTTTCCCAAACCAGACACCTCCAATGGGTCACTCCCGTGCCTCACTGGCTGCCCATGCCAACCCAGGGCTTGTTGCTGAATGGGGCCAAAACCCTCAAATCCAAATCCAGCTGCTGAATGCACAGGGGGGAAAAGTTCCTGACAAAGAGCTGAGGGAGCAGCTAAGGGCACAGAGCTGCTTGGCTGACAATGGCTCCTGGTGGGAGTGGGGAGAAGAAGGGGCAGGGAGGTGAATCAGCTGCGTAGCTCCAGCATGGCACAACAGAGGGCAAGGCTCTGGCATATGACTCCGCAGGGAAATGCGGAGAGATGGATCTAACTGACAACATTCAGACAGCCTGTGCATTTCTAAAAATGTCTGCAGTTCAGCAGGAGGTTTTAATGGGCCTCAGGAAAGATGGATGTGCTTCTCTTCTAGGTAAAAGCACGGGCCAAGGCTTGATTTTACATTTAAGATTCTGGCACAGCCTGCCTGCAGCCTGGGAAGTCAACTAACTTAATTCATCCCAGTGGGGCTTTCTTATCACTCCTGCAAGGATGTGCTAATGATCAGCAGTCCCTGCTCCCTGTGATCCGCCCAGCTCCTGACAGCTCACCCTGCAGCCCTTTTGAGACCAGAACTGTGAGCAGACTTCTCTCAATACACACTAAATTCACTCCTACTGAAGGATGCCTGAGCGGCTGGGCTGAGTGCACTGGGTCTGAGCCACTCCACTGGTCACAGAGGTTTTCACTCCACCCCTGAGGACACACCAGGCCATCCAGAGAGGGGCTGGCTCAGATCCATTGCTCCACTGCTGTCCTACCCAGACTGTGACTCCCCCTCACACTCACTCCTGCCCCTGCAGAGTGACATTGGTTTCTTGAGACTGCAGAGAAAAGGGCAAAATCTACTACCCTTTTTGGCAGAGGTTTGGACCATGCCCATGAAGGAAAATGTCTCCAAGAAAAAATCCTGGCTATTGCCATAGTTGCTAGAGTGTGGACAAACACCACTTGCACATGTTGATGTACCCTCTGTGGGTGCCACATCCCCATCCTCTGACTCCCCACAGCCGTGTGCCCCATGTGTCCTCAGGGTGACATGAGCTAGGGAAGAACCACTCTGATGATGGCCAGTTAATTTGGAAACACCCTCTGCTCACAGCAAAATGTGACTAAACATGCTCCCGTAGGGCACTCGGAGCAGAGTGACAGCTGTCAATCAGAGCCACAGGGGAAGAAGGAAAGAAAACTGTGCTTCTACTTACACCAACACCAACTGCCAGGCCTGGATTCACTGAGGTTGCTGCAGGTGCTTTCCTGATGCCTCCTGTGCGCGTGTTCTTCCCCAAAGGCATCAAGTCCTCTCCCAAGGACCTTGCTAACTCTCTGTACTCCTCCCACCTCCCCAAGCACATCTTGAGCAGGGAGTTTCAACACTGCCAGCTAAACTGAGAACTTGTCTGAAGCAGCAGTGTCACTTGGGAGGTCTGGGGGCAACCTTCCATAGACAACCAGGTTGGTATTTTGCCCATCTCCAGACACTGATCCCATATTTCGTATTTCCCTATACAAACCATATTTGACGTGAACACCTGCATGAACAGCAGCATGTAGTTCATGGCTGGCCCTTGTTTGAAATCACTCTTGAGAAGCATTGATGTTTTCTGAGAGTGACTCACACCTGTAATCCATCCTCAAGGAACAGCACTGGTGCCTGTCAGGACGGAACCTCCTGCTGTGCCCAGACCTGCCCTCTGCTCCTTGCATCAGACTGGGCACCTGAAAAGCTGGGACACCAAAGTTGCCTTCCTGATTTAGGAAATCAGTGGAGCAGCCATGACCCCAGGATGGAGGCAGCAGTATTCAAAGGTAGCAGGAATGCAGCTGGATGAGTGCATAGCCTCACGTAGGTCTCTGGAGCTGGGATGCCACCCAAGGAGTGTGTGCTGCATCCCTGCAGCAGCACACAGGCTGTTCTGTGAGGATCCAGTGTTTGCCTGGCAGCATTACAGGTCTTCTCAAACCTGGATCTGCTCCAGGAGTTGCCAGAACAACACTCGCAGTGAGTGTTTACGGCTTGAGCTGACACCACAAGTCAGAGCTTATCCAAAGTGAGGACTTGTCTCCCTGCTCCTTGCTTTCTGGTTAAAAGGGAGTTTGCTGGATCTCGGGGTGAATGGAAGCAGAGGGGAGATGTCAGAGAAACCCTTCACCTTCCTACTGCTGCAGAGCCCTGGGCAGAGGGAGGAGATGGAGGGGGAGGCTGAGGAAGGGGCTCGCACAGGAAGCAGAGGCTGAAACGTACCTGCCTTGATAATCTGAGGTGGGGGTGGCTGGCTGGGGGCCCTGGACAAGATCATCTTCTTGGAGTCCACCAGGAGACGGCAGTAGCCCGCGATGAGGCAGGCAAAGTTGGTGGCTTCAGGCCACTCCATCAGCAACACCAGCGGCTGGAAGGCAAGAGAGGCAAAGCACATGAGGGCCACGTGGCTCATCCCACAGGGACCAGAGGTCCACAGAGGCTGCACTGCGGCCTGGCACTGGTGTGACTGGTGAGCTGGTGGCACTTTTAGCACTCGCACAGGAAAAAACAGCCAGGTGCACATCCCTGCTCCAGCTCACCCAACAAATGGCTGTGCACAAGAGAGCGCCTTGCTGCAGCTGTGATTCCTGCTTGCTGACTTCCCTAAGGATGAGGAAAGATCTGGAGTCCCACTGGGCACAGGCTGTGCATGGCAGAGCACCCACACAACTGGCTTCTGATATTTGTCTGCTTGTCAGTGCTCTAAGCCTACCTGGAAGCACCAATTTAACCTCGGAGCTCAGGGAGTTTGTGGAGCCTCCAGCTGCCAGAACCCATTTCATTGCAGGCACCACATCTCCCTCCCATAAATTATGACATCTGCTTCCAGCTAGATGCCAAAGGGGCCAAACCCCATTACAGGCTCCCCCAGCTACCACTCTGAGCCTGTGGATCTTATTTAAACCTAACCCTTTGGAAAATTAAATTTGTGCTTAGGAGCAGATGGTGTCTTCCCTTTTAGGAGAGTGTTTATTCGCATGCTAAAAAAGATCTTTGCTTTAAAGAGACATAAAAATCAGACACAATCTGTGTGACACATGTCACCTCAAGGCACAACTGAGCATCAGACAGTGCAAATCCCTGACTCCCAGTTTGTCCCAAGGAGAAGGTGAGCTATCCTGAAGATTCACTCTTACCCACCCAGCAAGGTCCTGTGCACTGCTGGGACCCCACTGTGCAGAGCAGCCTGTGCCAGCACAGCTCAGTCCAGTGGTCCATGCTCAGTCCGAGCCCTCAACACCACTCAAGGCAGACCCATGGGATGGAAAAAAAATAGACAGTGCCCTCATCTACCCCTTACAAAAAGCACTCCTGCCCAAAGGACCCTTGTACCCAGGTACGGGGCTTATCTGAGGCAGCTGGGGATGTTTGGCTGCTGTTGTGTCTCAGGCTGCCTGTCCTGCCATGCCTGGTCTCTCGCACACTGACAGCCCTCCAGGACTCAGAAGGACTCATTTACCATGTTCAGGGTACACCAAGCCTCTTTTAAAAACCACTTAAGCCTACGCAGTATGAAAAACATTAAAGTTATTTTGGTTTTCTTGTTTTATAACCACAGGAGGTTCCTGATACCCACTGGCCAGTTCTGTGCTCTGCTCAATATTTGCTTTTTTAAGCCACCAAGCTGATTCCAGCAAAGGAAGACCTACCTAATACCAACATGTCACACTCTGGACCTTACAGTGCAATAGATTCGGGTGTGAAGCCATCAGCCCTGGGCAGGGCTGCATGTGATCCCCAAGCCATGCCAGCTCCTGGCAGGGGCAAATTTCTCCTAGGGCCACGGTAAAGAAGTTCCCTCTTTAGCTGTTATGCAGGAAGAGAAAGGAAAAGAAATAACCCAATATGGAAGAGCAATAGCCTGACAAGTGAACGTCCTCTGCTGAGAGGCTCTGCCCCTGCCCACTTGGCAAGGCTCTTTCTGCATCTTGGAAAATAAACCTAGGATGACACAGAGCAGAAGAAAAGTATCAAGACAGAGAAAGAGGGTAGTGAAGAGAGAAGGCAGGCGTGCAGTGGTGAAGGGGGTGACACCTCCTAGCCAAGCTCCAGTCTTGACATAAGTGATGAAAGGAAACCATGTGTTTCAGTTCTGTGTATGAAGGATCCTTAAAACAAGTGTCTTGGCTAAGCTTTCTTGGGTTTTTCAAGCCATCTGTTGAATACAGAGATATTTGTGTCTTTTCTGCCCTGTTTTGTGGCAGCAAATGGTTGCAGTGCAAGCAGCAAGGAAGGGAAAAAAGCCCAACAGGAGGGAGGCAACGGCTGATAAACACCTACTACTGGGAGAATAAACACAGAGGCCAAGGTGGGTTCAGAATTCCCTTTCAAAAGGAAAACTGAGGGGTAGTTTCTACCATGGATGAGTCCCACACCACAGATTCACAGCCATGTCTTGAGGACACCAAGGTCAGAGTGGCACAGAGTTGTGGACCCTTAGTGCCTCCCTGTCAACACTCACCATCCAGCCCACAGTGCAGCCCCAGTACCACAGCTGGGTACCTTTAAGTCTGAGAGCCATTTCCAGCTTTGCTCAGCATCCCCAGCTTCAGGATACTTCCACCCATCCAGAGATGGGACTGTATGTTCTTGCTGGCAAGAAGTAGCCCCTGGATCAGTCCTCCCAAAGCGTGACAGGACTGAGATACAACTCCCCTGACTGTAGTTTCTTGCCTACAAGTGAAATACAAGCAATGCACCAAGGTGCTGTGAGCTCCCTACCAGGTGTCCAAGCAAGTTCAGCCTCCAGAACAGCTTCCAGCAATCAGTGCTAGCCATGCTGGGGTTAACTGTGGCACTCTGCTCTGAAAAAGAGGAATCTTAATACTGGTTAGCATTACAGCTTAGAATGGGGTCTTAAAAATGATTACTCTCACGTCTTGACAAGGAAGCTGTGTGAGAGTTCTTCTCTAATTGTCAACTGTTCAAATATTGTTGTTAGGGATTAAATCACTTAAGTTGCAGCACTCTGATGATCTCCCCATGGCCTGGGAGCCCACACTACTGGGGCTCTGTGTCCTGCTGATGTATTACGGGCTATTTACAAAGGCATTGAAAGTGAGCAAAGCTGTTTCAATCAGGCTGTGCATCTCCTCTGGCCTTGGCAGCTTCTCTGCTGTTCACTAACAGAGGTCTGACCCTAACCCTAACCCTTTCCCATGTGGGGTTGGTTACAAGATGGAATCTCCCTCTCACTTAGGTGGTTTTGCTGAGATTGGTACATCTCAGCTGCCTTTGAGACATCCATCCTGATGTCACACCCCTCTGAAAGTGGTGAGCAGATTCAAAAGTGACTTATGGGGTCAAGAGGCAAAGAGGCAACATGAGCAGAGCTCCCTTGTTTCACTGGGAAATCAGGCCACAAAGAGGAGGTATCAGGGACGGCAGCTAATGGAGATTTTATTTTAAGGCATCAGCAACCTCGGTCACTCTGCTTCACGTAGGAAAGGCAAATAAGATCATGCAGAGACAGCCAGGCACAGGAGATCTGAGCAAACATCAACTTTGTGAATAAGTGCATGAAAAATTTTCAACTGGTGGTGCTAAGGGTTTGAGATGGTAAATTCAGGGCAGCTTTGCAGGGAGCTGCTCTAAACAAGAACCACGCAGGACTGCTTTGGACTTCCTTGCAGCAAATGCAATTGACCTCCTTTGGAAACACCCTGCAAGAAGCAGTGAAGCCTCGTGCCTGTGGTAGGGACTGGCCTGGTCCTCAAGGGGCTGGGGCTCATGCAACATCCCTGTGTCTCTCCACAGTTTTTTTAACTTGCTGCTCAATCTCAACCAAACCTGACAAAAAGGCAGCAACCTGGAAGAACATGAATCTTCATAAGTTTCCTAAACCCAGCGGTGCATTAGAGCAGAGAGACTTCTGTGAGCAGATGGAAGGCAGGGAAGGATGCAGCAGGAGCAAAACTGGTGTCATTCCTCTCATCCCTGCTCCCTGCCCTGTCAGCACTTTGTCCACAAAATGCAGTTCCTCTTTCCCAGTTGCTAATCAGGAGATGATGTAGGGAACAAGTTATTAACTAGGATAATGCTCTGGTTATCCTCCTACAATGTACCTATGGCACCTATGCCAACATTCTCCTCCTCCTCATGGGCAACAGCATCAGGAACTCACACCTTGGTGGCCCTGAGGGCTCTGCTTCCCTGGGATGCCAAAGCAGAAATGCCTGTCTGAGTTTTGTCAGGGCAGCAGCACCTTTAGGATGAAAGCTAGTTTTACACAGAAGCAAACTTCCTGGGATAATCCTACTGGCTCTAAAAATGCCAAACATCAGATTCCCAGTGGGATGTCTAGGGAAAGCTTCATCTCTGACCCGAAAGAAGTGAATTTTAAAGAGAATGCTCTTTCTACATCTAAATGTATAATATCAGCCTGAAATTATTGGTGTTTTGATCTTTCACTCATAATGGTTTTCTAGATTATCTAGGGCTTATGAAGAAAGGATACTTTTTCACTCCAAGTTTACTGCTTGGCAACCAGTCTCTCTGGAAAGTGAAACAAAATACATTTATATCCGATGCTTATTAATGATATAGTGCTTTTTCTCTTACGCCCTATCTTTAAATCAAACCTTAGTGTCCTTCTGGAGGGTATTCTCTTGTTCAGACAAAGGTGAAGGTTTCATAGAAGGACATCTGGAGGAAATTTTATGTCCAGGGTTATGCTAGAAGATTTTAATAGTCCTCATATTTAAATTAATTTATGACCTATGCACGATGATCTATGCATATTATAACCCTTAGGCTTATATGCATTTCCCTTTAATCTCCCCTCTTTATCATGTGCTCTGGGTCTTACCCTGCTTCCTTTAATGCAGTGCAGTAGAAAGATGGGAGATGAATTTACATAATTTATGTTCCCTGGTTTACTTGAGGTGCACTGCCAAGTTTATATAATATAGGCACCCGAGCCTAACGAGACAGCAGTCGATTTTTCACTTCTACACTGACCTTTCCTTGTCTCCCCTTAAGCATTATTAACTCAGCTCTATCAATACCAGGCTGCCTGTGATTAGGACCACTATTTCCCGCTTGTTGCTCAATAAACGCCCTGCCTTGGTTTGCAGCAGAGCTGCAGGTCTCTCCTTCCTTAGGGTTCAAGAAGTTGCCACTTTTGCCAGGTGAACACTCTCCTTGTGCCTTGCAGTCCCACAAAACCTCACAGTGGATGGAGAGGTACCTCTAGTGGGGGTCTCCTCCTCTCCACTTCAGTGTTGGTGTCATGTCTGTGCTGCTGTGTCCTGGGAAGGTGCAGGGCACCCTCCCATCGTGCTGCAGCTGCCACCCTGGCCAGCTTTCATCTCCACCGGGCAACTCAAAAGGCTCAGGGCATTTCTAACCACCAGAGCCTGCCAGTACTTTTGCCATCCTCCACATTTCCTATCTGTTGAAGGCAGTTCTCAGGCCTCCCAAGGCTGCAGCACGCCCAGGCTCCCTTTGCACCCACTGGATGCCTGAGGCTCCTTGTTTGGTTGAGGATTTTTTAATTTCTTTTTCCCCTCTTTTTTTTTTTTTTTGACGTGAACAAATCAAATTTGGCTTTGCAGGCTTGGAAACTCATCCTCTCCACGTGTTGTCTGACTCTTGTGTTTCTGGCTGGCTCCTGTCTTTGGGGCTGGCTCCCATCCTGGGTGCCTGCAGGCAGCGCTTCGGGTGGCGCCGGGGCTGGCACCACACACTGGGACGTGCTTTGCTTTCCATCCCACTGCTTTGCTTTCCATCCCACTGCGAGCGGGAATCCGCGTCCGCCCCTCCCACCCTGGGTACTGAGCCAAAGGAAATCTCAATCCCTCCCTCTCTCCCACGAGGTGACAGTGTTTCAGCATGGCTTAATGCAAATAAAGATGAATTCAGCGTAAGGAACTGGAGCCTCCAGGTCCCTTGTCACTCCAAAGCCTTGCTCTTCGTGGAAAAATCCGAGAGGCTTCCGCCACTGTTTGCATGAGTGGGAATAGTGTTGGACTTGCCTGCCCTTGTCAGTTTGATGGGGCTCCCCACAATTTTCAGATCACAGTCTGGCAAACACACAGAGGGCAGTGGCCTCTGCACCCATAGCATGTCCCTGCCATGCTCAGTTTTGAGGTACACCATTGGGCTTGGGACTGGCTCCAGCAGGGAAGGCTCAGAGGGGTCACCACCAGATCTCCAGTGAGAGGAAGGGGCTCCTTGACTCCTTCCAGGGGGAGAGGGAAAGGCTGAGCCCCAGCTGTGCCTGGTATTTATTTTCATGGCAGGCTGGAAGCACGCCGGGGCCCCTGGGACACCAACATCAATACCCAGATTCTGGGCACAGCAGCAGCCAGGGACCTTTTTGAATTAATTTTGCTTTGTTTTCTGCTGTCAAGTCTTGATCTCGGCTTAAGCACTGGCTGGCTGCAGGCCCTGCTGGAGACTGAAGTCAATTACCCCGATGCCTTTGATTGAATTGTGCCTGTCGAGCAGCCAGACACCCTGGGCTCCTGCCCCACAGCCCTGCACAGGGACAGGGCACAGCCTGGGACAACTCCTCTGTTAAGCTGCAGACACTTGTCCTGGCTCAGGGGAGGTGGCTGTCCCCCAAACATTCCTCTTTCATTCTCATTCAGAGTGCTTCAGCAGCCTTTTTTCCAACGTCAAGACTGTTAATAAAAAAAAGTCCAGGGGTGTGTGTAGCTGTGTAAATCAGAAAGGAGAAATGCTCCATTGGAAAAGGCATTCCAGTAAAAACAACCCTTTTGTTTCTGCAGAAGCTGTGGCGCTGCACAGCTGAGCAGCTCTCCCCACACCTCCTGCACTGGGGAGCCTGGGTGAGCATGGTGGGCAAGTCACTCCTCTGTGCCCCATCAGGGCTGCTGGGCTTGTCCAGGTGCCAGGCAGGAGATGCTGACACTGTCCTTCCTGGGATACTGGGAGGTAGAAGAGGGCTTTGCAGTGCTGCACTGGGGAGGAGATGCCTCTGAGCATTCTGAGCTGGATCATAAGCATTGGCCTCTCTCAAATGCTGGTCTCAGCACTGCCAGGCAGCAGGAGGGGGAAGGCCCTGGGAGATGCAGGACCCCCTGAACCCTGCACACTCCCCTTGCACAAGCTGCACTTAATGCATAAAAATCACAGGAGACACCATGCGCCACCTCCCTGCCCCCAGCAAATCTATGAGCTCCAGAATCAACACTCAAACACCAGCAAGTCCAGAGTGGAGGAGGAAGAACGGAAAAGCAACAGTCACAGCAGAGAAAAGACTTTGCTAGATGGGAATGATCATGCAATCCTGCAAAATACTTGCACCACTGCAGAGCAGGTGGGGAAATGCTGTCCTGCCCCCAGCATTCCCAAGCAAACCTGCCTCACTCCCTCCTGACTGTTGAGATGAAACTTGCTCCTGTCCTCCCAGAAGCTCTCACAGATATTTCAGGGAACAAAAATCCTTCTTGGAGTCAGAAGCCTGGAAGCTTTCGTTCCTCTGTCCTGAGGTTGCACAGCTCCTCTGTGAGGGGTCCTGTCAGCATTTGCCCCCTCCTTGCCACACTTGCAGTGGCAAAAAGCTAAAGAAGGCAAAGTAGAGGTACCAGCCCTGGGTTTGTATCCCAAATGTGCTGTTTTAAAAAGAAACTGAAGCCCAGGATGGAAAAGCTCCAAAACAAACCAATTAACTACCTAGTGAATAATTCATAAGACAAACACCATTTCTTTTCCTCTTGAAATAAATGCAAATGGTTCACAATCTCCTCAAGCCTGCTTGTTACCTGAAAATCTCCCCCAGCTCCTTCCTGACAGGTGAGTCTGGGCTGTGGTCACAGGCCAGAGTGGGATAGGAATGTCTGGACTGCTGGTTCAGTCAGCATGTTCAGACCTCCCAGCTGATGGATGCTCCATGACATGACCCCTTTTTTTAACCCATCATTTTAACTACACTGAAAAACTCAAGATGGCCTTCCTGCACAAATCCCTAAACCATCACTGACCATCTGTTTCCACAGTAACCCAGCAAGCACCTCCTGCGGATTCAGAGCAGGAGCTGCCCCAGCACCAGCATCCCATGGCACAGCAGCACCAGGTGCAATGGCTCAGGGGGACACCCCCTCCTGCACTGCAGTCCATGAGGATTCCAAGGGTGATATGGATTTGACAGGTCCCCAGAGCAGTCAGGACACTACTTTGAGCACAACCCTCTAATGGCTTGTGACTCACGCCAGAAACAGATTTATTTGCAATCCAGGGCTTTAGCCACTGACACGTTCAGTGCAATAGAATAATTGTAGAAAGCAGATTAGCACTGCGAGGTAATGATCTTTTTGCCTGCTTTTCTTAGCCAGCCTCATCCATCGCTGTCCTACATAGGATTAGCATATGCCTCATTTTGGAGCAGACATTCTGGCTTTATATCCCAGCCCTTTGGATAAGGGCTAAATGAAGACAGATAACAGCAGTCTCTGCACTGGCAGGGGGCTGTTGAGCCTGCTGAGATCCACAAATGGGGTGCTTGCTTCACTCCAGGCAGGCAGAGGGGCTTTTGGTGGCTATAGGCAGCTGCCTGGAATTTCTCATGGAGATAAATCCACCATGCATGCGGACGTGCTTGAGGGAAGTATTGTGAGCTGGCTTTTCTCCAGCATTTGAGGGGCTGGATAGAGGGGAGACAGGACAAAGTCTTCTCCTACAGTGGGAAAGGGCTGGTAGTGGTACAGTGCTGCTGCAGAGCATTGCTGATGGGAGCAGCACAGTGGGATCTGTGGACAAGCTGTGTGGGAATTGCCACCTAATTCACAGCAGATGGACTTCAGCATCACCTAAGGAGGCTCCAGCACATCTGTGGCTCCTGAAGACAGTCTGTGCCTGGCGGGGAGGGGACACTGCCCTCTCCCACGCCAGGGAGGGGACAGCAGCACCCCACACGAGCCCAGTGGAGCAGAGCCAGCACCACACTTCTTCCTGCACAGCTCTGGCAGATGTTGAAATGGCCACAGAGCTACGTGACAACAGGGACAGCCATGCCCTGAGTGCTCACAGCAAGCCACGAGCAGTCATGGGGTTGTGGCCAGCCTATTATTAATGCATTAATATGGTGATTTTAGACACACAAATCCAAGGGGCTTGGGCACCAGGAGGAACCAGCGGGGTTACTCATGGTGCAGAGGATATCCCTTGGTTATTCCTGCTCTGAAAACAGTAAGGAGAAGACCAATGGGCTCCTGCACAGCCCAGGCATCTGGAGGGGCTGGGCAAGGTGGGTTTCTATCTGTCTGGGCTGCAGAGAGGGAGGTTGAGGGTTTTGAGGGGTTGGGACAGCCACAGCAGGACACCAGAACTTCAACTGCACAACAACTGACCTCAGTGGGATGCAGAAAAGGGGATATTACAGGTATGACTGTCGACCAAATACCCACTGAATTATGAATGCAAAAGAAAGGGCTTCATTGATGAGGCTGTTGGAGGGGAGAACTGAAGCAGAGGGGATGAGGATTAACATGGCTCTGGCAGAGGCTACTGGAGTGTTACTGCAGTTCAGCAGATCTACCAGAGCAGGCACAGCGGCAGCAGGAAAACAGACTTGGAGGAATTAATGAGCCTGGTGGGAGAAAGTACTAAAATCCTCCAGGACAGAAGGCAGCAGGAGAATCCTAAACAAATCCACCACGATTACATCTGCAAGACTACAACTGAAATGGCGCAAGGAGAGGGCTGGAGAGAGGGCTGAGGCTTAGAGACCTTGCAGGAGATGAGGAAACACAGAGGCAGCAGCAAGGCAGCTCAGCTTCATCACTCTCATGGGAAAAAGGGATGAATGCAGGGGCAGCAAAACTGACCCATAGCCAAAGGCTCGGAGGGTTTGTGCAGGTACACCAGAGTGCTGTGCAGCAGCACCTCAATGCCCCACAGAGGTCCTGGCTCCACTGCCAAACAGCCTCTGCCAAGTACTGCTCATGTCTGACTTTGCCCAAACTCAATCCTAACTGTCCAGTTGAATTCGAGGTGGGAGGAGAGGAGAAGATGAGGTTTGGCATTTATCTGTCAGATCTCTGCCTCTCAGCTGTCCTTCCCTACAGGGCAGGGAAGAGCTGGGTGCAGGGAGGCAGTGACACCAAGGATCCCCTGGACAAGGCACAGGGTTATCTGCATTCCAGTCTGCTGGGGACATGTCCCAGCCTGTTAAAAACCTGAGCAAAGGCCACTGAAGTTCTCCTTAGGATCTTGTGACTGCTGGACCAGGCACCAGATAAGCAAGTAAAACCCTTGCTGTATTGCTGACAGTTTTTCTGAAGGGTTTGGGACCCATGAGGGGTGAGGAGGGGTGACAAGGCCTGACCATGAGGAGTGACTACCAGAACCAGCACTGCACCTCACAACAACTAGCAGGGGATGGAGGATAGTAAGGCACAGGTCCAGGAAGGCATGTACACCAAGGAGTGGGCTCTGTGGGATGAAGGACAAGATAATGGGGGCAGCTGGCAAGATGTTTTGCTGGACCAGGGACAGACAGTGATTTCTTCTCACACTCCGAGCCTGACACGTCCAACCTATAATTTCCAGTTCATTCAACAATCCTGCATGGCTTGACAAGTTCAACAAGTGCTGCTAATGCACAAAACTCCCCAGTCCGCTCCAGTACCTGCACCCAGCCCAGGTATGGCCATGTACTGCTCCTCTCCAGCCCTGAGCTGTCCTGCCTCCAAAGGGTCCTGCTACCTGCCTGGACTGTGTCTCTGTCCAAAGGACCCTGCTCAAACCATGGGGTAGGTGTTTGGGTCATGGCCAGAATGCCACCACGCCTGCACTGTGGCCCTTGGCAGCAGTCCCTGCCCGCACGGCACAAGGAGTCAGACTGGCAGGGGAGATGCCACAGACCACACGTCCTGTGACCACAGTATGAAAGGGGCTTTGGAGTCTCTAGAAATCCCCAAGTGGATGCTCCAATACACACTTGTGACCTGAATCCCCTCAAAGGCTGGCCCCAAGCCCCCAGCCACAGCCTGCTCACCAGCCCCTCTCCCCAGTGCCTGCCTCCACGGCACCTGTGCCTACCTTGGCATCCAGGATGCTTGTCTCCACCCGGGCCACCCCCTGGTTCTCCCTGAACAGCTGGATCTTGCTGACCTTGCTGAACTCCGACAACACTGTGGTGAGGTTGGTCTTCAGGTCGATGACGTGGCTGATGCCATGCCGGGGTCCCACCAGAAGAGTGGTGGCTGGCTGCTTCTCATCCTGGTGGCACAGGCACATGGGGAAAAAGAGACAGATGGACAGGGGTGAATAAACACAGCCCGGGCTGTACAGGCTGTGCCCAGCTCTCTCCATGGAGTCAAGCCTCAATGTTGGCATCTTGGTCAGGTCCCTGATGGCCATTGCAGAGCACCAGGTGAAGCTGGTACTGTGAACCCACCTCCCTGAGCCCCTCTGCAGAGCTGGGAACAGTGTGCAGGATGCCAAGGCTATTTAAAATAAAGCTCTGAACTGACTGTCCACATGAAATATTCAGGCTCACTGGTGTCACTACACAAAAGTAAGAGTGTGTTACAAATCTGCCTGATCTGACACTGCCTCTGAGAGAAGGAAGCAAAGGAGGGAGTGAATCTATTTTAGAAAAGAAGAAAGACCAAAACCTTGGCTGGATATAGAGATCTTTCTTACTCTGGTCTAAAAAGATGCTTCAAGACAGATGTGGAGGAGAAGAGGAGCTGGCATAGCAACACAGAAGAGGATAAGGGACTGCTTTTTGCTACTTACACATAGTTCAACTCATAGTCTGCCTCAGAGTCATTGCTTTGGTGTCAGAGATAGAAAAAAAAGGCAAGGCACCCACACCAGAGGCAAATTGCCCAATGTTGCCCACTCAGGCAGTGTCAGGGGCAAGCTCCAACCACTCCACAGCACTGATCAGGCACCATGAGGCTCTGCCAGCACTGATTTCCTGCAGGCAGCCCTTTGAGCTGCAAGGTGAGGAGCTCAAAGTGTGGGGAGGCAGAGCAGACCAAAGGCTGCAAGAGATGGAACCCAGGAGGCAAAGCACAGGAAGCCAGGGAAGTGCTGGGTGGGGACAAAGAGAAGGATGGCAGAGAGGTGACACTTTCCCGGGGATGCCTGCATGGGAGGTGGAGCAAAAGGGATAAAGGCAGTGGGGAGCCTCTGCAGGTCCACCGTTCTCCTGCTTGGCGGCTTTCCTCCAGCCACAGAGAAAGTGAGGTGGCTTGGGTGAGGGGTGGAGATGCCTCTGATGGAAATGAGGGAGCAGAGAGCCATGGCAGCTTCCTGAGAGCTGCCAAGCAGTCATCAGGCTGGACCACCTCTGACGGAGGTGGTAAGCCCAGCCGTGGCTGCATGGGCAAGTGGTGGCCTTTGCCAGAAATGCTGCCAGGGCATGATCAAGTTACAAACACGTGTCTGAAACTACTCCAACTTCACTGAGCAGGTCATCTCATTGCCCACTAGGGCGGCAAGAACAAAACTGACCCTGACCCTGTGGAGCTGAAGATCCAACCTACTGACCACAGAGGCTCTGAAGGCTTTTCTGGGTGGGCTTGGACCTTGTCAGGGCAGAACAAGAGACTGAGGGAACTCATTTCTGTGGGAGCCACATCTCCCCTGGCTCTCCCCTCCAGCACACACTCAGGACCACTGTCAGGCCCCTTCCAGCCCACCCTGAATTACCGTACCAGTCCCACTGTGTTGAAGAGGACCCCAGCAAAGGTCGGCAGCTCATTCAGGATCCTCAGGTACTGCAGCTTTGCCTGGGCCGTGGAGACCTGACAAAACACACCACACGGGTGATCAACATGAGCACAAGGGGAAGAAATGCAGAAGGCTAGTGCAAATTTGGGGGCTCTCCAGTAGGAATGCACACCAAGTTGTCAGGCAGCTTCGTGCATGGGCTGTGCTGGCAGGAGTCTGAGTCATGGAGCTGGGGGGCTCTCCACTCCCCTGCCATCCTGGGCAAATGCTGGGAGGCAACTCAGAGCAGAGGCACAGCTAGGAATGGGCTCCAATGCTTGATGTATAACCCACCCCCCCGAGACGTATAACCCTCCTGGGGGATATACACCCCTCCCCAGAGAGCTCTGAAGGCTGCAGGGACAAAGACAGTGGCTCAGCAGCCACCTCCAGAGTCTTGCAAGCCCAGAAGCAGAGATAACAATAAACTGATGTGTGACACTTCAGCCAAGCTGAGAGCTGGATCTCAGCTGATCTCACCTCTGATCCTCATTGCACTCCCTGAAATCCAGATCAGCTTTCAAAAGTGGATTGAGGAGAGAGAGTGTCTGTCTCCCTGGGATTTATCTCACATCCAACGGGACTTAATAACAGGAGTCCCCGAGCAGCTGGGGACAACAGGCTGGTGTGGAGGGCAGGCTGCCACCCCAGCAGCCCTGAAACAGGGTTGCTTGTGCTGGGCTCACCTTGGTGCCACCAGGCTGGTGCTGGTGGGCTTTGAGCTGCTGTGAGAGGGATTTGCGGAGGCTCTTCTCTTTGATGAGCTGCAGCAGTGAGGGGGGCAGGAAGGGCTCCAGGCCCCACTCCTTCCTGTGGGGAGGGAAGCCTGCATAAGCTGCCAGGTCAGAGATCCTTGCTGATGGGCAGAGAGGGACAGGAACCAGGGATGCTGTACCAGAGCTTCCTCTTGCCTTCAGAGGGAGCTGGAACCACACACAGCACTTCCTTGGTGTCACAGCTGGAATAGCAGCAGCCCCCAGTCTGGGTCCCCAGGGGGATGGGACCCCAGGCTGGTGCAATAGCTACCAGCACTGAGCTGGGGAACAACAGTGCCAGGCTCTGCAGCTGAGCCCAGCTCCCACTCACCTTCACACAAGGTTAAGGGATGCAGGGCAAATTCCCAAACCTCTTCTGGGGCCCTCCTGGAGTGCCATCTCCCTCCTTCCTCCCTGTGCCCACTGAACAAGACCAGCCTGCACAGATGGACTAGCTATGGATTTAGGTCCCCCAGGAGCTGCAGGAAGGCTGAGCCAGGGCTGCACAGCTTGGTGATGGGGTAAGATTACGCAGCCATAGAGTTTTTTCCTTGCCCAGGTTCCCATGGAAATGATCCTGAACTCACAGCAAATATCCCCAGCCCTGGCATGGCTCCTGTACTGGGCTGGATGTCAGGGGGATGTGAGGCAGTCTTACACATGGTGGGACCAGGGCCTGTGTATCACTGCTGCCAAGGCCATGAGCCACTGACCGGCTCAAGGAGGGCTCTCAGGGCATCTTGTGCTCTGCACCCCAAAATACTGCTGGGAGCACTCCAGTTATGCAGGGGCACAGGGAAGGGACACAACAAAGGGCTGTGCCAAAGACAGGGACAGGGAGCAGGACTCACTCCACGTTCTTGAGGGAGACCTTCTGGCTGGGACGGGTGGCTGAGACAGTGATGTAGATGTGGAGGGCAGCCAGCCCCAGCAGCATCTCTGGCTTGGGGTCTGTGCCGAAGCGCTCTCTGATCACATCATTGCGGCTCTGCAGGAGGGAGAAGTATCCTCAGAAAACCACAGGGACAGGCACCTGCCACCTGAGGGACGCCTCCACAGGGCCCAGCTTCGGCAGATGTGTGGGCCATGAGCACCATCAGCTCCCAGTCCCCTACCTGGATGTACAGGTACTCGAATGCTGCAGGGTCCCGGCGCAGCAGCTCCACGGGGTCCTTGGGGAAGAAGCTCATACGGAAGAGGCATCTCATACCATGGTAGTGTGTCCTTTGCACAACCTGTGGCAGGAGGAGAGGGGAGCAGTGAGCCCAGGAACTGTATACTTGCCTGTAGGGCAGGAGACCCCCTCTCCTCTCTTCTGGGGTGATACTCTATTTCTCTTCTCCATGCACCCCTTGATCTTTTCATCCCATTAACAGCCCAGCCCTCCCTGGTGCAATAGCTTTGCCTGGTGCTGCAGGGGTTTATGCCACTCAGCCTAATGCTTCCTCCATGATCCGCGTTTTATCCCTGGTTCTGTGCAATGCCAACTTCCTGACACTCCTGGGCAGATCAAGGATGTTCATGAATCCTGTCTGCAGGTCCCCAGGCTGGAACACAGAGCATCTCCACAGTGCTGTCAGTGTGGGATGGGCAAAACCCTGCTTGTCTCCCTCTCTGGCTACCCTTTTCACCCCTGAGCCTGCAGGACCATGCCAGAGGCAAGGAGAGGCTATGCCACAGCACAGCACCATCCCAGCCATGCCCCACACTGGGGGACGAAGAGCCTCTCTGTACCCCCCAGCCCCTGCCCAGGGCCATCCCAACGCCTTCCCACACCCAGCAGCTTACATGGGCCAGTGGCTGCTTGTCCTGGAGCAGCAGGAAGCGGTGGCTCTGCTCCGGACTGGAATACTCCAGGACCAGGGCAAAGTGCTCGATGTGTCTCAGCGACAGGCGGTCCTGCAATGTCACCATCACGTCCTGCAAATGCCATGGACATCCTTGGGTGTGAGGCACTGGCTAGTTCCCAGGGTGGGAGCTGGCACCCCACTGAGAGCCCACTCCCCTCCCCACCTCCCTGGCAACTGGGGCCATGACTGTGAAGGATGAGGCCCAGCAGTGCTGAGAGGGGCTGTGGGATGGTACCCAACCACCGCTGGTCCAAGTGACCTTGCAGCAGGAGGTGACCAGGTGCCAGACCTCCAGCACCTTGGGTAACCCTGTGATGGTGCTGAAGGGGTCTGCAAGGAGCTGGCAGGGGGACTCACAGGAGCATCCATCCAGGCTCACAGCAAGGAGGAAAGTCAGGAGACGGAGAAAAAGAGCAAAATCCCATCCCTGCCAGCTGCAAAGAGTGTCGCCTAGGGAGGCAGACGGGCTATCCATCATGCCAGAGCAGCTCACAGCCAGCCAAGCGCTGCTGCGGTGTTTGTGCACGGAAGCAGGAGATAAAGAAAAACGGACTGGGCAGATGGGAGGAGGGAAGTGTCATGGTGCCACGGGGAGAAGTGGAGGGGCTCACCTTCACAGTGGTTCGGCCATCGAACGTGAAGGATTTGATCTGCCCATTCTCCAGGAAAACCTTCAGCACATTGGGAATGAGGAGGAGAGCTTCTTTCTTCAGCATGTCCTGCCATGTGAGGCCAGCAAAGGGGGAGGAGAGGAGGATGGGGGACACGGAGACACAGAGAAAGCGTGGGGAGAGAGAATGAGTGTCAGTGATGGAACAGTCATGGCAATCTCCACTGCTCTGTGCTTTTGCCCTTAGTGGCAGATTTCCCCTGAAAACCCAGCACTCTGCTGAACCATTGAGAAGTGCAGAGCTGAAGCAATTCAGAGCTGCCTGCCAGATTCGCCTCCCCAGCTCCCAGCAGCTGCACTGGGAACAGAGCATCCCGCTCTGTCCAGCACATCCCAGTACCCATGCCTGGCAGCTTGTCCCACTCCCTAGCTGGTGTCCCCGAGGGGAGGCACTGGCTGGGATGGCTCAGAGCTGATCCCCCTTTCCTGACCCTTACCCCAAGCCTAGCCTACCTCAAGCCTGTACATCCCCTCTGCAGGAACTTGAGGGAAGGCTGGTTTTATTTAGATAGAAGCATTTCAATCAGATAATTACCTAATTGATTTTGCTTAAAAATAGAATTTGCTAGAAGTGCTTTACAGGGGTTTTATTCAGTTTTATTTTGGGGCTTTTTTTTTTTTTGTGTGCTCATTAATAAAACCTTTCTGATTGAGATAAAGGCATTGGGCTAGAATGCTGCAGCTTCCATGGCCATGCAGCAGTGCCCTTGTGACCCTGCCCCACACACAGGCACTCCTGTGAAGCCTTTGGCATCTGGTTGGAACTCACAGACCTTCCCTAGGGCAGGCACTAGCACTGCTTGGATGCCTCCCTTGGGTGCCCAGGGGGACTCAGATGGAAAAAGGTTTCTAAGGCCAATTTTTGGGGCTCTGTCACACAGAGGGATAGGAGAGCACCATGGCAGGTCCCTCCAGCACTGACCCTATACGTCTGCCCTGTGGGGCTCTGCAGGCCAGGCAGCTGCTCTCACCTGCAGAGCCCAAATCAGGACAGGAGCCCTGACAGGTGGCCCCCAGCCACCTCACACCCCACAGCCCTGGGGACACCTCAAAGGGGTGGTGAAACAGAGAGGAAGGCAGGGCAGGACTTACTGGGTCCGTCTCGCCGACTGTCACCTGCTCTGAAAATCGGACTTTTGCCGGGTTGGACCTTAGCTTCGCCTTCTTGGCTGCGCTGATGAAAGCGGATTTGGGAGACTGGAAAGAGAACACTGGGTCAATCACCTGCCTGCCCTCAGAGTTGTGGCAGCCTGCCTGCCTTTGGAGCCGTGGCACAGGGAAAGCCAGACACAGGGTCCAGAGGAAGCCGCTCTGAAACCAGCATGATGATGGGAAGTGGGCAGCAAACCATGAAATGGGGAGTGGAAAGCAAGTTCCCTTCACCATGCTTTTACAGTGCTGCAGGCGAGGCCAGAATTAGGAGCAGCAGCCCCTAAAGTCACACCAGCAGCCTCAGCATGACAGGGGAGCTCATGTGTCTGGCACCCCTTGGGCAGATGCCAGCCAGGTCTCACTCAGAGGCACCAGCAGTGGTTCTGATGGGAGATGAACCCCTTGGATGCGGGTCTGCAGCCGCAGGAAGATGGGAGATGGTAGGACTCCGGGCATCCTTGCAGGACATTCCAGTGGCAGTGCTGGGGAGCCTCTACCTGCACATGCTTTGGCATGGAGACTCATGCCACAGAGCTGCATGTGTCTGATGGTGCCAGCATCAGCTGAGCAGCCTGCCCTGACAGGGGGACATCCAAGGCCAGGAGGAAAAAAGCTTTTTTGGAGCCTGGCACACACCCCCGCTCCTGACAGAGCTGTGCTGGGTGGTGGCATCTTCTTCCTGGAGAGGAGGGGAGCACAGGGGAGATCTCACACTTATCTCCTTCCCCAACATCAAAGGGCTCAGTGAAGCAGAAACAGTGCCCTGCCACCACCGCCGCTGGCATGATGGTTCTGTCTGCTCTGGTGCCACAGGCGCCAGTCCCAGTGCACCACAGCCACTGGTGCCAGCACCACCACCAGCCATGCTGCAGCCTGGCACTCCCAGCAGCCCAGGGGTGATCTCTCCCTGCCAGACCTGGCATGATGGGTCACTTCTTCAGACACATGGGATGTCCTCAGCAAACCAAATGGGTTTGCGTACATTTTTCTTCCCTCTGTCCTGCCAGTGACAAGGACAGGGAGATGCTTGCATGCCCACACTGACCCCAAGGGGCTGTGGCAGCTCTGAGACCAGACAGCTTGGAAAGAGCCTTGGAGTGGTGGGACACTGCTCCAACAAGTCAGTTGAGCTGTCTGAGTAGCCTCCTGGGGTCTCCAGGGAGTCCACCTCAGTCTCCCAAAAGGGCTTTTAACCCCTCTCCTGGCTACCCTGGAGCTGGCCACAGCCCTGCCAGTCTCACCTGGTGGGTGTGCAGGACCGTGAGGATGATGAAGTCCTTGGCCTTCCTGTGACAGAAAGGAGAAATGAAGGTGGATGGGACCTTATGGTGATGGACCTCAACATGTGCATTTTGAGAGCACATCCCACCCTTCCCAGCCCAGCAGTGGCCAGGACCTTTGTGGGCTCCTTGGGGTGCTTGATAATATGGCTGTGGATGCTTTCCCAGTGCTGCCCACTCCTTGACCAGCTGGGAATGTGTATGATGCTTGCTCCAAGGCACTGCCCCTGCTCAGACTGAGGGTTCCCCAACCCCAGCAGTGACTACCAATGACACTGTTGTGCATCAACACCCCAAGGCTTTGGTAGGGGCACAGCAGAATGCCATGAGCCCCTTTCCCAGAGATGATGAGGGACAAGTGTTGTCCTCACCTGACAAGCTCGATGAATCTCTCTCTGGGGGCTTCACTCACATCCTCATCGTTGATGGCCAAGATCTGGTCTCCTGGCAGGAGTTTATCCTCAGAGGGGCCGCCTGCCAGGAGAGAGGGTCAGGGCCAACCCAGGCATCCCGGAGCTGTGAGGTGGAGGGGAAGCAGGAGGGTCCCAAGCATCCCCAAAGCATTTGCCCATGTGTGTGGCTGTGGAGGGCACCCTGCAGGCCCACCGGAGGGGACAGGAGAGGACAGGAGCCCAGGGAGGGGTCCCACCAGGGAAAGGTGCCACTGTGCTTCCCAGCACGCTTTGGTCGTGTCCAGGGACCACTCCCACACCCTACCTGCTACCACCGACCGCACCACCACCGGCCTCTCGCTGCCAGCCACAAAGCCGAATCCGTAGAGAGGGTGGCGCTGGACTGTCACCTGTCGGAGCGTGTCCGAAGGCAGCTGCCCACATTCCATATCATCGCCCCCGCGCTCCTCCGGCATCACATGGCTGCGCTGCAGGGCGGAGGGACAGGCTGTAATGCACCCATCAAGGCAGCCCTACCCCCTCACACTGAGCCCTCTGTGACCTGCAGGGCAGCCCCACTCCACCTGTCTCCTGCATCCTGCCAGCACTACCAGTCCCAGCAGCTTCCAGGGACATCCACAGCCCCCGTCCTCCCATGCAGAGTGGCACTGTTAGTGCCCATCCTTGCCATAGTGCCAGCAGCTCAGGCAGAGGGACACATCTGTGGAGATGTCCTCCAAGGGTAAATCATGCCATCTACTCCCAGCATCTTGCTGTTCCATCTTTTCTCCAGCATTTCACTCTATTAGATGGAAGATCTGTGTGGGATAAACTACTGGTGGTGTGGCCCTGGCCATTCCCTGAGGAATGGCACTGCCGTGAGGTTCAGAGGAGACAGGGGCCCTGGCACAACAAGAGGGCTGTCTGCCTGCTGCTCTGCAGAGGTATAAGAGCAAACTCAAGTGTTGGCTTTTTCATGCTGTGTAACACCGCTGCACAGTATCAGAGGTAAGTGGAAACAAGTTCAGCCAGTCTAAAAACTGGGATTAAGGCAGGCTCAGCCCATGGCACTTCAACTGAGTCTCCACCACCAGCCCAGGGACTCCTTGAAGCACTGACAACCAGATGGGAACGCCCATCCCAGGGCAAGGTCAAGTCAAACCTGCCCTTGGCATCCCAGAGCAATGCCAGTTGTGTCTCCAGGCTGCTCAGCAGGGCTGTGAGCCTGCTATGAGGGAGCAATCCCAGCACCATCAGGATGGCCATGGAGCACAGCACAGATGGCAATAGGCACAGCCCCAGCCAGAAAAACAAAGTGATGAACGCGCTGTTGTTTCTGTGCTGCTCATTGCCTGTTCCTGTCCAGACTATTTAGTCTATTTAAAAAAGATCCTTCCCGGCCTTTTGACAACACTCCAATTGCTTCAGCTCTTATCAGTTTAGAATTTGATGCATCATCCATCTCATGCTATCTGTCTGCATTTCTGAAACCCCCAACGCACTCCCAGCACCGCATGTGGGCATCCAGGGATGGCACGTGGGGCTGGAAGGAGACGGGAGCTTCTAGCAGCTGCACACCAGCACATGCAGCTTTGGACTTGACCACATCACTGCCAGCAAAGACAGCCCTGTGCCGAGCCTGATCCCCAGGTGACCTGCCCAAAATCCTTTAAGGGAGCAGAGCCTGGCCCTGGCCCTGTCTCCCATGTCTCCAAGGAGAGCTCTGAGCACCAGGTGCCTCTGCCCAGCATTAGGGATACAACACTGGCCATGGGCAAGCTGTGTCCTGTGGTGATGGGATGTCATCACAGCCAGGTCCACAGTGACTCATTCCCAATGCCCAGCTGGACAGGTACTCATGACTTTCCCATCCCTCATGCAGCTCCATGGCCAGAGAAGCAAAACAGCGAGACCTGGGGAAGGGAACTGCTGAGGAGCAGAAGGGTGCAGGCATCTCCTGGGGCAGGGGACCCATCAGCAATCCCAGCAGGAGCAGAGCCAGGCTCCATCACCAGGAGATTGCAGCTGCGGGGAAGCACAGGCGAGACCATCTCCCCTGTGACTGTCTCTGTGCCGCCTCATTAGCTGCTCTGCTACTCCCATGAGAATTTAAAAGAACAACAGTAACAACCACAAAAAAAAAAAATCACACGATTCAACCAATTTTCTCAAACAAACGTTATCCAAAGCCATTGTGTGCAGCTGAAAAGGGGACTGAATGTAGCACTGCGTCTCCACATGCCTGATGTGGCCAGGAAGAACGCCTGGAATGTGCAGCGATGGAGCTGACTGCCAGGAGACAGCAGTCCCTGAGCTGCTGGCTTCCCACAGGACACTCCTGCTTTCATCCCCCACTACACTGCCCACAGCAATTCCAGCCCCCACAACCACGAGCCCCTGCAGCACATGAACACGGGGATGAAGGGTAGGGCTCAAAGCACTGGATGCCCCAGAGGTGTGGCTGAGCTCAGTACGATTGCTCTGGGGAAACAGAGGCAGGGGTTTGCTCACCAAGTCACAGCAAAGTGGATGACAAGTCCCAGACCAGAGCTGCTCAGTCAGAGCTGTTGTGTCCCCAAATCTGTCCTTTTGTGTGCAATCTGGGAGTCGGTCTCACCCTCACTCCTCCCCACTGAACCCGCAGCCGAGCCACGACCGATGACCGCCCAGGGACCAGGGACAGCAGCCTCTCACGCAGCCGAATTACCATCAGAAAAGGTTAGCCAGGAAATCTTTGCAGCTTAAACAGACAAAAGGAAAAGAAAGCACACCTCATTTCAGCCACAACCAGTCTGCCATCCAGCGTCAAAGGGAAGAGGGGAATAAAGAGATAGATACTGACAATAAAAACTCCTTTACCAGGCTCTTAAGCTGCTCCTCTCCTGATAAGACTTAGACGCTGCGGAAGCATTACCAGGAAATTAAATAAAAGAGGACGAGTGTCCTTGTAAGCAGGACTTATCCACTTCTGGAGAAGCAGTAATGTGCTCAGCAGCAGGTACAACATGCTTTCTCCAGGCTGTGGCTCTGAACATCCTTCCTGCAGCAGCTCTCCCACGCTGGGCTTGGGGCACAACGTGTGCTCACTCCGGACCAGAGGAAGAGGTCAGAGAAAACCAGCAGCAGCAGCAGGTAACTCTCTCCCTATCACTGGTAATTGGCTGAACCTGGGACCGCAAGAGGCATCACTTCCCCGAAGCACGTTTTTTGTGTTTCTTCTTTAAATTGCCGGGCAGAGAAGTGCGCTGGGATGCAAATCTCTCGGCCTCACTCTCACAGCAGGGAGCCGGGGCTATAAAATTACTCCAAGGCTCAGCAGCTCTGCCACCATCAGCAGCTCCCAAACCCAGCCTCATCCTGAGCTCAGTGGCTGGTGACCGGGCACACTGTTTGGAAAACACCTGCCACCCCCTTGGTGGGCACGGACCAGCACTGACCCTATCCCACCACAGGGAGCAGATGGCTGTTCATGTCCATGTCCCCACCTTGCTTATATCCTTGCCTGTTTGCTGCCCACCCTCAGCCCAAGAGGCTGCACTGCATCCCTTCATGCCCTTGCACAATGCCACCAAGACACAAAGTCATTGGAAAACACCTCAGCATGAATTAAAAGGACTCTCCAGGAGAAACTCCACTGTGCTTGTCAGCAGCAAGAGCCCACCACAGACATGCCACTGTGGGAGGATGTCTGCAGCTGGATCTGTGGTGTCTCAATTGACGTGGCACGAAGATATCCCTCTCCTGAGGCTTGGACATTCATCTCCTGTACTCAGAGCACAGACAGTGATCTGGTCACGCTAGACCACCCAAAGTAAGAGACATCAGCTCTGTCCAGTCACTCCCACCATATACACCACCGAGAGGTGTGCCTTCAGCTTCCTGAGCACCTTCAGACCTCCATGCATAGAGCAAGGCTGAACCCAGAGTCCTCATCCCTCTCAGACAGAAAAAGGCAGAGTGGGAGTTACTCCAAAAGCTGACGTGTACATTTTTAATTTCCTACTGCAATAAATCTCTGTTTCCTCTCAGAACTGGTTTTCTGCCTTTGCTTTTAGTGCTGACTGGCCATCTGCCATCAAAACAAACGAGTACCACCTGCCCAGGAGGAATGATAGTCTCCATCTACCCAGGGCACTTGTTTCCAACTGCCTCTAAACAGGATGGCACCAGGTGAAAACACCTTCTGCAGTTAAGAAGAGCTTACAGCTGAGCTCCAGGATGGGGAGTGGGTACGGAATGTCTTGCTCCTTCTGCAGAGGGGCAGTTTGCAGTGGTAGGTGCCAGATCTCCTCCCTCTTTCTCTGCTGCCATGAACAACCCAAGAACAAACAGAGCCTTTGGATTCCTTTCTCTTCTGCTGCAAAACCATGCCCAGCTCCTCCATCTGCCAGGCTGCAGTTGGTGAACGGCTTGTGAGGCATGTGGGATCCTGAGCACGTGTGGCAGCGGCAGGAAATGCTGGGGAATGGGCCAAGAAGTGTTTTTATGTGGAACATATGGCAGCTCCAGCCTTGTACCCTGGTCTCCATCTCAGATGGAGCCTGTGGGGCTGCCAGGGTATGTGGGGACCAACAGCAGGGACAAAAGCAGAGTGGGAAAAGCTGGCTGGCACAGGATCCACCAGGACATGCATCTTCTGCTCTATCAGCCCTGCATCTGCACCCAGCAAGCACCTTGGAAGATGCCATTTGGTCCATGTTAACGTGTCAGACATTCCCAGCAAGGGCAAACAGATGCTGTACTTCCAGAGCACTGTGAAGCTGCCTGAACAGGCTGTGCACACAGAGCTTGGTGACCCTGTAAGGGCTGCCCCTGTTTGGCAATGTTTGACAGCTGACTGAAGTGAGGAGAGCTGGGCTGAGAGGTGCCAGCCTGGCTGAGACCAATATTAAAGGCAGCAGAATGACCCAGGCCTTCATGGCTGAGGTCCTTCACAGAGAGCTCAGCCATATGGCCCACGAATTTACCCTCTGTCCTCCAGCTTGGATTTGATGTCAATATTGGGAATCAATTTAAAATCAGAAGAACTGCTCAAAAGGGTCAGCTTTACCACTGGTGCTGGCTCTGTCCTGATCTGGAAGGCGAGCCAGGTACACTGATGGTACAAAGGTTGGGTGCCAGATGGCACCCGTTCGAGGCCACAAACTCCTGGCTCTCAGTGCAGGGACAAGCAATGACCAGTGTCCTCCAGCACTGCCAGGGCTGAGCTGCTGGAGAAGCGTGTGAGTGGCCAAAGGCAGCTGTAAATAATGAAGCAGCAGCCGCAGCCTGGCTCCGGGCAGCAGCTGCAGTTCTCTGCCGCTCAGCCTGCAGCCTTTCAAATGGTCCTGGCATCACAGCTAGAGATAAACACAGGCTGAGGGGCCAGGAGGAATGGGGGCTAGCTAGAAGTCCCTCGATCTGGGAGATCCTGGGAGTGGCAGAGATGGGCTTAGTCCTCCCCAGCAGGGAGAGGAGCCAGTTCGATCTGGTGTTCAAGAGGCGACATTCTAAAAATAACACTGCTTATTACAGAAAATACAGCGTGAGCATGGCTAACAAAGACCCTGCACCCCAACCTACAGACACACTCAGGGTCAACAAGGTCTGCGCAGGGAGGTGCTGTCCTGAACCAAGCCCTGTGAGGCATGACCAGATGCACCACTGAGAATCTGAAGCTCAGCCTGTATTGCACCTTCCACAGGCAAACATTCACAAACATTGTCTTCCCCAGCCAAGACTTGGGATCTCCAGGATACAAAGGAGAATAGGGACCACGACAGGGCCAGTCAGATGCTGGGCAGGGAGCTGGCACTGCATGAGAACTGGAGGGCACCTGTTTGACACATGGAAAAGGCAGAGCTTTGCCACCCAAGAGCTAATTAATCCCAGGAGCTCACTGCTGCAGGATGCTGGGGAGGCTGTAAATTGAACTGGGTTTGAAAAGCAATTTCCAGCTCCTAGAGCCAGAGGCCTCCACAGTTCCCATGCTATAGCTTGTTAAATCCTGGGAGAATTTACACCAAGAATTGCCTGATTGGGATGAGCCCTCTCCCTCAGTACACAGCAGGAGAGAGGACCTGAGCCCACCTCGCTGGCACAGTGATGGGGCACATAACCAGCTGTGCGTGGGCTGCCCAGGGTACACTCATCCAAATGTGCCACTGGATGCCTTCAGGAGGCCCTCAGGCTCCAGGGCAGATGCTCAGCAGCAATGCCACAGGGCACTGGGTACCTGTGGCAGTGAAGGATGCTGAGTGTGTGATGACGACAACCTCCAGGTTGTCCATATACACAGCCTGGCCATGTTCACACAAATTGGGGACAGGCTGGGGTGCTGTGCAATCTGTCTGAATGCCCCCCAAAGACAGTGGGTTCCTTTATTTGTGCAGGTCTCCACCCTGTTACAAACGCCATTCTCCATTCCCCTCTTAATACAAAAAGTTTTTACCAGGGGCTCCCACACAGGTATAAAATATTCTCTTTTAATCCTCCCTATGATTTCTGGCTGTTTAAGGGATTTTTGTTCTCCCCAGTTGGAGAGGCACCTTGCTGAAAAAGAGGATCAAAGCAAAATCTTTTAGTAACAGAGTCAGGTCCTGAAGGCTGGTAGAGCAGGCAGGTAGAAGAACCATTACCCCAGAGCTGCTTGCAAAACTGAGCAAAGCTGGAGAGTTTGGGCGAGAGGAGAGGGACTTGAGACAGGCAGGGCTTCCCTCACAGGGCTCTAACAAATCTGCCTGCAATGAGAGAGGGATGTGGAAGGGAAAGCCTATCTCCTCTCTACTGTGTTGAGCATGGGCAGCTCGGACAGCACGGGCTGCAAAGCCACACCATGGAACAATTTTTTAGGGTATTTTTCTTTCCACCTGGGGATGTCCAAGCAGCTGAGCACTAATCCAGGGTCTGGGAAAAACTGGTTTCCAGCCCCTACTCTACTAACATCTCCTGTGGTGACCAGGGGCACATCACCTTGGTCCTCTCCTTTGTGGTGCTCCACAGGTGTCAGCAGGAAGATGCCCCCCTTGCCCAGCCAGGGCAGGGCTGGGGAAGATGTTATGGATTCAGAAGGATTTTTATCTCTGCTGGGACTATAGGAATACTGTAAAGAGTCAACACTGGGCTAAAATGAGATGAACACAAAGAGGATTAATCAGAGATAAGGAGCAATGGAACAAAATTTGCAGCTCTTTTCTCCCTTATTTGTGTGACACTTCAGCTGTGTGATGGGGCGCTTGGAGCGATACCAGCTCCCCATCACAGCCTGGGCACTCTCTGGCTATGTTACTGCTGCTGATTGCACCACTCAACTCCTGTCTTCCCCAATTTTAACTGTGTGGTTTTAACTTTGCTTTCTGGTGGTACTGGAGGCCCTGTGGAGAGGAGGGCGATGGTGCCAGCCCCAGGAGCTCCTGCCCCTCTCATGTTGGCACAGGCAGCTTGAACCCAAACTGAGCCTTTCCTGCAAGAGATCCCAAGTGCATACAGCGTGTCCCCAGAGCCTCCTGTTCCTCGGGGGCAGGCTCTGGCCGCCGCAAGGCACATCACTGCAGCCCCTCTCTGGCAGCGAGGCAGCAGGAGCGTGGCTACCCCCACACCTGCCTGGGCACCTGAGGCCCTCCTTGCTCCAAAGGATTTGCAGGAGGAGAAATTTATTGCTGCATATAAAATTCAGAGGGAAGTTAAATAAGGGGGGAGATTTACACATCCTTTACATTCCATTAGCAAGAGGGCACAGCCTGCATCCCCTCCCAGGCAGCAGTAAGGAAGATTCAGGAAGGCTGTCAGCTCCCCTCTCCCACAGCTGGCAAAGAAGCTTGAAAATCCAATCAAGCACTTTCCTTTGGGCCTTCAGGAATCCCAAGACTTTCACTCTGGATTTACGGAGAGCAATTTCCTCAGTCGATGACTTGGACTACTATCTCCACCAGCACAGCACAGAACAGGGCAGGGAAGGGGCCCTGGGGGAAGGGATGCCGACACAGGAGGTAGGACAGCAGGAGCAATAACAACATCCCCAGCCCAGACGGCTATGTGACAGCCCCTGGGTGCAAAGGGAGCTGAGCCGGACTCAGTGAGCTCACCCAGCAATCCACAGCCCTGCCCTGCCAGCCCATCCAGGGTGAGAGCTCACCCTGACATAGAGGTGTCAAATGCTGGAGCATTTCTTGCAGCACAACACTGGTGAGACAGTCCCCCAAGCCATGACAGAGCTGGCCCAAAAGCTTGCCTCTGTGGCAGCAGGGACTGTCCCACCAAGCCCCCAATACTGCCACCAGCCTTGACAGGAGCTACATAGGAACTTGCTGATGGACGGTGACAAACACAAGGTCCCCCTCCACCCTTGCCTTTTCTAGGACCCCTGTCCATGCTCCAAGCCTCAGTAAAGCTTTTGAGCTGACACCAGATAAAGGCAAAAGCATTAAAAAAAGAAAATGCAAAGGAGCAGGGGAGCCTTTGAGTGTGACGCTTTCAGCCCGGGGCTGCCGGCATTTCTAGCAGAGAGCTTAGTTTATATTTTATAATCTCTTGATAATCAGCTCCCAGCTCTGCTGCCTGTGCCAGTGTGCCCTGGGGGTGTAGGGTGAGGAGGGGACTCTGAAAGCAGCAGTGAGTGAGCTCATGAGTGCAGCGTTACTTCCCAGGCAGCCAGGCCTATATTTAGAGGCACACCTGCCCACGCTTACTCTGTTTTCTACACCTGTGTGTACCAACGTTGTAGCGAAGCGGCAGCCTCAGAAGACAGCACCTGTTTGTTAACAGGAGACGTGTGCACCTCACCAGCCACATGGCTCCTCACCCACAGGGCACCTGAAGGGTCTTATCTGGGGAAACAACGAGGAACAGAGTCACAGAACCACAGAATGGCATGGATTGGAAGTGATCTCAAAGATCATCTTGCTCCAAACCCCCTGTCACGGGTAGGAACACTTTCCACTAGGCCAGGTTCCTCAGAGCTCCATCCAGCTTGGTTTTGAACACCTCTAAGGATGGGGGAGCCACAACTTCTCTCGGCAACCCTTTCCAGTGCTTCACTACCCTCACAGTAAAGAAGTGTTTCCTGGTATCTAATCTAAGCCCACTCTCCTTCAGCTTGAAAGAGACATGGGCTCACAGAGCTGCCCCTCCTGCAGCACGATCTGACGTGCATGCAAAAAGGTCCCCATGGGATGCACACATATATGGTTCCCCAAGGGACACGAGCACCTGGAATCCCTGCGGAATGCATGCACACACTGTCCCCCGTGGGACAGAGGCAGGTGTGTTGGGAATGCCCAAGGGACTGCCTGCCCATGGCACAACTCCCTGCTGATCAGCCACCAGACCACTTGCCCGCTGGCACACTGCTCTGCCAGAGCTCCCAGGCAGTGCCTGAGCTCATACTCACCAGGCTGTGGCAGAAGGGGTGCAGATGCCAGAGCAGGCCTTTGGTCCTCGGGGTACCAGATGGCACCAGATCACCAGCAAGAGCAAGGTGCTCATTCCCCATGTGCTGAGTGGGTGCCCACGCCGCAGGCACTGCTCCGTGGGGTGGTACAACTGCATACACCACACGCCTCTTGAGAGCATCAGTGATGGAGGGAAGCATTCTGACAGGGACTAAATGATTTATAAATACTGATGTCATGAGTTTGCCTCCCCTGTTAGGAGAGGGGAAGCAGCTCAGGCTGCTGCTGGTACCAGCAGTGACCACCTCAAACAGCGGCCCCATCTCATGTGCTCCCCACGGAGATGCTGCTGTGGCTGCTGTTGAAGACACAGCAACGCTGGCGAGCATTACACACCGAGCTTCATAGCAGCAGCCCTCAGCACTCCTGCTGCATAAGAATCTGATGATTTTCTGAGTTCCTGCTGTCTTAATGAGCTTGATCAGCCTATGCAAATCAGTCTCCATTTGAAACCAGCCTTATCTAATGGAACCCACTAATGTGTGCCTCCTGAAGTTTTCACACAGATCGATCTTCCCCACTTCAGGTACAAAAGGCAACAGCGACAGGGAATGGTTTCACCTGCCCCAGCACAGGACCCATCTTAGAGTTCGAATACACTTTCTCAGCTTCATTTATCACATGTGAGTTGACATCATTTCCTGAAACAAAGGGGCTTAGGCTCTGAAAACCCATCTCCTCTGGCAATGGATTATGTCTTTAGATCACTCCAGTCATTGAGAGGAGCATTTGGATAATGGTATTTACATGGTTTAGCCCTTGGTATCAGTGGGTTCAGCAGGAGAGCCCCTCCACCATGGCCTATTCTGAATATGCAAATGAACCACACACAAGGAGAATCATTTTGTAAAGTGCAAGTGGAAAAAGCAATGCCAGTTCTCATCCATTTCTGGCTGACATTTTATTTAACAGGCTATTCATTTGGGCCAGTGTCCTTAGCAGCAGCAGCAACAACCACTTCCGTAACCTCCTATAACTCACTGCCAGCATCTTTTCTGGAAGCCAAACCTCCTCCCCCCTCCCAGAGGCAATTATCAATACTGAAGGTGTTACACAGCAACCTGCCCCATGCTGTTCAATGCCACAGCCCCAGGGATGGCTCTGGAAGACCTTGGACAGCACCGTGTCTTCCAGCACCAACTGATTCCCCAAACAGACAGGTAAACCCCAAACCTCATCCCTCAGGCCTGATCCTTCCAGCGATACAGAAGGCTGAGCCCTCTTCAAACCACTGAACCGGGGGCCCCTGAACTCCTAAGAGAGCCTGGGCTGGAGCCCAAGCCAACTCATGCAAGTCTGTGCTGCACAGACCTATCCCAGGTCCATGGACTCCAGACCAGGTGTTTTGGGGTGCTGTACCCCGAGATGTACACAAGCCCCCGAGGGAGTGAAACCCCTGGGGATACACACAGGTCTGCTCTTGACCTCCTAGCCAGACCCAGGACCCCTCTTACTGTCTGACCTTCTTGGGTTTGTCTCACTCTCTCCTATCTCTTTTTTATTCATCCTGCTATGGTGCCCCAGCTGATCTGCAGGGACAAGCCATCCACCAGGCTGGACTCAGTGTCTCAGCCACAGCCAAGGCAGATACAGAGAGCAGGTCTCAGCACCTGTGCTCCCAGAGCTCCAGACCAGGCTCACACAGGGCAGATGCTAAGCCTAAATGAGCTTTGCCAAGGGGGAAAGGCAGAAGGTAAGGAGGATGTCTGGAAGGGTGCCTCAGCCCTGCAGAGAAGGGGACAGGGCTGCAAGGAGAGAGCTGCCTCTGGAAGGGGAGAGTGGGCTTGGAGCAGCCAGCTGGTCTGGGAGACCACAACCAGCATGGCTCTCACCACCAATGGCACTGCGCTCTTTCTTTTCTTTTTCCTCTCCTTTTCTCCAATTTATCTTTTTGACACGTTCAATGATGCTTCTGCAGACTGAAAACAATAGAGACAGAGTTTCAGCCAAGGCAATTTCAGAGCTGAATCGAAGCTAAAATAACCTAGACACAGTGCAGCTGAGCAAAGACAGCTCAGTGACGGGGGGACTGAGCAGTGCAGGTGCTCTGTCCTCTCTGCAGCTCCCACTGCCTGGCTGGCTTGGGGGACAGCAAGTCCCACCCAGGAGCTCAGTGTGTCTCGATCTTCCCTGTTCACCTGCCATCCCCTTCTGGCCCTGGTGACATCATTTCCCCTCTCTCCTGGAGGCAAGTCCCCACCCCAGTGCAAAGCCAACCCTGGCAGCTGCAGCTGAGTATGTACCTGCTTGCTGGGCACACTGGCTCCGTGCTTCGCATAGCAAGCACCAGCCTTTGCTGTCCTGACCTTACAGCCCTGCAGAACAACCCAAATCTTCCAGGTAGAGTTTTAATTTTTTTTCCCCTACAGCTGCTACATAAAGGAGGTGGGGGGATGGCTGGACAGACACACGGGTGGGGAGAGATGGAAGATGAGCTGATTTCTGCCAAGTGAATATTCTAACTGGACTCCTAACAAGGAACAAGACACAATCCTCAGCATGACTCAGCCTGGAAACACATGCTGCTTCCCATCCTCACTGTCAGGACTGGCACATCCCCTTTGTTCAGCTGCTGTCCCACAATGGAGCAGCCCACGACTGCCACCCCCGCCATCCCACCCCAAGTGCTTTTCACAGCCAGGACAGGTAAAGCCAAGCAGCTCGTGGTACATGGACAGGCTGATCATGCCAAAGGCAGCCAGGCAAAACAGGGGCTGATGTTGTGCAGGACAAGCTGTGTGTGGCTGACACGTTGCTTGGTCTCTCACAGACCTCCCGAAAGCAGCTGTCAGAGCCTGTCTTGTTCCAGCTCCCTGCCTCTCCAGACACACCGGTAATTCTGCTTCACTGTGTGTGTTCCCTGCTTTGTTTCTCTCTGAGAGAGAAAGGGTCTGAGCACCCTGAGCATCACTGTTCTTGAAAAGCCTTGAAAGCAGCAGGCAAAGCAGAGAAATGGGAGGTATAGGACTGCAAGCATCTCCCAGGGTTGGTCCATGAGGACAGCTCTTGCCCCAGAGTTCCTGTCAGGGGGACAGTGGTCCATACAGGACACTGTTCACATCCTGGCTCAAGTGCAGGGGACTGGGAAAGGTAGCATTATCTCCTTCTGATCCTGCATTTTACTAGTGAAATGCCACATACAGCTCTAGGGTTAACTGTGGGGCTGGGCAGGAGCTGCCTCAAGCGCCTTCTCTGGGTGAGCCCCCTGTGAGCCCCCCCAAAGAGTCAGTGGCTACTTCAGCCTCAAGCTGCCTGTGCCACCCCTTGGCTCCCCAGCCAAGGCACTGTCAGTCCCATACGCTGCGGCAGCCACAGCTGGCCCAGGTGGGTGCAGAACCCCATGTTGGGGTGGGAGGCAATGCTTGGCTGGTGCCCGAATCTTCTAAGGAAGGTGCTCGGCATCACCTCCTTGGACCAGGGTGATGTTAGACCCCCCCTTCCTGCTCTCTGTCCTCCTCCCATCTGGCTCCATCTCTCTGGATGATACATCCCACTTGCAATGAACGTGGGGCTGATCATCTTCCTGAGGACATGCAAAGAAAACCACAGCCCTTCTCACTCCTCCAACACCCAGGGAAAGCGTTACCCAGGGCGCCTGTTGACGATAAATGCCGTGGTGTGGAAGCCAGGGAGTGACAGCTCTAAGATGGCATGTCAGCTCCAGCCGTCCCGGGAGGACGTGTCAAACTGTCACACAACATTAGCTGCAACACATTTACTGAGCAGCGCCCTGCAACCCACACCACCACGGGACTGGGCCACCCCTGCTGTGCCACAGCACCCAGAGCCCCTGTGTGCAGGAGCGCTGCCTCCACTCTTACCAGGCAGTCCCCTGGTCAAGGGGTGCCGGACACTGCTTTTGCCACCTGTCCCCTTGCATATCTTCTCCTGAAGCAGGACACCCATGGGTCACCTCACACCTACACTGCAACAGCCCTCCAGGAACACATCCCCAGTAAGGGAGCTGGTGGTGGCAGGGAGGGCTTGGCATGGGGCAAGACACCTCCCCATGCCAGTCCTGGTGGGGCTGGCTGAGTCCCCTGACACAGCCCCAACTCCCCATCGCCAGCCCCTCCCTTGCCACATGCTATCAGGCCTGGTCTATGACCTTGAGCTGCTGCAGCATGAAGCAAACAGATCTGCCTACAGCACCACTACTTTGCCTTCACCAGGGAGAACTGGAGCAAAGGGCAGGTTGAACCCTCTGCCAGGCAGTGGTGGAGACTCAGAGGAGCCTCAGGGGAGAGGCAGCACAGCTGGCACAGCAGCAGCAGCAGCAGCAGCTCCCTCACCCACTCTGTCTGTTCACAGCACCATGTTTGCATCCAGAGCATTGCAGAGCCAGGACCGACACTGCTCCTCATCTGCACGCGAAACCGCCACCCGTGGTCTCCACAGCTGTCACCTTGGCACTTCTGGAGAATGACAATTCGTAGCCGCTGGTGTGAACACATCAGATGACTTTGTCCTGAGTCACAGGAAGTGGGAGAGAGAGCTGAACTTGGCCTCAGGAGTTCACTGCCTCTTCCTTCGCCTGCTCAGGTGGACGCTTTGAGGCAGCGACTGGCTCTGGGCAGCTGCAAGGCGGGGGTTAAGCTGTTTGGGTACCAGCTGTGTTGTGGATAACACAAGAGGCAGCTGCAGTCCTGCAACACTGGGCCAGGAACATCTCTACCTGACACTCCTGTTTTGGCCAACAGCATCAAAATGACCTCTCAGAGACATGGACAAGGAGTCACCAGCTCCCGCTGTCTCCTCACCGAGCTCCAGGCACAGCTTCTCCCACTTCCTACTTCAATGTCCAGATTAAAATCCTTCTGCTAGCCTATAAAAAAAGGTAATCAAAGGGATAACAACAACAAGCAAATGCTCTCAGCAGATGATCCAGTTGGTCGTTAACACCTCCTGGCTGCTGGCAGCTCTTGTCATTGGGAGATAGGAGCTACAAGCTTTGTCCTGGGGCTGGAATGTACATCCACCTGGGAAAGCTGCGGGGCTCCCGGTGAGAGGAGTGGGAAGAGACAGGTTGGGGATTCAGCTCCCACATTAGGATGCTCTAGCACCCTCTCAGCACTCAGCTTGCTGGCAGGGAGCTGCATGGCTGCTAGAGAAGGAAGGACAGCTCATGGGCTTCCCCTGCTCAACCACAAAACCAATTATTCTTGTTGCAATTAAAAAGGAGGAGAGATAAAACCCTCTGACCAAGAGCATCTGCAAATCCTGGCACCAGTGCCCGTGGCAGAGGAAGGAGGAGCAGATCTCCTGGAGGAATGGCTCCAAGCCAGTCCATTCACACACTGGGGATGGATTACCCAGCCCTGTTTCTATAATGGCAGGCGGCACCACAAATGTGCAGGATAGAGATGAGATGCTCCCAAGCCCCTGGTCACCTTATGGACCCATCAGTCCTACTGCTACTGCTGCAAAGTAGTCAAGGTATATTGGAGGCTACAGGCCAATATGAGGCTCAGGGTCTGGAGCAATTTCCAGATAATGCCTAGGGCCACTGAGGCAGAGACACAGTGTTGGTGACTGAGATGTGCTTCCCAGTCCCCTCAGAGCGGTGGCTGGGGGCATTGTCTACCCTCTGTGCAAGACTGGGACATCCGAGACTTCTCTGCTCCTCACAGATAGGCAGGGGCAGGGCTTTGCAATCAAATGACACAGGGATTGTGACATCCACAGGTGTTATATCTGGCCTTTGCTCTTCATGCCAAGCTGGGCCATTCCTGGGAAAGCAGCCTCTGCTGGAGCTTGGGTAAGAAACTGCTGCCTCACGAGCAGAGGAGCCTGCAGGACCTGTGGTTAGCACATCTGAACTTCAAGCCATTTCCACAAGGAACCTCTGTTGAACAAGAGCCAGGTAAAGAAGCAAGTGATGAGACACTGTCATCTCGAACTTCCCCACGTGCCACTGGCTCTCTGGATGGATGCCAGCATGATTCCCCATGACCACACGCCCCAGCCTTGCTTTATTGGTCCTGTAAAACCCACATGCAGTGGCTTGCACAGCCAGCATCCCTGCTGACACCTCATTTGCAAGAATACTGCCAGGGGCAGGTAAACACAGGGAAGTCATTAGTATCAGCGTCAGCAGAGACAATCTAACTTGGATCTTATCCTGCGTGAACAGGTAGCAAGGGAAGGCACTGCCATAAACAGATCTCCTCTGAAGAGCTGAGACAAAGCAAACACGGGTCTTCCTCTTACAGAGCCAAGGGATGGGAGCCGAGACTGAAGCATCCAGCTTCTCTCCCACAGCCTTTCTTCTTTCCTGGAGAAACCCACAGCTCCGGGATGGCCCCCCATCTCTGGGGAACACTCTCTTCCCTTCTCCAGCTCAGGCCTGGGTCCCCTCTGGGACTAGTGGATTCCGAATGAGAAAAGGACCTTTTTTATTAAAAAAAAAAAGAATTAAAAAAAAAGGGCATTTTATTGCTGTTATCCGTCAGTGAGGCACACACTGTGCTGTGCTGGCTGTGACTGTACAGACCACCATGTGAACGTCCACAGCTAACAGGGTGGGGATGCAGCTCCCAAGGTCTTTTCTTTCCACCTCAGGCAGGACCAGCTACCTAATGCCTTCTCAGAAATGTGTCTCTAATCAGTAGAGTTACAGCAGGACCAGACCCAAGGCTCTTTTGCTCGAGTTCTCTGTACAGCCAGTGAAAAGCGGAGTCTCATGAGAGTTGCTCAAAGGTGACGCTGCAGCAGCCAGAGGAAGAATTACCAGCTGCTCCATGCCCGGAATACAATTCCCATTAAAGGGAGGAGGGAAAAAAAAATGCAAAGCACAAAAACCAACCAAGCACTGAAGTGCTTCAAAGCATCTTCTGTCCTAGAAGAAAGGATGCTCTCTCTGCCACCAAGAACCCACAGCCTGGGAGATGCTCCAGTGCAGCCTCCTGCATCCCACCACCCACCCTGTCCATGAGATGGTAAAAAAGCTGCCTTCCAGGGGGCCACAGAGAGAAACCTCCCTGGGGGTCTCTGGCGTCCATGGGGTCTCTGAGGAAAGGTGTCGGTTGCAAAGCATTTTGAAGCTCTGCCTCCCCTGGAAGGATTCAAAGAGCAAGGGTCTGCAGGGTGTGGGGCAAATACTGCTGAAGCATCCCAGCGCCCCAGGCTCAGTGAGCCCTGGGCTGGATTGCCCAGGGAGAGGACATGGACCACAAGCTCACACAGCCCACATAGCCAGCCCTGGACAGATCACTGCCATGGGGAAAGGACCAGGAGAGGAGCCACAAGGGATTGTTAATCAGGCATTCTGCTAATGGGAAGGAATTAAGGGCTTCCCAGAGAGGCTGTTCCTTAGGGATTGCAAAGACAGTGTAAACTCCCAGGGGATTAAACCTGAAGAGGATATCCAACTAGCACTGAGAGAGGAGAGGCCAGCACCATAGGAGGCATGGTGATTACAGAATTACCTGCCAGCCTTTTAAGATGATAAATGACATGAAATTTTATACAGATAAACTGAGACAGCTGAAGAAATGGTCTGTGCTGGGGCAGGAGCAGCCTGTGCTATCTGGCTGATGGCAGCACAGAAGCAAGGCATGGAAGATGGAGCAGGTAAAAAAGAGGAGCTGAGTTTGCACGGCAGAGCCACACTGGGAGCAGCGGACCAGGGACAGACAGTGTCCTGCTCCCACCCAGAGAAGGATGGGTGTATGGTGTTGCTTGGCAAGCACTGAGATCAGTGCTGCAAGAAAACCTCAACCCCTGCTTAGCAGTCAGGTCAGGCAGCACCAACACTGCCCTAGTGCAGGAACAGGACACGCTGTTTTTCCTCTTGCAGTCAGAGAGCACAGGGATGGTTTAACCTTTGCACCACAGGCCAGGCTTGTTCCTGTATTGCTGCCTGTCACAGACCCACAGGCACCCAGGACCTGTGGGCAACACACATGGGCTTCGCAAGAGCAAGACACAGGAGTAATTCAATACCAGAATTTGCTGCTGAATGGCAGCAAACCCGAGAGCCAGCTTGCAAGCCTGCAGAGAGCTGGCTGCCTTCCTCTCCTTCTCTGGGACTGTGGATAGCTGAGCACTCAGAGCTGGGCATTTCCCTTGCTCGCTGCCACATCCCAGCCGGCAACCAGCTGCCCTCCTCACAGCCTCTCCAACTTTTGCCAATGCTGGGAAAGACTAGGCTTTGCTGCTTTTTTGCTCCAATGCAGGCTGCCTGGTTGGCCACCCCAGGTGCAGGGGTCCTGCCCCACCTGGCTGCTTCCAAGCTCTCCTTGGCAGGAAGGGAACACACACCCCATCCAGGCCCTGAGGATGGGGTCCTGGGCTCCCCATCCAAGCCACTGTCATTCAGAGACATCTCCTCGGTCTCTTGGAAACGCTGCCGAGTGGGAGCTGCTACTCAGGGAGTGAGTCACACTGCCGGGCGGGCGAGGGTGGCTTGCTGGCATGCCAGGCACCGGCTACCACTCGCCCCCCGGGAGCCCCCACTCCCCCAGGGGCTGCGCTGCAGTGGCACAGGGCAGAAAGCCAGGCTCTCCCCACGGAGCAGCATCTCCTGCAGCTGGATGACAGCCCCACGCCTCCCGCCCTGCTCCGCTGCACTGGTAGTTGCTAAAGCACTGCAAAGCCCTTCCCAGCGGCTGCTTTCCCATGCCACGGCATCAGGGAGACAGGGAGCAGCCCTGGGAAAGCAGCTCCTGCAGAGATGGAGACCCTGTGTCTCACTGCATGGAGGCATTCTCTGTCCCAGCTCAGAGACTTTGGGACTAAAGGTAAACTGAGGCACGGGGAGAGGAAGGGACTTGCAGCAGGAGATTGCTGATGGTACAGAATACAGTAGGCAAAAGACTCTTGAGCCTCCTCACCCTGGGGGAGGCAACCCCCAGGTCACAGGGCAGAAGGCCAGTCATCCCCGTTTGGGGACCACCTCCTCACTTGGCCTCAAAGACAGCATAAGCTTCTCCAAACCCGATGGGATGATAAGCACCTCTTCTGAAAGGGAGCAATTACCACAAAATACAAATTATGCAAATACCTTGGTTACCAAAATGATGCTCCCTGAATTCTGAGTAGGAAAGAAAAAAGCCGTGGAGAAAATTCACTTAGCCAAGAGCTGCATCACATCTATTTAAAGGGACAAGAAATGAAGAGGGGCCTCTCAGGGCAACAGGGCTTTAGGAGGCCACCACAGCCCACTGACCATCACACCAGGGATGGAGATGGCACAAGGCATTTTGTTTTTCTCCCAAAGCACTTCAGAGATGTTACTATCACTCCCCTTGCAAGAATGAGGAAACCGAGGCACAGAAGCAGAGACCAGAGTGTGTGGACAGAGAAGAAGCTGAGGTGTTGCCAAGAATAGAGCAGGGTATCCCAGTGCTTCCCAGTCCCTCAGGAGTGCTCCCAGGCAGCTGGCACTTGCTGCTGTGGTGGGATGTGTGAGACTTCCCAGAGCTGGCTTT
Organism: Sclerurus mexicanus; assembly: GCA_013396755.1. Taxonomy (NCBI): domain Eukaryota; kingdom Metazoa; phylum Chordata; class Aves; order Passeriformes; family Furnariidae; genus Sclerurus; species Sclerurus mexicanus. Next base: position 51,444 of record VWZF01002944.1, on the reverse strand, counting down.
GCAGAGAGCCGAGGTGTGGAGAGAGGCAACAGGAGCATGACTTTGGGGAAAAAAACCTCTGTGGGATACTCAGGATGGGCTGGGACAGCAGCAGCAATGAGGCTGGTTAGGGGAGCTAGGGGAGGGCTCAAAGGGAACTTGTGAGTCTGGTTTCAACAGGCAGGGACTGTCTTGCCTCGGCACATGTTCCCTGGCACAGAAGCAAGGATGTTCGCAAGGCCTGACATTACTGGCTCAATGAGCAGGGCTCAACGTGCTACCCATCACTGCACAGCTCCACTGCTCTGGGCTTCTTCCTGCCTCCTCTACTGCCATGGTGGGCCAGTTTTGCAGCCCCAAGCCCTTGAGTGGGCTGCACAGCTGGTGCCAGAGCCACAGGGGTGAGCATGGTTACTCCACTGCTGAGAGCAGAGCATTGCCACCCTTGGAGGTGGCAGAGAACCCTGATGGCCATCTCAGCTTTGGAAGGCTCAAGTGCTGATTTGAAAGGATGGAGGTAACACACATGAGCCAAGGGCTATCAGGGAGGACAGTAGGGGTGGCATCACCACACACCAGGCCACCACATTTTCCCCAGTGCAAGGAGGGTCTAACAGCAACAGCTGATAAGATACTTCTGGTTCTCACAGTGCTGCTGGAGCCACCAGACCCTCACATGGGTCTGAGCTTGCCAATACACCCTCCTGGCCCTCAGCACGCTCACCTGCCTGGCAGTAGTCACTCAGGGTGCCTCACTGATGTTGCACAGGGAGGAAGGACAGCTCATGACGCAGTAAGTGCCAGCAGAGCCAGCCACGCGACGTTATTTCCTATCCTCATGGAGCAGAGAAGCCATAAGTCAGCGGGAATGCTCTTTGCACTGATGCCAGGCAGATTTATGATAGTACAGGCACTGCTGTGCTGGTCCCAGCATCCCCTCCCGCAGCCAGTGGCAGAGACAAGTCCCCACTGTGAGTGTCTCCATGAGCAGCACCAGTGACACCCTGCCACTGCCAGCATGGTACAGTCTGAGGTAGTGAAGCATCTCCTCCAGTATTCCAGGGCAGGTGGGGACCCAGATTTTGCAGAGTCTCCGCCCAGAGCACCGGAGGAGATGCTGGACTGCAGCAGACAGACAGCTCACCCACTCCTGATGGCCCAGGTGTCCTGACACATGGGATCTTGTGCTGCAAGGCAGCCTTTCATGCTCCCAGTCCTGTGGGAAGACGCTGCCTTCCCTCCTCGTGCCACAGCCCCTCTTTGGGCACCTTTCCAGCATAGTCTGTTTGCAAACAGCAGCTCTGGCACACACAGGCAGTGCCACATACAGTCCAGTGGCATCACTTGCCCAGGAGACACGTGGCTCCTCCAGCTGCTGCCCTGGTAAAAGTGGCCACCCTAGGGACTCAGGCTACAGGTAAGAGCCCAATCTAAACCAGCACTCAGAAGAACTGCCAAGTCACCTGAATGTTTTCCATCTCCAGGGTGAAATGCCTGCCTGAGGAGCAGGACTTCACCCACTTGGACCATGACAGCAGCTGCCTCTCAAAATCCATCTCTGGATTTGAGTGCCCCAACGATACTTCCAGGAGTTTCTTCCCATGCCCAGGGAGAGATGGATCTTGCCTCCAGGTACGCCTACAAACCCTTGTCTGGCTGCCCAGCCCCCTCCCAACACTGTCTTGCCCTAGGGCAGGTCTTCTCGCCACAGAAAACTGTCCATGGCCTCTGTAATTAATGCCAGTAATTGCTCACAATGATGTCTGTGTTGGATTTGCTTTAGATCAGCAAAAAAACAATTTGTCCTTATCTCCCCTCCCATCCTGAGCTCACACTACCTCAGGAAAGACAGAAAGTTAAATTCACAGGCAAGGTAAGAAAAGCCAGGTGCCTCCTTCTAGTATAACCACACCAAACAGCACAGGCACTTTGCAGTTCCCCTTCGACACCAGCAATCCCACCTGCTGCCAACAGGGCTCCTGACTTCTCTCCATTAGTTCTCTCTTACTCTTTCCCAAAATCCAGCATCCTGTGCTCTGCTGTGGGCAGGGGCCTTGCAGCAGGTGCCAGTCCCTGCAGTAAGACTAACCTCAGTTCCTACTTACTTCAGGTAGGACAAGCCTGGCCTTGACTGCTACACAATGGTGGGGACCAAGCGACCAGGTGGCAGTGCCTGGTCTCTCCTCCCTCCCATCCACTGCCCTACTCGTATCTGCTTCAGCATCCCACAGGCTGCGCCACCACCTTCCTTCCCCACAGCAACCCCACTACACCACTCCCTGCTGCTGTGACAACCCTTGCATCCAAACCAAGGGATGGGTCTGAGGAGCTGTCAAGCCTTTATCTTATCATGGAACCTTAACACAGGCAGGGAGAGTGGCAGATCTTCTCGCAGCATTGCTGGTGCTGTGAGAGCAGGACACTGCAGGCACTGCATGGCTTCACACCAGAGACAGCTTATGGAGGACTGTGCAGCTCGGTCTGGTGGGATTTGGAGCTACAATGTCCAGAGTGGGCAAAATGGACAAAGTAGACTTGTTCCTGGCTGCCTGTCACCTCCCAGACACACTCACTCTGCCAAAGAAAGGCTGTAGCTTTGGGCATCAGAGCTCACATCCTGGTGAGCACTGCCATGGTGTCTTCTCCTGCCTCGGGCTCACATTCTGGAGAGCTCAGAAGCCCTGGCAGAAGCCCTGCTGATGCTGCTGGCCTCTCCCATGCTTTTGCTGAAGGCAGAGATCCTGGTTGCCTCTTCCTATGACCACACAGCAATGCTACAGGGGCTATCTGCAAGCACCCAAACCACCCCGCTGCCTACACACCACCCATTTCCCCAGGCTGACAAGATGCAGCCTGTATTTTTGCTTCCCTCAGGAAAAACAGCTCAGGCATCCAGGCAGTAATATCCCCCTGGGCTGTACCTGAACTTTTCCATGGTTCTCTGGAGTTCTGCCTGTGGACACTGCCTTCCTTCCCATTGTTCTTCCCACCTGAATGCAGAGCTGCCTGGAATTCGCAGTACTGACCAGTCCATGGTCTACAGGTGGGCAAGCCCCCCCATTACAGTCCAACAGGAGCAAGCAATAACAAAGATGAAGAGAAGGGCATGGATGCTCAAAGGTGCCTGCTGACAGCTGAAGAAGTGGGCACAAGATGCTACGAAGGACTGAAACACTGGAAGTAAAGAATGGCAGAGCAAGGAAATATGACATGAAAGAGGCAGGTAAGCCTTCAGAGAGGAAATACATGGCAGGGTATGGACCCAGGCTGGATATCCACACAGGGAGGCAGACCCACCTGATCCACCCAGTGCCCTTCTCCCACCTGTACCCAGATGAGCAGAGCACCCACTGTAGGCTATGACACAGCTGAGCAATGCTGGGGAACAGATCTGCTCAAAGAAGGTGCCAAAGCCAGAAGGAGGCCTCAGACACAAGCTCTTTGGGGCAGGGACGACATCTTTTACCTCCCCTACATCTGTCCCCACACCCAGCTGAAGATCCAGCAAGACAGCAATGCCCTGTGTCCAGCCTGCCTGCATCCCATCAGATCAGGCTGGGAACCAGAGCTGCCTGCAGTCCTGCCCGGCCTCTAGAGGCATTTCAGCTGGTTTGTTACAGCACTTGTGGCACGATGGACAGCAGAAGGATATTGGCAACACCACACCAGCTGCCCTTCCCGTGTCTCTTTTAGCACTGCTCCTTTCCACAGCTCCCTTAATATTACATGCCTCTATCAAGAGTCCTTTTAGACCAGCAGACTGAGTTGCTTGGAAACTGTTTGCTGCAGCGATCGACAGCCCCTGTCGGGAGGTCTCAATGCCAGCCCATTTCCCCAGGGCTGCCAGTATGGAACCAGGTGGACCAACCATGCTCCCCTTCCTGGCATGTGCTGATAGCCAGAGGAAGCAGAGATGCAATGGGAGCAGCTCCACCACGCACCGGGGATGAAGGAGCCAGTAAAGGCTTGGGGACCATGAGGCTTGGTTTAGGACTTGGAGATCCTACAGCTGCACTTCAGAACGTTCCCGGCCAGAGGGCAAGGGCGAGTTTCCAGAATAACATTCATGGAAAACGTGCTCAGCCTCACAAGATTTATTTGGCCAAAGCTGGACATTGAATTCAATCACTGAGAATTGAGACAGAGGATTTTGCTTTATGGACAAGTAGTGGTGTGGCCCTAATGCTGAAATCACGTACTGAGACCTCCATAATACTCTATGAATAATTAGGTATCTCTTCCAATTTATGGCTTACCATAAAGTGCTGCTACACTTTTGGAGACAGTACTTTTTTTTTTATACTGTAGCAATGACAAAAAGCGTATTTTATTGCAGGAATGGCAGTGCAAGTATATTTATCCATTGGCCAGGATTCTGTGGTATACTTTCCTCTCTAATGGCTGTACAAACATATATACATCCCAGATTTATACCCAGATTTTCCATACTTTGCTTTGCAATTTACATAATATGCGAAAATTTCTATATAAAATGGAGAAGAGCACGGAGCTGTTACTGCCAACCCAGCCGCTGGAATTCAGCACTTCCTCGTCTCACACCGCTCGTGTTTCCCCACAGTGACAGTGCTCCAGGGATTCTGGAACCACCTTTGGGATCCCACCTTTTAGCTGCACACTCCCAGGGAGAAGGAAAGCTGAAGGGGAGGTGGATGAGGACCCCAAGGCCAGCTCAGCATGGGAATCCCCACGGGAAGAAACATGAGGGGAGCAGGTTCTGCTAACGCAGGTGAAAGGCATTGCCAACACCATTGCACCTGAGAGCTTCCTCCATTGCCCTGGTGAAGCACTGCCTTTTCTTTTGAAAAAATATTGTGGAATTACAAGTCTGACTGATATGAATATGTAACAACGCTGCTTTATTAATAGCAGCTGCATTATCAGTTTGCTCCCTGCTATTGGCAGGAGATCTGGGACAATATGTGGTTTGAAAACTAAACAGAAATGCAACCCACAAAGGCAGTGGCAGTGAGATAATTTCATTCCTTTTCCAGGGGAGCTGGCCAGGGAGACACAAACACGATGGTCACGGATGCATCGCATCGCTCTTTCTGCCTGGCCACAGGAGCAGGCACTGGGATGGCTTCACAGTGTGGATGGTCGTGAATGGACCCGCAGCCATCTGCAAAAAGATTTGCATTCAGTGTCCCCAGCACAGGCAAGAGACACCCCTCCAAGGCAGGGACCACCATGGCCAGCTTTAACCTCTGCAAATTGAGGTCATTTGGTACAGAGCATCACGCAGATCTCCCTGGCACGGGTAATAAACTGCCTTCGCAGTTTTCCTTCCTTACTCCCCCCATCACCACCCTGGAGGCTTAAATGAAAACAAGATTACAAAGGAGATTGGATTGGACATATATCTCGTGTGCTATTTTAGCTGTAAATTATGCCAGCTTCATAAAACCCCAACTGTTCTTTCCCGAGATCCCTGCATAGATTGGCTGGCTAAGATCAAGCAACTGGCACTCGCTGTGGGCAGGCATTGTCTTGAAAAATGCTGATAGGGTCCAAACAGGAGCAAGATCTTACAGTGCTACATATATATAAACACACACTCACATTTATATGCATGTACACATGGGCATGACAGCACCCAAGAATTTCCCATGCCCATTGATTAGCTAAACAGTGACACACAGAGAGGTCTTACAAGCCCCTGTCCACTGGGCTTTGGCGATCTGACTATACAGATCATCTGTGCTGTTTCAGCTGCCTGTGCCAAGCTGATGCTTTCCTCAGCCTTAGCTAATTCCAGGAGAGAGCAGAGCATCAGGCAGCATGGTCCAAAGCAAGGCTGGACACAGGGTATGGGACATGGGGCCATGCTCTGTGATGCTGCATGAAGTGAGTGAGTTAGCACACGTGGTGAGGTGAGCAAGGCTTGCTGCTGTGGCAGCCACAGGGCTCCCAACCCCCGGAAAGGCTGGAAAACAGGGCTTTGCAGCACCAATGCAAAACAGCCACAGCCCGAACTTTGCTACGGCAAACCTGGCAAGAGGTTTTGCAATTCCTCTCACGAGCATCACTGCACCTTGGCTGTGCTCCACGACCCTGGAGGACAGAGCAGCCAGGCTCCCAGCACACCGTGCTGCCTCAGGGAGAGCAGTGGTGCTGCCCAAAGCTGGAAGGACAACAGCTTTCGTTCACACTCAGCTCCAGTCCCCTGCCCTCTCCTATGGTGTTACCAACACCCACTCCCCCTCATCAGGGGCTGGCTCCACGCTGTGCTGCCTGTGCTGTGAAGGCACGTGCAGTGCAGGAGCCTTGGCAACAGGGACCTTGAGCAGCAAGCCACGACTTGGCTGCTGCAAGCACTCTGCCATCTCTGAGAGCCACTCTGAGCCCCAAGGAGACAAAGCCAGTGAAGCCCCCACAGCCCATGGGAACCCTCCTGCCCTCACTCACTGTTACCTGGAGGAAGGCAGTTCGAAGGGGGAAGCACACTTTGCCTTTCACAGAGCAGGCACAGCAGAGAGCCGTCTCCCTTGTCACACTCCCATGGCTCCAGCTGCTCAGAGCTCAGCCAGGTCCCACCACACATCCTGCATGTGTGGGCTCACAGCCTGCACCACCAGCCTGGGGTATGCACACAAGGGAAAAGCCCTCTCTGGCAGGACAGGTCCAGCCTGTCTCATCCATCTTCCTCTCCAACCAGCTCAACTGGGCAATGCTACAGTAGATTTCATTTTGCACATCTATCCCAAGTCTCTCACATGACGAATTCCTGCAGGGTCAGTGACTTTTGAGGAGACCACGCAATATGTGGGCAGACATCTGTACATCTCCTAAGAAAGGGTACGGCAGCCTCCCTGCAAACAAAGAGGCAATGGAAGCTGGCAGAGGTCCCGTATCACAATGTCACATATTCGTAAGAAAGGAACGGACACTCAGGAGCGGTCAAGAAAGCACAATAACGCTGGTCCAATGCAAAGGGTCCCTAACCAAAGACCCCAGGATGTCTCACCTTGCTCTCGAGTGGAGAGCTGCACCTCCCTCACGTGGACACACACACGTTCCCACCTGCAACAAGCCATCTCTGCACATTCCCCCATGCCTTTCACCAGCAAGACCTGGCACAAAGCTTGTCAGTGTGTGTATGTATCTATCGATACAAAACCAGGCTTCCTGGGCAATCAATAATGCTATTTAAGAGATAAGTCCTGCTATTGACTGGCCGCTGAGCCCAGCTCCTGATTAATTTAAAAGAGAGAGAATGGCGAGGGAGCTCAGAAGCGTTCCCAACGTCACGAGGCATCAGTGTGTGTGCTCAGCTTGTGCAGGCAGGGATGGATCGGGGGTTCTGTCTCACAACAGGATGGGGCTGTGCAGGGACCTGTCTTCTAAAGGAGACGTGACTCCACCACCAAACACCTCCAGGACATGAGAAAGGAGTCATGGATCTCTCTAATCCCAGCAGGGAACACAAGGTACTGCGAGGCAGAAACACACTGGTTTTTACACAGTGGAGGATCTGTGAAGCCTTGGGGAAGAAGAGGGTCATCTGTGAATGCATATGAGTGCTCCCTGTGCCATGCACAAACTAAAACTGTGCATTGTGTTCCCTGAGTCCAGCTGTGACTGTGCCAGATTTGAGGATCCTCTACCATCCTGCATCCAGCCATGGTGTTTTGATCATTACTTTGAGTGGCTTGAGAGAGCTTTTTCACTGTTAAGCCCTCAAAGGTGCCTCCTGCCCATCATGTCTCTGTCTTGGCTGCAGAAGTCTCTGCTCTCATATATGGAGGGCCTCCCCCCCTTTTTCAGGAAAGGACAACTCCCACTGGAACCAGTCAGAGCAGGATGAGCAGAGCTCACCCAGCCTCACAGGGAAAGGCTGTGGAACAGCAATCCCTCACAAGCATTTGAGGAAGAATGACAGAAGGCAAGGTGCTGCTGAACCCAAAGGACAGTTCTGCCACAGCAACTACCCAGAGATAATATTCAGCCAGACCTGAGATGTCCAGCCCTCCAAGAAGCAAGGATCTCAAGTTTCCCAGCAGGAGCCACAGAAGAAGAAAGACTCTGTTTTAGGGAGTCTGGATCAAGTGGAAAAAGATGCATCCTTCAACAACCCAGAATCATCTTCCCACCCACAATGCCCGAGGCCACCACTTTGATGAGCTGCATGACTTGAAGGCACCAAATTTCCTTCCACGGTCCTAAGTGTTTATCCCCATGGCTCATGTGGATCCATGTCTCTGCCCCCTAACTCCAAAGCTGGAGCAACCCAACAGCCCTGGTGCTGTGGATGAGTGCTGCATGGGCAGGACCAAGTCCAAACAAACCCTGCTCTGTCAGGGAGCAAAAGGCTCCATTATATCAGCTCACCTCCCTCCTCCCACTGCAGGCTCTGAGAGATCATCCAGCGATGCCATGGCTAAGCTGTGGGAGAGGAAGGTTGCATCAAAAAGCATCTCAGCCCTGAGAAATCTGGACCTGCCCCATAACGGGAGAGACAGGAGCAGTGCTGCTCCTCTAGCCCCAGTGACAGCGGGGGGGCCCTTTTGATGGAAGACCCTCAGATGATCTGAGCCTTGTTCATTAAACAAACACTTTTTTCAGTACAAAACCATGGTACCTGAGAGCTGAAGCTGCCCTGGCAAATGACACTGAATTCATGGATATGAATCAGGAGAGAAGCTTGCTGGTGATTTCAGCAGGAGGGAGGAAGGATCAAGGCTAAGGCAGATCTGAGAACTTCTGGCTTTGTCTGTCAGTGTCAGGGTGCAGCCACCAAACAAACCATAAAAGCATCTTCTTGGTATCATGGGTCTGCAACTGAAGGTAAAATGCCATCTCTGCAGATCCATGGGGAAGTCCCAGAGCCCTGCTCAGCTCCAGCATGCAGGTCAGCTCCCAAGAGCTCAGGTGGGGAAGCAAAACATGAAGGCAGCTGGTGCAAACAGCACTTTCTCACCCTAGTGCTTCCCTCTCAGGTCTGTCTCCTGCGCTAGACAGGGCTTTATGACTTTTAGTTTCAGTTCAAAGCTCAGACTGCCTTACTCCAAGACTGAAATGAGCTCCAGAGCTCTCTACAAGCTCACTGTTGTCCACTGCAGGCACGTGGCTGCCCTCCTGCCTCAGGAAGCTTGAGGCCAACCAGTCCCTGTCCACCCTAATGTGTCTCATGGCACGTCTTTGCTTCCCAGCACCCCACTCCTTGGCATACAGAGAGGGACCAAGCCTGAGCCTGTTTCAGTCACATCCCCTCTGCTCCCCACACCTGCCACTGTACCAAGAGGATGTGGTTTTCCACCTGCTCCACTGGTCCATCCTTAACAAGTGATCCCAATTCCCCTGAACTGGGAAAAACTCATGGGCACCTGAGTGAGCTGCTGGCAGCCAAAAGCACTGGCCCTTGGGACAGGATGGGGGACTTCACACAAGGATAAGATGCAACAGCTGGGGCTTGGCACCAGCAGTGCTGGAAAAAGGAAGAGGCAGATGTGCTACAGCTGTGGAGTGCTGGTGGCTCAGTGCTACCCATGCTGGAGCACCCAGCCAGCAGCACTCTGTGTCCCCTCCACGGGTGGGTCCTGCAGCAATTGACTGCAACAGTGCTGAAGTTGGGGCTTCAAAGTGGTGCTGCAGCACTGTGGTGGCTGTTGCCATGCCAATCAAGTGGGCAGTTGGCACATTGAACTGCCAAATGAGGCGAGCAGCCACACTGCCAGAGATAGACCATCAAAAGGGTGTCCCAGGGGGCTGATTTCCACCCCCAGACTTCAGCAGCAGCATCAGAGAGCCTGAGGATTCTCAGCACCAAGCACTCCTTGCACACAGCCCTAGAGCACCTGGAGCCCACTCCCAACCCCAACACAGCCCTGCACCATCACATTCCAGCTCCAGCCAGCAGCCTTTTACAGCTGATCCCCACTGCCCTGGCAGCTGCATGGTGATGGTCATAGTGGAAGAAGGCAGCCAGTACGGCAGCAGATTCAAAGGAAAGTTCAGCATCACAGGGATATGAGCACGGCAGCAGATCCTCAGCCAGCAGCCAGAGAGCGGGAGGCTGCAGGTTCAGCCACATGCCACTGCTCAAAGGCACAGGGACAGGGCACTGTCTGGCCAAGTGATGACCAGAGGAGATGTTTAAGTAAAAAAAGAAAAGAAGGATGTTTTCTTTGTTGTTCAGGTGCAGTGTGAACTCCTCACTGCAGGACAACATGGATGCCAGCAGCTCACTCAGGGGCATGGATGAGTATGGAGATCTGCTAAACAGAGGGGAGCATCCTGCTCAGGTCTTTGCCCAGAACAGAGGCAGTGCCAGCCCTCCCCTGCCCTCAGCAGACAGACAGGCCACTGGCTCAGCCTCCCTTGGGCTTGACCCCAAACCATTCTTTCCCTCGAGGTAGTCTCATGCCAGGAGAGGTTCTCACACACAAGAGCACACATCTCAGCCTGCCCTGGTGCAAACCAGGTTTTCTTTCCTCCTTGTCAACATGGGGAAACTGAGGCACCTGAAGGTAGAGCGCAGCACACAGGTTGTCAGGACAGAAGAGGAAGGTGAGAATGTTTTCAAATTGCCCTTCCTCAAAAGCAAGACGTGTCTCTCTACCAGTCCCGCTGCTGACAAGGAGGAAAACTCATCCCATCCAAATTGCTGTAGAATAGGAAAATGAGGGAAAAAACCCAAACAAGCCTCAAGCCAGGAGCCAAGTACATTCGTCTGTTCTTTCAGCTCAATCAGACACAATTCATGATGGCAACTGCCATGATACCAGACTAATACCAAGATCGTTGCCACCCGGGAGCATGCCAAGGTGACCTGGGGGGGAAGCGGTGGAGCTCTGTGCCCTGAGCCCCACTTTCTGTGCTCAGCCTTGCCCTGCCCAGGGCCCCCGGGATGGGGAGAGCCACCTCAGGTGTGCACGGTGCTCAGCTGCACTGATCCCATCCAGACCACGCCAGCCCCTCACACCAGATTTCTCCTGCTGTGCACCATGTCCCGTATTCCCCGCAGATACATCATCCGAGGGGCTACCCTGGCTGCGACAGGCAGATGGGGCAGCGGGACGGCCAGGAAGGGGGTACCCCATCACCACTCTGGCACCAGCAGAAGGCCAGAGCTGACCCTGCGGTCCGCGCTCCCACTGGAGGACGAGGCAGAGCTCTGTTCCAGCTCCTCCACGCCAGCGATGGATTCGGGGCACCACGCGCCCGGGGGGGGAGCTGGGCATCCCTTCCGACACGCCGCGGGAGCCGCGGAGCGGCCGGGACTGGGGTGCGAGGAGGTGCCGGGGAGGGGGCGGCCGGTGCCCGCCCCTCGCAGTCACCTCGCTCCCTCCGGAGCATCCCGGGGCAGCCGCCGAACTCCCGCGAACGGGAGGCGCGCGGGACCGACGGGTCTCCCCGCCCCGCTCCCGCGGCATCCCGGCGGGCACCCCTCGCCATCCCGGGGCGGAGGGCTCACCTGGGGTNGGGGGCTACGGAGCCCGCTCGGCCCCCGCCCGCACCGCCCGGGGCAGGAGGGCATCGCCCCCCGCGCGTCCCTGCCCGGTGCGCACGGACGGTGACCCGCCGTGGGTACCGGAGGGCCGGGACTCCGCCAGCGCTCACCGGAGGAGCCCCTCGCCCGCGCCGCGGGTTCCGTCCGCAGCCGAAGCATCCCTCCTGCCGGCTGTCCCCGCTCCAGCCCCGCACCGCTGGAGGCGGTCCGGGCAGGCTGCGGGCAGAGCGGCACCGCAAAGCCCCGCACCTCCCGCGCCCCTTCCCGGCAGCCAGGTGCCCGCGGCGGGGACTCATTCCCCGAGCAGCCGCCCGTCTCGGGCCGCCGCTGCCCTGCCCTGCAAGCCCCTCTGCTTGTGGGACTTCTCCTTGAATGCAGTTTGCCATGTTGTCATCCGCTCGCTCGACATCATGAGACCCTTCTGCAGTGCTTCACTGGCTTTTTTGTTAATTACCTTCAGGCATTACGTACGGTGTGCAAACACTGACACCTTACTCTTCATCCTCTTTCCCAAATGCATGGGATTGTCTGTTTGCTGGTCCATAGGTAACTCCATGGTAACCACCCTCCCAATCTTGGCAGGGGGAAATCAGCAAAAGCTCTTAAGGAAACTACATTATCAATGCATAAAAAGAGGCTTGTGTGCGTTTCTTACGAAAAGATTGGGAAGCAAGGGCTGGGAGGGTAGGTTACCATGGATTTGGGGAATTCAAGTACACTATTAGCTGGGTAATGTGCTCAAGAAAGAATAATACATTTACAAGCCATGAATTCTTTCATTGAAAATCTGACTGACTTCCATTAAATCACTTTCCATGTCTTCCCATTCTATTCTTTATCAAAGCTCCAAGCAACTCATTTGCTCTGTACAGAAGTTGGACTTGGATATAGTTTTCTGGCTCTTAGCTTTTACAAAAATTGCAGCCATACTTTCTGCCTCCCATCTATATGATCCCAGTGTTCATCCCAGGAGCAGAGTATCCAGCCCTGTTGGTGGTTCAGTAACTCCACACTGCTCCTCCTCCAGAGCCCATAGGGAAATCCTGCCTGGTCCTGGCAATCTCTTTCTCTCCATGTCCTCAGTATTTTACAAAAGCATTTTCTGAAATTTCTGTTAAAGAGAGTTCTTTAGATTTATCTGCCATAGGAAAGGGCACAGCATGTGAATTTTCCAACATTGTCCGCAGCAGATCCTGATGTAAAGAGTTTAGTTTTGGTTTTATGCAATGCCCTTAGAGATTTTTTGCAACCACAGAAACCCAACAGGTCGGCACAGCACTGTCTGTCTTCCTTCAAATGGCCTTGGCATTGTCTTCATACACATTCTTATGCTTTAGGCATGTCACACCTTCAAACTTGTCTCATCCCAAATTCATATCCTCTCCCATTTTCCTTGTTTGACACAACATACACCTTCTGAAGGTTGTCTGTTGATATCTAATTGTCTCCTTTACATGTCTATTTTAAACCTGTTGGCATTTTTTGGCCCCTTACAGATACACCTATGAACTTTTAAAAAATATTTCCAGAATGAAGATTGAGAAGATATAGAAAAGCTCAAACGGTTTCCTAGATTTCAAGATCAGAATTTATTCCTTACAAAAACCCAAAACAACAAAAACCCAAAAACAAACAAACAAAAAACCCCACTCTCTCTGCATGCCTGTACACGAAAACATCCCCCACAAAACATAAGCTGTTCCTTGGGAAGTTTGAGAGTTTGTTTGTTTGCACCCAACTGCTTATATCCACCTGTCAGTTTTTCTCTTTCCCTTTGGAAGCTGATACAGAGCCTTCTTAAAAGCAGGAGGCAAGTGCCTCCAAGCAGCAGTATCATCTGTGAGAGTTTTACTCTCTAAGCTGCATTTTTGGCCAAGTTTCCTTATTTTTGCATAGCTTATTTCCCAGCAGGCTGTTCCGCAGTTGGTGTTGAGTGAGGGTTGGGAGGCAGTGGGAAACGGTAAAGCACAACTTGCTCCCTGTCCTGCTTGCTGCCCAGGAGGGAAACACAAGGTTATTTCTGTTCCTTGTGCACCTGAATAGTTGCTCTGGAGTTATTCTTTGCCCTTTCCAAATGTTCTAAGACTCGCTACCTGGTATAGTTAAGTCAGAGACCGTCCTCTGGCATCTACTAATCTACAATGGGATGACCACACACCACCTTCCTGTGGATGCTGTGGGCTTGCTGTGCCCTGTGCTGCATGTTCCCAGCTCTGTGCTGCAGGATGGGACAAAGGCTGCTAGGTTTGCACTTCAACACTTGCCCCTCTCCCACCTTGGTGCTCGCTGCTGGATTAACCTCTCATGAATTAGCTGCCCTTCCCACTCCCGCCTCCAGACTCTTGCTGTCTCTGATGACAAGATGAGAGTTTCACAGCTGAGTGCAACATTGGAAGAACCTCAGATGAGACTTTTTGAGGCCCTTGATAGAGTCAGAAAGAACAGCAGAAGGGTGGTGAGAAAAAGATAATAAACCTACACCACAGAGCTGATGGAAAGCAGACAGGCTACCCCAGTGCTAGAGTAAAGGAAGATGACAGACCTATCATGGAACAAATATGCACAGCCACTGATCAAACTAGTGATGCTGATGGTACCAATTGCAGCTGTTAGAACACCTGCTCTGGTACAACCCTCACTGCCCCAGGAGGAGCAAAGAGGGGGATTAGATGAACACAGAAGGTGAGGAGCACAAGTGTCACACTTGTGTAAGGGGGACAGATGAAAAAGGCATCTGTGCATACCTGGGTTTTCTTTATTCTACAAGAGAAGCAGAGCAGCCCCCTCCTACTCTGTCCCTCGCTCCAAGTCAGAGCGAGTAGGAGAAATCACGACTACCTGATGCCTGTTTGGCAGTTGTCATGAAACAAGCCTGGCAGCTGTCACACCAGATCCCTGTCGCCTGGGTATAGCTGCACTGTCACGACATGGCAGGACTCTGGCACACATCCCAGCCTCAGCCCTACCTGCCCAAGGCTGAAGAATCCTCAGACTCCAAACCATAAGAGGAGCTTCTTCCCAGGGCAGAAATGAGCCTGGATGAGCACAAGATCTCTCAATGGGATTTGGGGGCCAGTACTCAACCCCAACAGCATTGGGAGCTGCAGCTGGGAGGGAGCTCACGTCTGCTCCCAGCTCAGTGGGCAAGTCAGAGTGTTGTTGGGGTGATGGTTCAGAGTTCCTCCTGCTGGGTGTAGAGGGAAGGCTGTTGTGGAGTAAACATCCCATTAAGCCAGGAAAAAATAAAATGAGCTTGCAGAGCCCAGTGGGGTGGGAGGCAAACAGCTCTATCAATGCTTGAGAGTGAGCAGTTTATATAAGCAACAGGCTCACCAGCTGGGAGGAGAGCAGAAGCACGAGGGAGCAGAGCTGGGAGCAGGGGGAGACCACTACCTTTTCCAAAGGGTTTGTCACCAGTGGGCAGGACATGCTGGCACCTGCAGTTATTTCAGGGGGCTGTGGAGATCACAAAATCATAGAATATCCTGAAGTGGAAAGGATACATAAGGATCATTGAAATCCATCTCCTGGCCCTGCTCAGGACACCTCAGCAATCCCACCTGAGAGTGTTCTCCAAATGCTTCTTGAACTCTGACAGGCTTCGGGCCATGACCACTGTCCTGGGGAGTCTGTTCCAGTGGCCTCACATTGTTCCTTGTGGGAAAGCATCTCCAGCAGCCCAAGCACTGCCACACAGGTGACACAAAGCTGCCTTTGCACATGACCATGGCACAGCTTTGTGTACGAGGCAATAGACACTCCTGGCCACCACAGCAAGGTGGAGAATTTTGGCTGAGTCTGTACAGGAAATGTCAGATCAATGCTATTGCTACAGGTGTGCCAAGGAGCCTTTCTGGTCCAGATAGACTGGGACAGCCCCAGGTTCACATTTCATGCTCCTCCCAGGACAGGGATGCTCTGTACCAGTGTTGCTGCAGTCACTCGTGTCTGAGCCAAGTAAATAGAATAGCCAGACAGGGGTTTAACAACTACCAAGGAAGGCCATTCCACTGTGGACTTGTCTCATACTTGAAACTAGACTTTTTTTCCCACCATGAAGGGTAAGAAAAGGGATTCCTGTCTTCCACTCAGTCGCCAACTTTCAAGAAACCTGTCAGATACCAACTTTAGGATTCTCAGATTTAAACAGGTATCAAGTTTCACCCCAAAGCTGAGGGCAGGCCAAGGGGACAAGCATGCACAGGCAGCACAGCCACCCAGGAAAGCCAGGCTGGGGGATTAAGAGCCCCCACAAATGCAGGAGCACTCCCAGCCCTGGGGCAGAGCAAGCTGTGCACTTGGGGCTCCAAGCGAGCCTTTGCAGGGGTGCAGCACCCAGGGAACAGCTACTCCGTGGTGCTGCCATGGGTGCTGACCCACCGGGAGGTCCCAGCAGGGTGAGGTTGTCTATGGGAGAAGTGATGGATACTGGCTGTCTGTTTCCAGCTGCAGCAGCAGAGAAGTGCCAGAGCTGACTGGGGAGACAACAAATCTCCAGCTAGAGGCTAGATGGGTCCATCTGCACAAAGCTGCTGGAGCTGCCAGTCATCTCACCCAGCCACTTCCAAAAGCCAGCAGCAATGGGGAGTGGTGCTGGGAAGCCAAACGCCTTTGCTAATTGGACCTGTTACTATGTTTGTTTTTTTGTGGTTTCCCTTCCAGGCTGTGGCAGGAAGCTGCTGGAGTTAGAATCACAGAATGGTTTGGGTTGGAAGGGACTTTAAAAACCGTCTTGTTCCAATGCCCCTGCCATGGGCAGGGTCACCTTCCACTAGACCAAGTTGCTCCAAGACCCATCCAACCTGGCCTTGAACACTTCCAGGGGTGGTGCATCCACAGCTTCTCTGGGCAACCTGTGCCACTGTCTCACCACCCTCACAGTAGAGATTTTCTTCCTAATATCTAATCTAACCCTGCCTTATTTCAACTTAAGGCCATTCCCCCTTATCCTGCCACTCCATGTCCTTGTCCAAAGTCCCTCTCCAGCTCTCTTGTAGCCCTTTTTGGCTACAAGAAGGGGCTCTAAGGTCTTCCTTCTCATCTCCAGGTCACAGGATTATCTGAGACCTGCCAGGTGCTCTAGCCCAGGATGGGATGCAAGACCTGAAGGGCAACAAATTCTCCTGAAAAGCAAATTCCTTTGCCCATCACTTTCCCTATGCCACTGACAGGGAATGAAGGTCGTTTCTCCAGCAAGGCTCACTTCAGGCCAGTTGCTTCCTAGACTCAGGACAGACACTGGTCTCTCTCTGTGTCACATGGGGTTTGGACTTCATGGTGCTACTGATTCTGCTAAAAAGAGCTACAGGGGTTTCTCCCCTCCTTGTTTCTCCTGCTCTTTCTCCCAGCTGTTCAACTAGTGGTGAAACAGAAGCTGCTGGATCTCAAGGAGAGAATAAATAGCCTCAATTCAGCCACAGAAAGGAGATGGAGGCATTTGCTAGAGAGCATCTGACAGCTTGGGCAGAGCAGGCAGAGCTGGCTCTGGAGGAGCTGTGGTAATTAGGATCTGTGTTTGCACTCACTCTTTCATTCAGAGGTTGCCATACAGAGAGCAGTCCTGTCACTCACAGATTACAGGGTCCTACAGCTCACACCCCATCCCCCCAGGATGCTGCTGCCCCAGCATCTCCACACGGATGCCTGCTGGGAGGCACGGTGGCACCTCTGTCCTTCTCTGCTGCACCCCGGCACACCCCCAGGGCACCCCTGGGACCCTGCTGTGCTTCCTCCCAGCACCCTGCACCTTCTGCAGGTCAGACAAGGAGCGAGGCAGCCGGAGCTCAGTTACCACGGCACCAGGCTGATCCTCCAGCAGCGATTCCCCTTCGCCATGGCTTGATTCATTACCCTGCACCCTGTCACTGGAGGAGCCGGCAGTGAAATTACACCTTCTGCTCCACGCCCCCGCATCCCTTACTGTCTCCTGGACAAACTCCACTGCCTGGTGTTATTTTTAGCTCCTGGGAACTCTGATCTTTTTCTTAATGGGACACGTGTACTATGAAACGTGCACAGGCAGATATCACTCCAGCTGCAGGGCTGTCGCTCGTCTTTCCAGGCACGGGGAGGGAGCAGCGGGAGCCGCCCAGTGAGCATCCCCCGGGCAGGGACCAGGATGGCATTGTTTTACCCCCATGGCTTTCTCTATGCAGGGCCATAACTCCCAGCTGGGTGTCCACGCTGCCCACAGTGCCCAGCGTTTTCCTACCGTGTTGGTTACCTGTCATGGGATCAAGAGGGGTCAAACAGCTCTGGTCCCTCCTGGAGGGTGGGGAGGCCACATGCAGCCAATGAGGTGCTACAGGGACACGACTTTGGTATCAGAAAACCCTTGGGGCATAGCCAGGCTGGGGTGCAACCCCAGCCCACCATGGGTAAGCTGAGGCCTGGGACCAGGATGCTGGTTTATAATGCTGATTAACAGCTGCTGGAGAAACCACTTGCCAGCCACCAGGCTCCTGTAGCACCAGAAGGGCTCTCACCTCCAGAGATGGGAGAACTACAACAGCTCCTCTTTTTCTATTCAGGGTAAATCAGGGATACAGGAGGATTTGGGCTTCTTACACCTGGTGCTGATGGGTTGCTCTGACATACCCAAAACCAGAGCACCTCCCTGGAAGTCTCTGGATGCTGAGCCATGCCAGCAGAGGGAAAGGAATACACAAATCAGTCTATTTTTTGAAGTACCTAAATTAGGAGGTAGGAATCTAATTTTAGGCACCTGGTGCTGCCCTTCAGAGTGATGAGTTAAGGACTTCAAGTCCTTGAGTGTGCATTGCCCCTCTCCTGATGCTGTGGGAGAAACCCTATGTCTTTGGTGCTGGGGCAGCATCCCACTGAGATCAGCCCTTGCTGCCAGCCCGGCCCATTGCAGGGACAGTGGAGCAGCTCAGACATGCTGTAATGGAGCAGGGATCCCATAAACCCTAAACAGCTACTTAACAGCCTGTTTTGCAACAGAGCCTGGCTGTGACTCAGCAGCAGGGGAAACTGAGGGCTATAACTACCCAGTGCTGACAGCACCTTCTCCCTGTCAGCATCTCTGGAGACACCTTCAGCTGAGCTGTACCATGGCACTTCTGCAGCAGAGCCAGGCACACTTCATTAATGCTAATGAATTAAGTCTCCCAACACCCAGGGAGGAGAGGAAAGCTGAGTTGCTGTTCTGCTGGGGATGAAACCAGCACACAGAGGTACTGAGGTCAGGAAGGGAGAAAGCAGGAGTGGAGATCTCCACCATCCTCTACCTCCCAGCCGGGGGCAGCTGCTGCTC
The DNA here is from genome assembly GCA_013396755.1 of Sclerurus mexicanus. Classification (NCBI taxonomy): domain Eukaryota; kingdom Metazoa; phylum Chordata; class Aves; order Passeriformes; family Furnariidae; genus Sclerurus; species Sclerurus mexicanus. The sequence goes on along the minus strand of VWZF01002944.1, from coordinate 32,719 downwards.
TGGTTCAGTACAACTTGTGGCAGAACAGACCCTTCCTGTGTTTTATGTTCCTTCATGATCCCATGGAAGCAGATTTGCTTTGCCCAGTGAAATGCCAGACATCTGCTGTTAAGGAGATTTCCACCTTGCCCTGTCCCACAAGAGCACCCCAGGGGCACCCATGGCCACCTCAGCACCCCAGGCAGCACAAGGAACTTGAAATCATCTCTGGTTAGGCAGAAAGATAAATGGGGACCAAAGCACAGTGCTGGCAGATTGCTGTTCAGCAATTGCCCCTTGGAGGACACCTTCTCTGCAGCTCTGCCAGCCTGCTGCTCTCGTTCAAGACTTTCCAATCATTGTAATAGAGTGAAACTTTATTTACTGCCCTCATCCAGCTTTCTAACGTGGCCATGGGCACACAGCAGGCGTCCTTCTGTCTGTACTAACAAGAACGCCTTAATGGCTTTTCTGCCACAGCACAAATCAACCCCAAATAAATGTGGGCACTGGGGGAAGGCTGTAAGTGGGGGATGGAGCAGAGGTGGGGAAAGGGAAGGCAGGGGGATGTCTGGTACCTACAGGTAAAGGTCTGGCCATGATCAAAGGACAGGGAGCTTGGCAGGGTGGCCACAGGATTGAGCAACTGCTGTGGTGTGATGGCACATTTATCCATGTTTTGAATGGTTTAGCTGGGACTGAAGAGCAACTGCTGGCAGACACCAGCAGGGATGGGGAGATGGGGACTCTGCCCCATGTTGAGCACACACAGACTCATTGTGCATGAGATTACCACTGGACATTGCTTTGGGAAGGCTCACGCACAGCACTGTGTCCATGCCAGGCTGTTGGGAAGCCCTAGGATGTGCACTGTGTCTCACGGACATGCTGGGACAGAGAGGCTCCCTTGGGGCTGGGAAATGCTGATCAGGAAGGACCTCACCCCAGGCAGATGCTAGGAGGGTGTGAAACATAACAGGCAGCACTGCCTGCTCCCAGTCCCCATGGCTTTCCCCCAAAATGGGTCTCATCAAAGCCTCCTTTTCCAGAAGGCGTGAAGGGATCGGAAGCTTCAGAAATGGCAGGGGTAAAGCAGGGCAGCCCCGCTCTCCCATCCATGCACTGGCCCCATGTGGGGCCACTATGATGAAGCAGAAAAGTGGAGGTGCAGAGAGACACCTGTGTGTCACCACAGCAGGAAGGTGGGAGCACATCCCACTGGATCTGCCCACTGGGGCAGAAACACTGCATTTTGCAAGAGCATCTTGAGGCTGCTGATTTCCTCTGAGGAGCTTCTTGGCCCAAATCTCTGCAGCGTTAGAAATGCAGGAACATTTTCCTAATCAGCTCCGTCAGCGCAGGGGACGCCAGCTCCCCATCAGTTCAGTGTGACGCAGTCTCTCACTTGCCATGCACTAACCAAGGCTCCACCGAGAGCCTCACCAGGAGAAAAACTCCCCAACAGAGCTGGGGAAGTGACACCAGTGCAGAGAAACACTGATGCCCCTGTCAGTGCTGGGCCACTGCAGCTGAAGAAGCAGCACCTCTGGCTCAGCTGTTTTGGTACAGCACAAAACTGCTCCCAAGTGGATTAGCAAATTGGTGCTCAGAGGGCAGAGACGCCCCTCTCCCCAACATCCCAGGAGGGCCTCCCAGCCCAAGCCTGTCTGTCTCTGCTGGGGTTATTGATTTGCCAAAGCTCATCCTAGAGATGCAGGATTTGCTCAGTGGAGCTGTTCTCCATGGGTTGCCATGGTGATGTGAAGCACTGCCACTTCCCCATCTGTGTCCCCGTGGTGGGACAATACAGTGCCCAGGCAGCAGATCTTCTGTGGGGCAGGTTTGGAGCTTGGTGTGCCTCCTGTCACACACCTCTGGGGTGCATCCTGCATCCTCTGTCCCACCAGCACAGCCACAGGTGAGGGCTCAGTGCTGGTCTTGCTCCTGGTTCAGGGAGCTGCTGGAGCTGGAGCACAGGGGGGAGGAGGTGATGGGTTGACCAATTGGTTTCTCTCCACTTCTCTTCATTTCCCTTCCATGCTTTTCTCTTCTTCTTTCTTGCCCTTTTCAGCCCTGTGGCTGGACCAGCTCCCATCCCATCAGATGCGCATCAGCATTGCCAGGAGGAGAGTGGGCTTTGCAGAGTTGTGGATGGGACCTGGAAAGATAAAATGCTCTCATGCACCAGAGAGTGATTTCCCTCTCCAGCCAGCTAACAAGGATGTTTCCTCCAGGATTCCCCCTTCATCATGTGCCCCAAAATGCAGACACAAGCTGGCCAGATGTGATCAGAGGAATGGATCTAATCCTGTGCATTTCATGGGTGTTTCCGGGGGTGTCTGATCTGTGCAGCTGCTCACAGCTGCCCTGGGAGGGCTGTCCTGATGCCACAGGACTGGAGATGACCTGGGAAAACAGGGAGTGCAAATCCTCATTCCCCCACAAGTCAAGGCAGGGGCAACATGCAGCCTGAGGTGACATCCTCCTCTCTCTGGGCCGTAGTGACATAGTGCACCACCTTCTCATGAGAGGGGAACACTGGACTCCCAGGGGGGACAAATTATTCAGCAGTAGCCACTTCTCCTGCTTGCCTTGCTCTGCATGAGTCACACTTCACATGTGCCTGAGCTGCAGTCAGGGATGTAATCAGGGGAAATGGAAATGCACTTGGATGGATGAATGAATGGATGGATGGAGTGAGCTGATGCAGATCACTCCTCTCAAGCCAGAGGAGCAGATGCTGCCACCTGGCTCACGCTTGGTGCCCAACTCACCATCACTGTGGAAGATGTGTGTGCAAGAACCTGGGCTGCCTGGCCAGGGAAGTGCTGTGTGGGATGGCACCAGTGCCACCAGTGAGCCTGTCTGCTCCGGGCTTCCTTGCCTTCGTTTTTCCTTACCCTCTCCTCAGCCTTTTCCCCATCTGGCCTGTGCTACCCTGATTGGAGGGAACCATAAGCTCAGTGGATATGTGTCTGCTCTGTGTCTTCTCATCCCTGCCCGCCATATCCCTTTGGGAGCCCGTGATCAAGGGCCCGTGGTCCCAGGAATGCTCTGCCCAGACGCACGTGCATTGGCCAGCCCAGGTGTGCAGGTGTGTGTGTGCACGCAGGGTGGATAATGATGCTCCTGTGAGCCTTTAACCGGGCCACAGGCAGTGGGGCTGTCAGCCTGACCCCTGCACCTGCTGGGCATCCTGTTGGCACCAGAACAGTGGCCAAGGTACTAGAGTAAGTGGCCAAGGTGCCGTGACCCTGCAGGAGCTGCGCTGCAAAAAAGAGCTCTGCAGCACACTCCCAGGCTGTGTGTAAAATACTGTCACAGTAGTTGAAGATTCAATGCAAACTAGCCACTGAAGGCCAAAGACTCTTGTAGTATAAAAAAGACATTTTCTGAAAGCAAGAGCTGATTCATACCCACAGAGATGGCCACTTATTTTGTAAAGCTTAAAACCTCAGAAACCTCCATTTCTGTCACATCTAACAGGGTTATAAGCTCTGCTGTAACCCATCTGTCCAGGGAAAATAATACATTTACAACACAGTCTCCATAGTCTTAGTGTCTAAACAACCATAAATCCACAGCCAGAGAAACTGTGATGGTGAAATCAAACACAATTCAGCCAGAGCTGGACTCTCAGTCAGCATGGAAGAGTGCAGGAGGTAGCACTGCCCAGCTCCTGATGCAAGCAGTGCTGCTGGAGCCCCAGCAACCAAATTCTCCCCAAGCAAACCAGAGCCTGCCCATGGCCTGCCTTACTTTAATCTACATTGCAATGAATTAAACATGTTTTAATATCAAAAATGAAAGATCAAGGATCAGCAGTAATAAATCCTCCACACTCATTTTCCGTATTAAGCCGGTGTGTACCCAGGGCAAGTGTGATAATTAGAGTCACGCAGTGATTTATTTGGAGGAAGAAACTGAAGGCATTCAGATATTGGCATTATCAGTCTTGGCACGCGTTTATGCTCCAGTTCCCTGCCTACATTATATATCATCCCTCCACAGTGGTGAGCCTGCAGGATGGGAGCACTGGTGGCAGTGGGATGTGCGGGACTGGGGTGTGCAGTGACCCTCCAGTCCTGGGTGCTCCCTGCCCAGGTGGATCAAAGGGCACCTGATGGGGAGTGGGCTGAAAGAAAGGTTGTGTCTGGGGTCAGGGTGGCCTTTGCCTGTCCCATAGGACAATAGGTGTGCTCCCAGGGCACTGGTGGGAGTATCACCACCCAGGAAAGCCCCTTCCCTGAGGATGGGGAAGGGGGTTGGCGCTGGCAGGAGAAGCCTGAGCTCATGCAAGCAGCTCTGGGACAAGGGGTCATTAGTGTTTCTGGGTTTTCTCCTCTCTGCCCTTTGCTCAAGCACTCCCCACTTTCGGCAAAGGGATGCTCACCCTGGGCTGAGGATGGCACCAGTCCCAGCCCCAGAAGTAGAGTAGATTCCTGGTCCATTCCCCAGGCCCTGGCTCCATACAGCAGGGCCAGCAGCAGGCACCTGCATTTCAGGCATGCATAGAGTGAGGAAGCAATGGTCACACACATATATTTCTATTCTCAGCAGTCATTTTCAGAGTTGTTTTTAACTTTTTCCTGTCTTTTAACCTTTTTGGATAGAAGGTGGCATTTTTTTTTCTCAGCATGGGTGTGAATTCTTGTGGGCAGTTTGAAGGCTGGAGAGGTCTTCTCTTGCTGGGGAAATGAGGCTGCAGGCTTTGCTCCACAGCTGCTCCAGCCCAGAAGCAGTGGGGCTGTGGAATGTGACAGGTGTTCCTTGAGTGGCAGGTGGGTTTTTTCTGCTGAAACCCCACAGATTTCCCAGCAGCTGGATGAGGTTGTGGGCTTGAAACTGTACACAGGGGGAAAGGACCTTCAGCTGGGCTTGCAAATATCTGAAAGCTTCATGTTGATGATTCTGTGGCTCAGGGGCTGCCTCATCCCTTTGCAGCCAGAAACCACATGTGAAAGGGCTTTGTAGATGTCCTTGAATATTCCCCAGGAGGCACAATCCCCTCTGGAAATTCACTCTGCACATGTACAGGCTTCAGATGCTTTATTTTTCTCCTTACCCCAAGAAATAATCCATGGATACCCCACATCCATGGATCACAAACAGAAGTCTTCACCCTGAAGAAAGCAGAGGTTTTTGTCTCCTCTTAACACAGGAAAAGGGGGAATATCAGTGGCTTTTCAAAGGCTGTGAGAGCACAAAGTCCACAGAGATCAGCATGAGGCTTCTGATGTCCCAGTCCCACCAGCACAAAATGCTGCTGGTTCTCATTGTCTCATCATGGGTATGATGTTTGTTTCTTCCTTCAGACCTCAGACTCTGAAATCACAGGACTGCACAAGGAACTGAAGTTTTAATGTATTCTTTAAGGATTAAATTTCAAGAACACCCAGTGAGGCTTGGGGATACACCCCTAGAAGCAGAGGATGAGAATCCAAGAGCTGGTATTTAAAATGAATTAATCTGGGCTTTCAAGTCAATCCTGCTATACTTAAAAGCCTCATTCTTGAAGGAACAGGTATGCCACAAAAGCACTCCATCCTTGGTGTCAGTGCTGGCACACAGTGTGACACCCCTGAGGGGCACAGCAGAGATGCCCCACTGCCAGCAGCAAGGGCACAACATGCTGTAAACACTAGGGAGTCCAAATCTTCCCAGGGGATGGGGGCTACAGCTTTCTGACATGGCAATGAAGCGTAATAACTTAGAATAATTCCTGCCAAGGGTGAATCATTTCAAAGATTCATAGGGAAAAGCACAATTTAGACCAGATGTTCTCAAGTTTCCTCAAGGCCCCACAGGGGAAAGGTAGAACAACCCATTCTCCTAAGCCATGAAGCAGGATGGTGTCAGGTCCTAAATTAACTCAAGGAGAGTTTTTCCCTTGCTTAAAGCAGTAGCAGCCATAAAGTTCTAGAGAAGCCTTGCTTTTTGGACAGTACCTGCACAGCTCCCTGTGCTGATGTCCTGGCTGCTGCTCAAAGAAGGGAGATGCTTTCCCTGCCCTCAGAGAATGGAGCAGGGAGAAACCTCCCATGGCTGTCCAGTGGAAGAGACTAGGTTTAAAAATTCTAATTCTTGTGATTCCAGGAGCTGGGACTTACTTCAGCCACTTGATATCACAAGACTGATGTTTCCAGGGCTGACAAAGGTGCTCATAGCTCTTAAATATCCTGCCATTAAATCACAGTCTCCTTTAGCTTGTCTTGGTATATCCAGGACACTTGGCACTGCTAGGAGCCCGAAGGACAGCACTGCAGCAGCACAGAGAAAGAAGAGGAATACATTATTTTTAGCTGCAAAGCATTTGGTTTACTCCTCTTTTGCAGAGATGGGCTGAAAACTGCGAACAGCCTATTGAACTCCCCATCTAACACTTGAAATGCTTGCCATCAAAATAGAAACTTATTGAGATCTTACAAAAGCACACGGGGTTGGGTCTGTCTTTCCAAGTGTGGAGGAGGTGAAGCCCTGGGCTGAGCAGAGCTGGTTGGGGATAGCAGGGAAGTGCCTGGGCTGCTGCGCTTGGAGCAGCTGCCATGTGTGGCTGGGAGCATCTCTCTGTGCCTGTTACTTAACACGCTAAAATGAATAGAGGTGCCTTTTGATGTTCCCTTTGAATTGCTCCTCTCGCTTCCTTCCTGTCCCCAGGGTATTTTATTGGACTTCATAATAAAGCTGGGGGGGGAGCAGAGCAGGGAAAGTTCTTTGAGCTTATTGTAAATGAGCAGAATCTTATAATCTGCCTGCTTCCATTTTAGATTTACCCTGTAATCTTATTTACAAGCTGAATACCAAGTGCTGGAGTAATCAGTAGGTGATCAATAACCACAAGAGGCTCCTTGATCTGCAACCATTTCAACTCAATCTGTTCACATCCACAAAGCATGGAAGCTGCTTTTTGGGTGGAAAGGTGATGATGTGAGAGCTAAGCATGGTCCTCCCTATGCAGAATGAACCAGGAGTCTGACAAGCCCCAGTCCTTCTCCTGGGAGCCACCAGCTTTGCCATGAACTGAATCCTCAGCACAAGACATGGTTTGGAAGTGGGATGCAATACATTCCCTTCCCCTGCCTTGAAGCAGGGCAGGGGGACCACAATCACCACTTCTCCTACTCAGCCCAATGTAAATCAAGAACAATGCTCCTGAAACACAGTGATGTGCTTCTGCTTGGGGAGGTGGGACCGGTCACTGGATCCTCAGGAAGTTTGGGCTGGTGTGCCAAGGAACAGGCCAGCCCCTGTCTGCTGCTAATTACCATGACTGCCCTCCCTTGACTTCGCTAATCTTACTGTCTCTTGCTGCCCTCTCTTTTACATTCAGCTTTGCCTTTCATTTACTTGAAGATGCTGGCAATCCCAAGGCACTTTTAATTAAAAGTAAATAAATATATCTGAATTTTAGAAAGGGCTTCAGGGAGGACAGAGAGAGGACTTGTCATCTCTTTGTTACTTTGTCCAGACCTGGCAAAAATCAGATGACTAAATTCAGATGTTACCTCTCATGTGACCACCCTGACCAGAAGGGACTGGGGCATGGATACTTGCCCAACCTGCCCGCCCACTGTCTTCCCCCCTCAAGCTCCCACCCTGGCTGGGGAACAGCTGGGAAAGTGCCTGCTGGGTCCCAGCCTGTTGCTGCCTCCTCTCCTCCTTCTGCCTTCTCCTTACTCAGCAGTAGCATCTCCCCCAGCCCATCCATCATCCCGGATTAGCCATTAGTATAGTCACCCATTTGCGGGGCTGCAGCTCAAATGAATTGTGTTAGTATTCTAGCCACCACAATGAATGGCCTGACATCGAAACCCTTTTGGATCACAGGAAGAAACCAATCAATTATTTCATTCCCCTGCCTGCTGCCAGCATCGAGGCATGCAGGGCTGGAGCACGCTCTGATCCCTTAATAGCATTCTGAGACTCTGTCAAGAGAATGGTGCATTTCATTTCACTCTGTGCATGGCCAGCGCCAAAAGGGTGTTATCACAAACCCCCTCTGTGGGACAGGCTGTCCCCTGCTGCTGTCTGACCCTGCCTGCTAGCCCCTACACCCATCCTGTATCACCCCAAGGTCCCTCCTGCTCCCTCAGAGGAACACACATCCTGCCACAGGAAGCACCACAGGCAGTCCAGCCTCCCAGGCAGGCAGAGCAAAGAGAAGTAATTGTGTGCAAGAAGAAAAAACCAAACACCTTAATTGGAGTGCCCTGTGTCTCAATTCACCCACTTAAGGTCACTGAGTTCCCAGCACTAGTATGTATCTCTTGCTCACTTCCCCTCTCTCATGTACAAATATAGCACAATAATTAGATGAGGGCTCTTTGCCCTCTCATTGGCATCTTCTCCTGCATGGAGCATGGTCAGGCAGACAGTAGGGCACGTGGTCCTTGGCACAGACAGCCAGCCATGGCACTGCAGAGCATCCTCTGAACCCACTCTCCTGCTGCAACCCCAAACACTCCTCCCACATGAAGCTGTGACAGGGCTTCAGTCACTCACCAACTCCAATGACACCACATGGGCAGTCTCGCAATGGTGAAAAAAAGTCCTGTCTGCTGGGTGCAGGTCACCCAGGATCAAAAGAACTGTGGGCAATGGTGTCTTGTTTTAAGGCACCACGTCCTCCAAACACCATCTCCCCAGCTATCTGTCCCAAAGCTGTAGTCACTGGGAAGGACAATTTCCCTGCCCACTGCTTCAGCTTCTGCAGCGCTGACGACAGCACAGCTCTTGGTGGTGGAGCCAGTGCTCACTGAAGACAACTTCTTGCAGCAGTTTCTATCCCTGGGGCTGTGTGTAAAGAGAAACAACTGGCTGGGAAATGCTGGGGCTGCTCCCAGTTCCCTCCAGCTTGCATTAAATCCAAGGAATAATGATTTTAGGGCAAACAGTCCCATTTCCTGGCTTACAGCACTCATTTTCAGAAATCTCCAGCTATTTGGGATCTGGAGCACCTTCTCCTCTCACTGAGCTCTGTTTTTCATCCCCCATGAAAGAGATGCAGAGCTCCTCTCACACTCAAAACAGCAAAACTCAGCTGCTCTCTCTTTAATGACTTTCTACATGCTTAGAAGACTTTTTCACTCTACAATGATGATCAGAAGGAAGGAATTGCTACAACTGAGCTCAACATGAAGGCAAGTACTATGAGACACGATGTCCTTCTTGACACTGCACCCCAACCCAGCTGCAGCAGCAGGGCTGGAGGAGAACATTCAAAACCTTCTGTGAACAGAAGGATTGTATGGCTTTTCTCTGTGCAGATGTGGAGAAGCAGCCTGAGTGGAAGGCAGCAGCTAAATATAAGCTCTGATTTAAAAGATAAGTGGTGGTAAGTGGCTTTGTTGTTTGGGATCAAGGACCTCCAAACCATTCACTGGAAGAGACATAACCAACTCCAGCAGAGCCAGCAATTAAAGGTAACTGTAGCCCAAAGCAGTCACAGCACAAATAAAGCAACGAATGAAGATTGCACTCCTGTGGTGAGTTGACCTGGGTTGGATGCCAAGTGCCCACCAAACTGCTTTATCCCTTCCCTCCTCAGCATGAGGGGGAATGGGTTGGCAAAGAAATCTCACGGGTCAAGATGAAGGCAGTTTAATAAAGAAAAAGGCTCACAACTAGCACCAGCAGAACAACACAGTGGATTCCTAAAGATCTGCATGCCCCAGGAGGTCATTCTCTGTCCAAACACCCGTGAAAGGGCACAGTCCAGCCTTCCCTTCAACAGTCTTGGCACCCCTGCATGGAAAGCAATCCCCAGCCCCTGGCCAAGAAGGAAAGCTGTAATCTTCATCACCCTCTCTCAGCCTTATCAGGTTTTGGAGTGGACTGCAGTACTTAAATGAGATGAACAAAAAGATTTAAGAGGCAGCAGGAGGCCTCTTGAAGAGGATGAAAGGAAGCATCTACAGCAATGAAGATAAGAGACAGCACCTGAATGAGAAAGGAAAGGAGAGTTCTGGCTTTGTGAGCCAGTTAGACACTCTCAGCACAGGGGATACTGTACACGTTTCAAATGTCAAAATCTCATAGCTTGACACAAACAGAGCACATCTACCTGCGACCTTTGCTTCTTTCAAAGGTGATCTGACACCCCAGCCACAGGCTAGGAGTCCACACAGGTCCTAAGGACAGGAGGACTGCCCCTTGCAACTCCTCTCCAGGACAATCTGATGCCCTTTAAAACAAATCAGCTTTGCCATAGGAAGAGCTTCTTGAGCAGGGTGGGAACACATCAGCTGCAGCAAGTACACACCCACCCCCAGGCATCACAGGACCTCAGCACTCCCAAAACTGAGGCCTCTAGAACTCTGCCAGCCCTTTTCTGCAGAAGGTAGCAGTGTTGCCCCTGCTTCACAAGTGGGGAAAGTGACTAACAGAACAGCTCCAGGATTAAAAAAAACACAATAAAATCTCAAAACTAAAAATCAAGGAGTCTATGGCAATGAAAGGACCAAACATATAAAGGCAGTTACAGCAGCAGGGATGCTCCCAGCAAGCACTACCAGCCCACAGCTCCAGAGCAGCTGTGGCACCCAGGGGGACTGCATTCCATGTCCAGCAGGGCTGTGACCTGCTGACAAGGAGAGCCTGGGGAAAAGAAGGCAGTGGGAACACCATTGGAGCTGCTGTGGCACACCTAAATCCAACCCTGCCTCCACATGGAAGCAGAAACCTCCAAGCACCAGCACTTTCTCCTCCCAGCCTGACTCCCCTCCCTGGGCTCTCCAGGGGAGGGGGCATTGCCTCCGTGCTCTGGCCACACAGGCCATTGGGTTGCTACCTTGGACAACAGGTAATGGCTTTCAACTGACAGAGGGTAGTTTTAGATTAGACACAAGGAAAAAATGTTTTACAGTGAGGGTGGTGAGGCTCTGGGAAAGGTTGCCCAGAGAAGCTGTGGCTGCCCCATCCCTGGAAGTGTTCAAGGCCAGACTGGATGAAGCTCTGAAGAACCTGGTCTAGTGGAAATTGTCCCTGCCCATGGCAGGGGGATTGAATGAGATGATTTTAAGGTCCCTTCCAACGCAAACCATTCTAGGACTATGTAGTAGCCTTGAGCATTCCTCCCAGCCTGTGGGGCTTTGCTACCCAATTGCCCATGTTCTCATCTACATTTTGCCTCCTCTCCCCTCTCTGCATGAAAGCTGTACCCTGACATCAGCAAAACTGAGTACCTGTCCAGGACAGGAAAGTAAGATTGATTTGACTCCAAATGCTGCCAAATGCATAAAGCCAACACACTGGGAAAAATAAGGCAGGCAATTTCATCCTACTTGCTTTCAGCAACGGTGACATTAGGTGTGATTTGATACAAGAGAGGAACCAATATTTTCAAACTGAAGGGCAATTATTTAAACCTGTGTATTTAGAGGATCTGGAAGCTGTTCAGAAAGGGAACACTGGGAAACAGCCTCTGACTTGGGATTGTGTTTATCAAGGGCACAACACCTTTCTTGATGTCTTCACCCTAATCCAGACTTCATGTTCAAAGAAAACTCAGGGTAAAGTTTACAAAAGCAATGTTGTCCTGACTCCTCTCTGCAATCTATAATCATCAGGTGGATCAGTGCTAAAAGTTTTTGCAAACCCTATATTTCCAGCTAGGAGCACAGGAAGAATCCTCCTCACCTTGCTGAGCACAAGCTCTGGAGCCCCAGCCTAATAATGTAAATGTCAGTGGCTGAACCTCCAGCTGGCCTTTATGGATCTCTCTGGCACAGCAATGCACTGCCAAGATTGCAAAATATTAAATAAGGCGTTAGAGTCAAAAGAACAAAATTACACATCCAAAGACTGTTTTCCAATACCCTCAGGGCTTGGCTTTGCCTGTCTGTGACGTAAACGGGTATGGATTTACAGCAAATCTGCCCCAGCACAGGCGCCAGCACTGGCAGGGAACAGGAGGTGCCTCCTGCTCTGTCCTGCATCTCCAGCCTCCCACAGGTGAGTGCACACCCACAAACCTCAGCCTTATGCCAGGTGTGCTGCTGCACTGCCCTGGCCAATACCAGGTTCCTGGTGATGCTCAGAGACTCCCCCAGCTCTCTCCTGCTTCAAACAGCAGGCTTTCAGGGTTCAGAGTTCCCCACACAGCCTGAGGCAGAGGAGGGTAATGGATGAAGGGCCCCAGTACTAGGCTACTGCTTTCCCCATAAGTCCACTCCATTCTGCCACAGGAATAGCCAGGAAGCTGGAGCAGGAGGCTCCAGTCAGTGCCTTGGTACATCTGCTGGCACTGGAGCAACTTTGCAAGACTGAGCTTCACAGACCTGAGATCTGCCAGAAGTGAAATAAGGAGACATCCTGGAGAGCAGACAGAAAAACAGAGCAGAGAAGTACAGATCCTGAGATACTGCAGATATAGAAAACCAATTCTTTGTTTACAAGGGAAAAGAGACAAGGCTTTTAAGATAATGCTGATGGGGCAACAACTCTCAAACTGGGATGAGGCTGCAGGTTAGAAAGAGGCATTCACATGTACACACAAGCACTGACAATTGAGAGAGCCTGTAAGTGTATTACTGGAGAACATGAGAATCAACACAGGAAAGAGCCTAGGAAATTCAAACCACCAGTGCCACACAATGGGCTGAATGCATCCTGAGAAGCAAAGTAAATGCTCTGCAGCTACACAAGAGAGACGTGGCACCCAAGGCATTGGGAGCAACCATTAGGATCACTCAGCTTTCAAGGCTTTTTAGGAGCTATTTTTGCCAGTCTATGCAGTTATTCCACAGGATGTTCAGTCCCCACTCTGCCCCAAAGAGGCTCATCCTTTTCTCTTTGCATAATCTCTCCATTTGTTCGAGGGGGAATTTGGAGGGCTGGATCACACAGCCATCAGGAGGGCAGGAATCCAATCCCAGCCTCAGATCTTCAGCCAGCTCCTTGCAGCAGCAGAGACCAAGAACACCTTAGAGGCAGATCGCCAATCTCATCCCAGGGGATGAGGGCAGGAGGGAGTTGTGCTCCTCTGTACACCAGCTGCATCAGCCCTGCAACTGCTGCTGCTGCAGCACTGCCCCACCAGTCCTGCCCTACAACCCTGCTATTCATAGGAACCCCTCTGACACACTGTCACAGTGGGAACATGAAACCATTATCCATCAGAATCCTTGCAGAGAGCTGGGAGCTCCCTCCCCTGGCGCTGCAGCCTCCCAGGCCAGCACCAGCTCAGTGTCAGGGACTCCAGCAGTCTCTTGGGGCCAGAGGAGTCCTTTGTTGGGGTGCAAAAAGGCAAATCCATGCCTACAGCAAAGTATTCCAGCCTCAAAGGGCTTGATCCTCACTGGGAGTGGGAGGTGGAGGCAGTGCTCACTAAAGCTGGGTCAGATCTGGTACATTGCAAAGGAAACCATCTCTTCTTCAGCAGGGGAGGGATGTTTGTAAAGTGTGACTGAGAAATGACAACCGCAGGGGGTCCTGCCACCTTCAAACTCCAATGGTTCCCAACACACCAGCTGGGATCAAAGCGCCAACATCTCTATGCTGTTAGTGAGGAACATGGCAGATCAATTCCATGTTTGCAAAAACATATTTAAAGCACAACTATTTCACCACTTATTACCCCTACATCTGTCTTTAACCATGATCCCTTGACACTCCTGGTCTTTAGATCAGAGGATTTTACCTGAAGCTGCCACAAAATTGCCATTTCACATCCCAACCTCTGTTTCCTCTCCTATGCCCCCAAGGGTCCATACAGCTTCCCAAGCAGCACTTGCACCTTGGCAAGGTGCGAGGGTGTAGACAGAGGGAAAGGTGTGGGGGGCCAGAGAGACAAAAGGAGTCCCTGGGAGCACCAGTCATCAAGGATTGAGGAAGTACTGTCCCAGTGGCTGGAACCCCACAGGGCTACACAGTGCCAGGGGCACCATCCCAGCAAGAAAAGGTCTATCTGATACATTACATCAGAGATCTCCCCACCTCAGAGATCCTTGCCCCACATGTTGCTGTCTCTTAGAAGGGTGGTACCTCAACCTGAAAATCTCAGGAACTTCTGCTCTCAGAGGTACAAGGGCAGCAGCTTTAAGACAAGTGAAGAATTTACAAAAGGCAGCACAGACATCAAGTACAAAGCCCAGGGCTGTCTGTGGCAGTCAGAGCTCTGGGCTGCTGCAGAACAGCTGCACTACAGCTTGAGCTCTGCTCACAGGAGAAGAACCTGTGGGTGAAGAGCTCCTTCTGGAGTAGGCATGGCTGTTTCCAGTCCACCTGTCACAGCTCCAAACTGGTGCTGCAGGTCTTACATCAACTAAGGGAACTCATATGGTTTGAAGGGAGGGAAAGATTTTAGTAACCTTAATAACAGTGTGCCACGAGTCAAGGGCTCCCAATGATGTTAAGAGTGAGGAAAATCCAGTGATGGGTTGGACTAGATGATCTCCAGAGGGCACTTACTACTCTAACAATTCTGTCATAGTGGCAGGATACTGGGATAGGAGGCCCAAGCTTCCCTGGACAGAGGCAGCACCTGTCCTTGACTCAAGGAGGCACGAAAGCAGCTCCCAGGATTGCATGCAATACAGCTTGGGAATTTCAAGGAGGGTAAGGGTATATGGGTCCATGTCTTCCTAACCCTAACTCTTTTCATCTGGCTTCTCCTAAGAACGAATCAGGAACAAACCCAAAGCAGTTTTCTGTCTACCCAGGCAAACTTACTGCAAAGGCTGGTGAAGCTTCACTCTGCAGTCCCATCTCAGCCCCTGTGTGAGCAGCCCTTAGCAACTATCTTGCTGACTATATGTCATCTTAGCTACAGGCTCATATGCAGCTGGTCCTTTTGATTTCTGCCAAGTATCTTTTAGGACTGATTCCTTCACTTACAAAGCCCCCACAAGTGTTTTTGTCACTGGCTCTCACACAAAACTTTTGCTTCCTAAGTAGTCCCTGTTCTCTTCTTACAAGTATTGTTGTACATGGAAACATGTTGACTAGAGGAAAGAAGGTCCCTGCAGCCTTAACACCTGTCCTTTAACTTGAGAGCACCATTTCTGAACAGCACCAAACCTTTCCCAGGCTAACTAGGTCTGAGTAAAACCAGTCCCTCCCTGCGGGGCCAGATGCTGCATTGTGGTGCTAGCCCAGAGAGAAAGCAAGCAACTTCAGCTGTACTGACAATATTCCTAATAGAATAATTAAACCCAAATTATTCAATTAACATTGCAATTGAGTAATTACATTTAAAGCATTGTTGTAATTGAGCAATATTTGTATTGTCCCGGCAATGAGGATAGGCACAGTCGCCTTTCAACAGGCAGGAGGAGACAGATGGTGCTAATAAAGGGTAGAAGATGAATGTGAGGTCACTAGATTAAGTGCTCTTCCTTTTCTTGGCTAGAGAAAGAAGTCAAGCTACTGTGATCCTGTTGCCTTTGAAAGGTCTAAGTAACAGAAATAGAAGAGACTGCAGGATTGCAGGAGTCTGCTTGACCATTAATTGCTTTTTATTGAAAACTCAGAGCCCACTTGGCATTGCATCAGCGAGAGGGCAGCCATGCCCCTGCCCAGACTCCCTTATCTTAATCGAGTTCAGACAGCAGCAGCAAATGGTGAGCTAAGATTTGGGGAGGGATGTCTGCCTCCCTTAGCAACCTGAACGAGCCTAGAGCCTATGTCAGGCCAGAAGTCAGGAGACAGACTAGATCTCAGTAAGACAAAACAGAGAAGAACAAACCAGCAGTCTTAGGCTGCCTCACTTGTGCATCCTGAAACTGCAGGACTGAGACCAGTGGGGGGGTTCCCTGTCAGTGAAGCGCGCTGTTAAATTACCACCCATTCCACCTCCACTTGCACTGCAGCCCAGTTCTGGGGAAGAGTGTCCAGAGTGGCTGCCCCACTATCCACTAACTCTTCTTTCCCTAAAAAGCAGAAGTGCTACTGCAGTGAGTGAAAAATACCAGTGTCTCTGTTTGCCTGTGAGTACAGGAGCTTCAGGTGCTGCATGTTTGTCTTTCCTTTGAGGCTCAGGCTGATGATCAGCCTTGGGAATCCAAGCATGGAGGCTTTCATGGATTAGCCTCTAACCAAACACCAGCTGCACTGACAGCTTCCATGCCTGTATTTGGAGATAGGGGTGTTTTCTGGGAATCCAACTTTGCCTTGTAACCTGACGTTCTGGGAATGGAAAGGTTTACTCTTGGTTAGTGCCTTCTAGTCTGCAAAGTCACTGCAAGCATGATGTGTATCTCCTCTAGCTACTCTGAGCTGAGGTTTTGGCAGCTCTGTTAGAGTACAACAGATCTGCCTCCCTTCCTTCCCCCCAAGCAATTTCAATTTTCTTTCCCACTCCCAGGACTTTCTAAGCAATTTAAACTTGTTTGGCATAGTTTTTTTTCTTTTTATTTAAAGAAAGAGGCAGCTGATGTAGTGTGCTGTTTGCAGCTCCTCTCCCACTCTCAGCAACATCTGAGCTTGGTGGTTAATTACTGTGAGACCTCTCCGCCTCTATCAGTGTTAGCTGGAATGGTGGTTTTTACACCATGCATATCAACAAGTATTTAGATGGAAAATAAACCTACTGATGCTCCCAGTCTTGGGGAGGCTAGTGTGCTGATTCAGGCATCTGAATCCATGTGGATGAGACACATCTTGCTTTGCAAAAGAGCTCTGGTCACCAAGGTCCATACAAGATTCTCCTATGTCCACTGCAAGACAGATCCATAGAAATGAGACTTAGTTTACTCAGTTCACAGCTCTCATTTGAGAGATATTGTCCATACTTGACAAGTTGCCTTAGTTAACTTTTCCCAGGCAGGAAGGACACAAGACCCTCTCCAGGTGGGAGAGGCTTGGTAACACCCCCAGGTTCTCTTCCAGCCTGTGCCTCATGAGGGCACCTCCATCCCCACGCTACCACTTGGGATTGCAGGAAGAGAAAACAGAGGCAGGTCTGTTCCTTTGGGCAGTGTCTTGCTGCAGACCTGTGGCAGAGTAAACCACAGGACTCAGCTCTGGCTCCTTCTCCTTGAAGGAACACCGCAATGCAAGTATGAGAAGGGACAAACACATCCTCGTGACTGGAACGCCACATGATGGTGATGAGTCTGGCTCTGACTCATAGCCCAAGTGATGCTGTAATACACCACCCCTGGCCTGCTCTGCCTACCCGAGCACTGGGGCAGAGCTTTGGCATTCAAGTCCATTCTTACTATAGGATCCCATTTTCCCCACCACAGGAGCAATCCCAAATCTAGGGGGACAGTTATCCCTGCTAACTATAGCAGCATATCTTCTGATAAAGACCCAGCTCTTTCAGGGAATTACCACCAGCATTTCTTCAGTTGTGCTCAAGCTCTGTGTGTGTTTTGGTTTTATCAGGTGTTTGATTAAGAGCAGCTAGCATTAATGTGCTGCAGGAAATCCCAGTGTGCAACTCCAAAAAGCCCAGTCACACACACAGTGGCATCATCATAGGAGCAATCCCAGTAACCTCACTCTTGGCATGTTCCCTTTGAAAGCAGGGACTACATTAACAACAAAAGCTCCAGCATACTGCATATTTTCTGGAAAAGTATATATTTGGGGGTTTCAAAGAAAGGAATCTATCTTGGTAAATGCTGCCCAGGAACTGCCTTGATCATCCTTGTGCTGCACTGCACAGCTGTCATTAACTTACAAATGAATTCCTGTTGTGTCTCATGGATTTCCTCAAACATTATTATTACAGCTTCCAAGGACAAACAATTCTCTTGATTTAAGCCGCTCAGCTGTGGTTTGAGGAGCAATAGCATTGGAAAGCATGTTTTCTCCAAGAAAACAAAAATATTACTTCCAAACAGAAGCACAGGTGCAATTTAAATAAACTCACAGAGCATAAACTTGGGAATTCATAAATAAAGAGAACAAAAATGGGGTTTTCTATTACTTCACTTGTTCTCTTCATTCAGTACCCACATCACAGCAAACAGTTAATCAGCTTCAACTCTCATATACAAGCACTGGTTCAGGGCAACCTTGTGGAATCATTCCAGATGATGAAACCTTTTTCTGCATCCAAGAGATGTCCTACCCCTGGTTTGAAGGTAGCATCTGGCTACACAGTAAGAATAGCTCCAATTCCCTCATTTATCTATTGATCCTAGAGCAAAGGCTTGTGGTGGGGTTTTTGTTTTGTTTTGGTTTGGTTTTTTTTTGTGTAGGTGCTTTTTTTCCCCCCATTTGTTTGGGGTTTTTAATAAACATGGGCTGCTCTAAACAGGGAGAAGATAGAGGCAAGGAGGCATATGCCTGTAGGCCTAAAACTGAATGTGACATCCACTGTTCCAACTCAGGGCACAGCAATCTGTCACCCAAGCGCTGCACATTCTAACTCTGCTTACCCAGAAATAGGTGCAGCAAGGACAACAGAGACTCAGGCTGCTGGGAACATTAGAGAGAGTTCATGAACTTCCCACTCCTCCTACTCCACTTCCCCTTTCATCCACTGTTGATAGGAGTAATTAGCAAGTACCACCTTGGGCTGACCCCTAGAGCAAGACAGGGTTCACAGCTCAATAGATCTATGTGACCTCAGCACTCAGGCCCTCTTGGAAACCTCATAGCTATTCCAGGCACAGTCCCCTTCCCACAGTTCTTTTTAGCACAGACTTTCTAGTGCTGGTGACATTCATTTGCCCTAAGCACAGGGCAGTTGTCTGCTCTGACCTTCCCCCTCAACACAGTCATTTTAAAGAAATTTTGATAATGTCTTTCTTCTCTCAGTTGTATTTTTGCCCAATACACATCACTCCCTCACTTTCACTATCTCACTCCATCCCCACACCACCTGTTGTTCTCTGCCTTACAACACAGCTACAGTCCTACCTGCTCCCCTACTCCCCAAACCCCCAGGTAGCTCTGCCTACCCCCTCCAGCCTCACTGGTGCTCTCCATATCGATGCTTAGGGCCTTGCCCAGCTCTCCACCACACACAGCAGTGATGGCCTGAAACACCTTCACCCACACTAGTCCCTGGCCCCCAAGCAGCTCCCCAGATACACCATCATCCAGTTCTGGCAGAAAGTTACTAAACGCAAATCATGATGCAAGTTGCACTTGGGGCCAGGTTGTCATTTTCAGTGTTTTCCTGTGACCTCCTATAGCTCCTCCCAGCATCCCAGGCACTCCCCAAAGCTCGTTACAGTTCCTACAGTTGCTGCTGACCAAGAGCCATATACCAGCTAACCCACACTGACATTCCAGCCTTCAAACACTGCCCACAACCCAGAACAAAGCCAGAAACATTTCTCACCTTGTCAGAGTTTCCCACGTATGGCCAATGGCAAATTGCCTCTTGAATCTCCCAGCACAGAGTCCAAAAACCAAGATGAATCACGCATCTTTCATCTACCTTGCTGCTTCCTATATAGCACTCATGCAACTTTCCCCCTCTCTATTCTTCATCCTGGGAGCACCATGAACATAGCACATGCTACCCTTACTTGCCTACTTTCTCTCAGTGCTGCTCCTCACCATTTATCTCTTCCTGGGCGGAGTCTTCTGGCCCCCTTTGACTGGGATCTGCTCAGGTGAGAGTAGGTACAGCTGACTATCCCAGGTGAAGCCAATCCCTCATTACCCCCTTTGGCAGTTTGCCACAGTGTCACCCAATGGTGCATACAGTTCCTAATCTGCCACTGCTTAGCAAATGTCTGTCTTGCCCATGTCATTTTACCAGTTAACAAAATCAGCTGTGTCCATCTCCATTCCTATCCTGTTCCTTTTTACACAGTTTTCCAATATGAAAAGAATTTTCCAGAAGAGATGTATGGAGTTTTTTTCTCTCTGCTGAGCAGCTGCAGGAGACAGGTTGCCAATAGAATCATAGAATTCTTTCAGTAAATACAACCTAGCTGTCCTGACAGGCTCTGCTGTGTTGTGATACAATCAAGTTAAAATGGCATGGATTTAAAAAATATGTTGATCAGCATCAGAAGCGAGCTGTCAGGCTGCTGGGATCCACGAAGGAGGCGCCCAATTAAAGGGAGATGGTCTCTAAGGATTGTAGGTGGACAGTATCTGCCATCATTCTGGCAACTTTCTATGATCTTCTCTTTAGAAATGAGTGTGTGAAGGCAGAGAAAAAAGATGAAAGGGAGACCTTGAGATGAGAAAGCCCAAAATGATGAAAGATTTCAACAGATTGAGAGAAGTACTCCAAAACCAAAGGCACTCCCATGTTGCCTGTATCACTGCTTCCCTGGAGCTGATTTCAAGAACATCAAGTACTCATCTGAGACATGGGAACACACATCAGGGAGCAGAAACTTTTCAGGCCGTGGGAAAGGCCAAAAAATGCTGAATGATTCTGGCTTTTCCTGAATTGGTTAGTTTCTTCATAACCAGAATTTGCACCAGGGACCTGTGGGACTGGTTATGTTTGAAGCAAAGACTGAAGGGGCTCCTCCACAGTTCTGTCAACACCTCTCACACAGCCCTGCCTGGAGTTCCCTCCCCATCCACACAGGCTGGACACACAGCAAGGAAGGACACAGCGCCTCAACCAGCACTGAGCTGAGTGAGGGAGATGGATCACACACTTCACCCACATTTGGTACAGCCAATAAGGATCAGATATGTCAACTGAAATCTATCGGGAAACTCCAGTGAGAAATGTCCTAATGTGAGAACAACAGAAGAAAGGGTTAGGTGTGTGGACAAAGGGGAACATGAAGAGAGCTGAAACTCAGAGAGCAAGATGGGCCATGTACTTCAGCACACCACCACAGCTCTGAGAGAAGGCAGGAACAAGTCAAAATGGGGATGGTGGCTCTGCAGCCCCAACTGGAGGACAGAATGCACGAACAAGGAGAGATGACAACCTGCATGTTATTGGGATACTATTGCAAACAAGCCTCTATCTCATTTCCACATCCACAGTACCCTCTACTTAACTGCAATACATTTAATCAAGTTGTTTCTTAGGGAACCAAATAAAGCTTGATGATGCTTAATGGCTGGTTTGTTTAACTGGGCTCATAATTTTGATTAATTAAGATGCTTGCAGGTGTTGGAGTGGTACTTAGGCAACAGCCTCCATGTTCAGAGGCAAAGGGGGTTCTATATCCTCTTCTAAAGGATTTCTGCCAGTGCTACTTCAGCAGAGCAAAGCTGTCCTGAAGCCCTTGTGAAAAAGGAAACTCTTATAGCTGTCACTAGCCCTCAGATTTCTGGGAAGTTTGACAACCTCCATATCCTTTTGATCAATTTCCTCTTGCGATGATATATGGAAAAAAACCCAAACCTCTAAACTCAATCTTTGCCTAGAGCAACCTCTGTGTCCTTGATAGGAAGAAAGTAAGAATGTGAGAGGGTCTCCAGGTGATGATGGTGCATTCGAGTATGGCCCTGACCAGCACAGCAAACTGCCCACCACCAGAACAGTGTTTCTACTCTACGGGAATGTCCACTGGAGCAGTGGAACACACAAAGCCTGGCTGCCTCTGAGTTTGTCACATGTCCATATATCCTCACACTGTGATTTCAGCTTCCGCCTGCCAGCAAATCTCCTTTCCCTTTCCTGCTGTGTCACCAGCTTGCCATCTTCCCTTCATGGAGTGGTGTGGATGGTCTACAGTATCGTGGAGTATGGGTGCACCGAGTGAGTGGCCAGCAGGTACAAGAAATCACATTAGAACTTCCCCCTTAGGCAGTACAAATTTGTATTTCCCTTTTCTATTCAGCACCCGACTTTCTTATAAAACACACCACAGGTTTTTGTCTCTTGAATGCTGATAAAATGCCCCCAGGTTAAAAAATATTTGGAGAGAAATTGTGATACGGATACCAGTGTGGCATATGCTCATTTCCATAAGAAATTAAAACAGGGGAGAGAGGCACAATGAGCCAAAATCATCCTTGTTTTCAGTATCAAACACTGACATTAAATTAAGCAGAGCTTGATTAGTAAATTACTACTGCCAACTATAAAAGCAACATAACCTTGTGGATAGAACACTGAAATAGGGCTTAGAAGAGCAGAGTTGTACTCTGCTTTGCCATGGATGTACTGAATTAATTTGGACAAATGTTACCTTCAGATGTGTATAAATATCAGCCAATCTTCCACTTTTGTATAAGAAATGCAAAAACGAAGCAGCATATTGTCTAGGGACCACAAAGATAACCTTTTTCCAAGAAACAGCTTGTTTGGCAAGCACGGGAGGGAAAAACTGAGTCAGGAGGAATGATCTCAGCCTTTTTGTACATCGACATTGTTCCCCTCAACCACAGCTTTGGAATAAGAGACATTCAAATGTAATTTATGGAAAACACAAATTGGAGTAGCTCCTGAGTGTTATCAGCATATTTAATAGCTTGTGATGAATCATAACTGAGGCATCTGTTTTCCAGTGCATTAAGGCTAAAGCAGAAGTTGATTAGAATTATTCTGACCCAAGCAATGGGTGCACTTTTCAGGGAAATGGTTGAAATGTCCAGACACCAGCTTAATTTTTCCTAGAGTTATAATGTATTGTATTAGAAAGATACTGTGAATTCTGAAAATTCCTGACAAAACAGAAAATACACCTTTAAATTCACTATTAGTGTCTTCAACCCATCATGGAATATCCATCTCCTCATTACAGACTGCCACAAGTTTAGCTGCATGGGTGCTGTCTGCAACCTAGATGGTCAATTATCTTCCTCTACTTCTACACCAGAAGAATCCAGGACTCGGAACTATTTTGCTCCAAAAGTGCTTTCAAGGTTTTGGTTAAATGTACCATTATCATGCCAGGGCCTCCTTGTCCTCTCCACTTTGATCACTGAGCAAGTTCCCTTGTTTCCTGCAGGACTAACAATGTTAAAAGAATATATTTGTCCAGCAGCTGGTGAGAGAAATATCTTGGTTACCCATTTCTGTAGCTCTAGATTGGACCTGTAGGCCAAAGAACACATTTTGCAGCATTTCAGCCCTTTGAGTAATACTTTGTTATGCAAAGTTTCTCTTATCTCAACTTTTAGGAGGTCTCTCGGGATATAATATAGAGAAGGCAGAGTCAAAGTAACTGGAACTGTTCCTTAGAACATAGTGTTTTATTAATCAAGAAAGATCAGAAAAATAGCTGGAGGGACAGCAGGTGAATAGAAGACACTGAACCATACATTGTCAAAAATTGTTCAAAAGAGCTGAGATGTTCAACCATCCAGCTGTAGCTGGTTAACTTGTTCTGCCAATGTAAAGGAGCCTCAGATGTGAACATGGATCCCCGAAGAGCTTAGATCTTCTCACCAAAGGTAAAAGGAGATTCTGAACTGGCCCCAGTCACAGCACCAGAGACCAAACAAGGATATTAACACTTGCAAGTCTTGAAACAGTGCCTAAGCACCAGACTCACTGACCAGAGATTCACTGTGCTACTTCTCAGCCATAACCACACAAAGGGCTTTCTCTGGTTTACAGACCTGTAATCTCCTACTTTCTGATTCACAGAGCCTGAAGCAGACTGAAGGAACCAGAAAGTTAACCAGAGCAGCACAAGAGCCAGACAGCATCAGCTTTTAGTACCTGTGGGTGCTGTGTTCTTCCTGACTTATTTCCCCAGAGATACTCCCCCTGGACTGTTCAAAGGAAACAATCTACTATTTCATGACAAGTTTGGTTTCAAGAAGACTTCACACTAGAAGATTATTTTTGCAAACTTTCTCTGTCTCTCTACCCATCAGCAAAATTTATGAAATCAAACTTCCTTGATACTCTCAAGGTGACTTCCAAGATCTCCTCTTCAGAGAGAAAACGAGCTCTACCCTCCTTGCTGTTGACAGGGTAGGGGAGATGCAGCAGAAGCTTCCTGTAAAAGAGGACAGAGTGAATTTCAATGTCTCAGACCACCTGAGCAATTGAGATTTCATTGCAAGTTACTCCTGCAATTCTCCAGTCAGTATCCCAGAGAATGTTCAAGTATATCTTGTTCTCATGCCAGGTTGTGGGGTTCCTGCAATGGTCCCTGAAATATTTCCAAAACTTTTCCTTCCTTTTGGCTGTGGCTATGACAGTGATTTCCAATGATGCATTGCAGGCTTTCTCCACTGCTCTTGCTTTTGCAGTGCTGCATAAATGTAGGGCAAGGAGGAGCTGCACTGATAATGCACTGTAAAGCACAGTCCAGGTATGGGAATGGACTTACACTGATGAAGTTGCTGGGATTTTATCCTACATTGAAGATTAATTCAGTGATCCTCCTCTGCCTGTGGCTCAGCTACATAATACAAATAAAGAAAGAGTGGGTCTTGGACTCAGGAACTATTCCACAGTCCATCAGTATGTCAGACAGAACTTTCCCTGGAATGGCTGACAGACCTTCTGGTTTTTGTCTTCCCAGGGATGTCTCAGTCGAGACTTACTGAACTCTTCCCACTGATAACAGTTCCAACTTACTTGCTCATGCAGAGTCTGAACTCTTTTTCCTCTTATCCCACGATTAGATACTAACAATATGAATGATGGTCCAGTCTTAGACCCTCATTCTACAGACAGTGCAAAGAGAATACAGAACACTGGGGAATCAAGAGATCTGTCCAGGCAACCTCTGTAGAGCCCAACAAAATAACATGGTAGCAATAGACGAGGAAGCAGCCACAGGACTACAGAGTTGGGAGCAGTTCCTTTGAGTCTTCCTACCCATCTGAACAAGACCAGTGTTTTCCAGCATGTAGAACCTGAAATCCTAGTTGTTCCTCTCATACTGAGAAGACTTGCACTTATAATTGTGAAAGCAGCACTGGTTCAGGCTGTACCCAAGCGACCATTAGATTTACGGCAAACAGTTTATTTGCCAGGCTTGTGACTAGAGACAGCTGGGTACTGAGAAGATAATGGCAGATCTGAGTCACCAAAAAGATAGAATTGCAAAAGAAAAAGGATGCTGAGGTTTTCCTACATCTGCAGTATTGCATTAAGCTACCTTTTTTACTGCCTATAGGTTCTGCAAGTCATTAGTTGAACATTTATTCCTCCTGATTTCCCATTTCAGAGCTAGCACTTCCAAACATTCTTCTGCTTCTGTTGCATCTGTGGGTCAAAACCAAGCACGAGGTAACTGACTTTGCCTGGTTTTGGCTGTGAGAAAAATGGCTTTTTGTCTACTAGAGACAGAATTAATTTTGGCCTTAATCCATGGCCTGCACCTTGAACTTATTTGCAGAAAGTTATTCACATATAGATCTTCCCACATCCCATTCAGTGCAGCAAGTCAGCCCAGAGGATTAAGCTTTCTTATGAAAGCATTCTTTGTGAAAAAGGATTTCAAGCAAAACAGACACGGGAATTATCTGGAAATCTCAGGCAGGCCAATTGCATGCTGAGGGAAAGACGGAGGAAGACTGGGAAGTCCAAGAGTCAGTGGATTATCTTTGTAGGTTTGAAATAGCCCTATAAAAAAGGAACTCAAAGGACATCTCTTTAGGGAAACCTTGTAACATTTCCATCTCTGCACCCATGCCTGGAAATGTCCATAAGTTGGCTTTCAGCTTCTGAAAATATATCTGCACATTTTTTACCATCTTCAGTAATATATTAGTACAAATTACTATTTAGAAGTACTAGACAAGAAGTCCTTCAAGAACCTGGGCAGCTTTCTCCCGGATGTTTTGGGCCCTTGAAGTCTTGTTTAAGTAGCCAAAATCTGTCTTAAAGCTGTTTTTTACTAGACATTATCACAGATTCAAAGCCAGCACACTGCACACCTACAGATGGACTACGGTTGGCTTTGTCTGTATCTATTTCTCATGTGCAAATAGTAATCTGATCTTCATCTTTAACTTCACTTTCCGCACAGCCTTCAGTTGAAGGCTTGGTTTAACCTAATTTCAAACAAGATATTGACTGTATTTCAATCAATTGTGTTACACTTACTTTTTGGGAGTTCGAAGGTCAAGAACCTTGTCCTGGATATCTAATGTGATGTCCGAGTACTTTGTTTCTGGCAGCTTGATTTTAATCTGAAATGATGGGCAGATGCAAAGCTGTGATTACATGTGTAGCCCTATAAGCCATAAAAGATCTCATCTTCATGAATATTTTGATGCTAGAGTCAAAGAGCAACATTTTGAGTAGGTGATTTGTATCAGACAAAATATGATGGTCATAACCATTGCTTTCAGTATCTTAGTGATGTGTATTGACATCCTATTTTCTTAAAAATCCTGAGCTGCTAATGTACTTGAGAGATATTCTATATCCAGCAAAAACCTCTGGCTTTGTGTATTGAAAGGACAGTTTGCTTCTACTAGATGAATAACACAGCAGCTCCACTCATCCTAAAGTTCAGAAACCAGGGAGGTCTTTGATTATATAATGATGGGACGGGACCTGATACCTGTAACTTTGAAGACTGTCAGCATTGTAGCATTCTGCTAACTCATACCTTGTGAAAAGTGCAGGCAGATGAAAACAATCTCCTTCCCAGCCCCTCTCCCCTCCAAAACTGTATCCAAGGTGAAACTTCTTCTTAGAGCTACATTTTATTTCCCTTAAGTTCATATGTGGCACATGCATTTGCACAGATTCCCTTGAGTACACTTGCTCCTTGAGGAGATACACAGGTTCCTCAGGTTAGCAAGTGTAAATATCATCTACAAATGCTTGAAGAACTACAATAAAATGCTACAGGAGGCCAAAGGACTCCAGTACAGTTTGCTGTTTACCTTCCATCCCTCAAGCAGTTAGGAAGATGGAAAAGGGCAGAGAAAAAGCACAAAGAAGGGATTGGCGATCCAGGCTCAGCTTACCACTATATCCTCACAGCAGGCAGTGGAGGGGTCTTTCCCACTCATCCCAAAGAAGACATCCTCTGTTCCCACACATTGTTTGAATAAAATCTCATACCTGAAGAAGAGAAGTCATTGCTTAAGAACATCAGAGAAGGGGCAGGAGACTAAAGGAGGTTGGAATTCCCAGAGGACTGTAAATATCCTCATCATGTTGTCTCTCCTCCTTTTCAGTCTCCCTTCAAGGCTTCAGTCCATCTGCACTGGGTTTCTGTTCAGTCATGGCTGAGGTAGGTAGAAGACAGGCGAATATCCTTCACTGCACCTTCCAAGGCACTCACCATTCTGCCTCTATTTCACTAACCCGGCTTTGTGGGATCAGGAAATGCATCCTAAGTGAATATGACACTTATCAACTAGTCAAACACCACAAACTCTTGGGAAATGGATTTGAAAAGGGGGATGTCACAATTACACATGTTCTGTTCTGTCCTTCAACATATTCTTGCAGCCTGAACATAACACTCTTTAGTAAGATTGCAATTATTTTGCATTCAGCCAACATTTATTTTCTTCTCCTTCACATCTACAAAATGTACAATCACATACTCCCTTGCTCTTGATAATTAATGAATGAGAAAATACAAACTAAATTTGTATTTATAACATATGTTACTCCTACTAAATTCAGCAAAATAAGTGGGGTGGATCACTTGTCTAAGCTGTTAGAAAGAATGTATGGAAAGTCTGCAGTGGGCATCTGCATATGTAATGATTCCTAAGTCAATGACAAATGTGTCTAATAGCTCTGGATGCACCTCTGTAGCCATCTGTTTTCCTTGTGGGACTTTTTCCTTGCTTCATTTGATGAACTGTTATAAAGACTTACACTCTCTCTTATTCTGTGCAACATGAGTCACAACTGTTTGAGAGTAGAGAAGCACTGCAGAGGGGAAGAGTCACAAAATGGCATAGGAAAAGCTTGTGTTGTGCTCACAATACAAAGAGGTGTGAGGTCACCTCGCAGGTGACCATCTCAAAAATAGCTGGGTGTGAGGGTGGATGCCAATTCATTTTCAGAAATTCTGTGTCCAAGTTCAGAGTGGTCTCAGTCCTGTGTCTAGATCAGGAAACTGAACCCCTCACATCATGATTTATGCAAAGACAAAAATGAAGGTTTCGGATTACAAACCAGTGTACAATGTGCAGCTTCATGGGCTACAGTCCATGTGCTCCAGCATTATACACAACAGGATATGGCATTGGAACACAGTGATTAGAAATTCAAAAGCTGCTTTATGGCTTGACCCTGAGGGCTTTCTGACCTCTACAAACTACATATAACAGGCCTGAATGTACCCATTTCAAGAACATTTTTGTTATTGTTTTTCTACGAGCAAGAGAAAAACCTCTGGTTTTAGATTGTCCCTTTGAGAGACCAAGATGACAAGATTTAAAAGCTCAAAACTGCCTACATATAGCTTTCCTTCCTGAAGTACTATTTGTCTCTAAAGAGCTTAAATCTTTGAAATGCAAATATAAGTTGGAGTACTTTATGAATTTATGAGTATGAAAAAATGGATGCATCTTGGTTGAAGCAGGAAAAAACAGGTATTTCACATAAATCGCATATTTTAAAGCTAGTAAATCATTTTGCTGACCTACTTCCTCTTCTAATCCCACTTTATACAAGTAACTAATGCTGCACATAAACTTATGACGGGAAAAATCAACACCATGTTTCTGTTATGAGATCAGAAGGTTTCAAGAGAAGGGTTAAAACCACTCCTCACATGTTGCTTTAGATGCAACATGGATATCCTTCTTTTATTCTTCCACAACACAAGCTTTTCAGAAGGCTGTTTCACTCCAGTGCAGTGGAAGCTGTTTAAATCTCATTAAATTTAATGCTATGTAAAGCCCATGCAGGCAGTCTCAACTCACTTACTCTGGCTGTTCTCTAGGGTCCCAGGTATCATCAAATTCAGATCCTTCTGGGACCTCCTCTGTATTCCAAATAGTTTTTCTGTTTTCAGATTTCACTTGAAAAGTATCTGTAAGGGATAAGAAAAATCCCACTATCACCTTTTGAAACGTCTCTGTTCCTCTAGGTTTGCTGAAAACTTAGAATATTGTTCTAGAATTTAAAAAGAAGAAAAAGGAAAAAAAAACATTTCTACAGCCTAGAAAATATTTCTAGGCTTTAGAAAAATCTTTGCAATAAAAGCATTCTACGTAATTACAGACTCCTTTACCTCAGTTTCTTATGAATGAGGATTTGCAGAGGCAGGATGTCTTCCTTTCACTTAAATCTCCTTTACACAACCTCTACATCCAGGAAATCCTTCTTTCAGGCACAAAATACCTAGTGCTTCAGAATGGGCAAAGTGTAGAAGGATGAAATACTAATCTTGCCCAAGCCACCTGACATTAGATTTTTCGGTGAGCAGAGATTCACAAGAGGACTTCCTCCTCACACAGAAATCCAGTTCTTCCCACTAATTATTGGGCACAGTCCAGACAAGATGCTGAAGAAAGTTTACGTGCAGAAGAGTATGGTTTATGCCTGTTCTGCATGGAAAAATATTTTTTCTACTAAGCTGGTAATTCTAAAACTTTAAGGTTTTCAGAGCAGAATCTCTGGTTATTGTTGGAATCCCAAGCAAAAATAATCTGTTCTATTTGCCACAGTTCCTTTCCTGCTACACTCATCCTGGTCCCTGTTGGTCTTTCTTAGGGCTCATAACAAAGCTGCCCAAGCATTAACTTCAGGAAGAACTTTACATTAACTTTGCCAAGACTTAGCCCAAACTGTTATCCTTTCTTTCCTGAGTACAATTCACAGTGTTAACACAACATAGGAACCCTGAAGGTATTTGTTCTCATTGTCTGAGAGTCTGCCTTTCTACCTGATGTCAGAACACCTGAAGCCAGGTAAAGTATGTAATTTTCTTGGGCTTCCAGGCAGTGAAATAGGTGTCGGAAGGAGAATAACTGAACTATGTCTCTCAGTCTGTGAGGGCAGCATTGAACAAAGCTTCTGTTTCTCCCTATGCATGGTCTGAATAAGTTTGTGAAACTTTTGGGAGAAGGGAATATGATATGACTGCTTTCACAGTAAACTTCATAGCTCTTCCTCCTCATAGGCTTAGGCTCAGTTCCACACAGTTTA
Source organism: Sclerurus mexicanus (assembly GCA_013396755.1). Classification (NCBI taxonomy): domain Eukaryota; kingdom Metazoa; phylum Chordata; class Aves; order Passeriformes; family Furnariidae; genus Sclerurus; species Sclerurus mexicanus. The sequence continues at coordinate 2,868 of VWZF01002944.1, read as the reverse complement.
CTGCATGAAGATCCTTGCAGGTGAGTGCTTAGAAGTCCATCTTCCTTGTTTGTTCTAAATGAGCATTAACAATTCCGTGAGAATATTTCTATGGAGCTTTTGCTGCTCAGTCATGATCCCTGCAGCCCCTGACCTGGCTGTGCTCTGCACTGTTATCATCTCCACTGGAGTTACCCTTTCTGCTTCTCTTTGCATATTTTACAGTTAAGCTTTCACAAAAAGAATAATTTTACAGTGTAATTGTAAAACTGTAATGCAAAGTCCATCTCAAAGGTGGATGACCACTCTTTTATTGAAGCAAACCCTTCAGTGGTAACTTACTACACCTGCTAAAATCTGCTGGTTTGGGACTGAATGCTAAAACACACAAACACTCCTCCTTACCAGTGGTCTCTTTCTTTACAGGTCCAATACTCCCAGGAGTCATGGCACCAACAGAGGAGTGTGACTGCAGAAAAGGCACATGGATCAACCAAGTCTGATAGACCCAAGTTCAGTTACAACCATAACGTCAGTAAATATAAAACGCTGTCTGAGGTCAGACAAACCTCTGCCAGAATCCAAAAAACGTTATCCAACAGTTTCATGACTGAATCACTGACTATTTTTTCTTCACTCTCACACAGCAGAAAGTGACCTTGACATGCTGGGCTTAAGCAGGACTCCCAGAAGCCCAGTAATACAGACAGATGTGCTTTTTGAGTTTTAGTTTCCATGGCATTTTGGCAAAATTTCCATGCTTTGCCTGCCATGAAAATACTAAAGGAAACCAAGGGTTCTACATGAAAACCCCATCCCAGCATTTGGATTCCTTTTGACAGTAGAGATCATATGAGGCAACAGCATTTTCCTCTAATTATGACTCAATTTAGTGCTAATAGGCCAATGTGAGGCATTTCTCTGTATATGAAGATTCCTTGGTTCGATAAAAGTGCCTCATATGCACAGAGCATTAAATTAAATCAAAATAAAGATTTCAATTTACCCAGATTGACTCAGACTTAATTGACATCCCTCGTGGCAATTTTCCATTTCTGTCTCTGAAGTGCCATTCATTTTATTAATAAGATGTAAACAAATTCTTTTAGAATCAGGATGTTTACTGCAGAGATGTACAGCAATAATGGTAGTTTTAAAAGCCAGGCATTAAACAGCTGGAGGGTAGTTGGAGTGCAAAGGACAACATCTATACTCTACTGAATGGAAATTTCAAGGGATATGCAGCCCTTTTATCCCAAATATTACTCCCATTGCCACTACTGAGGCACAACTGCTGGGCCAGCCAGCTGGCTCTTTGTTGAGGAGTGATTTGGAGGAACACTGAGGCACTTGCCATTTTTGTCACCCATGACATAACATGACTTGTTCAAAATGCCAAGAAACTTGGCAGAGTTTTGAGCCTTCACAGAGGCCTTCTACATCATTGGCACCTGTGGGGCTTCTGGGAATATTTCTCCCCAGCATATAGGCAAGCTGCAGGAACAATGGATTTTTTCCAAAAGCTGGGATTTTCATCTTGTCCTGAGATGAATTGATATAGAAGAATGGACAGAAATTTCTCTCATTATTCATTCAGATTATTCATCTTAAAATTATTATTCACCTTTTCCTATTCTACAACTACTGAAATATCTATTGTACTTTGGTGATCATTATCTCTGCAGTTCTTCAATGCCTGACAAACACAATTAGTACACTCTGTAGCCTCTGGATATTTTAGTCTTTATTCAGAAGCTGAACAGCAACCTTTTTTACAGCATTTAGCTGTAATTGCATTCATCTCCAGCAGACTTCAGGGAAAAGTAGGGGGGAAAGTCTAAAGTATCTAAAGCTCTTTCAACTACGTGTTCTCATTTCCTTCAGGCTGAAAAACTGAACATCCCTCATATTTTGTGCTCACAATCGGTCCTTGTTTTCCTGGGGCATCTTCCTTATTCTATCTCTCAAGAGCTTCCTACTCTAAAAGTATCTTCTAGATGTTTCAGTCAGTCCAAAACCTTCTAAGGTTTTCATTCTCTTTTTAATCACTCTGGGAAGAGATTTTCTTCTCAGTTAACATGGTCAGAAGCAGCAATTCTTATGAAAGGCTCACCATATCATCATCATCATCCTCTTCTTGAGCATCATGTAGCAGTTTGGCAAGGCACTGCAGAGAAGAGCCCAAGGAAACACTGTCCATATCCATATTCACTGCTCACCTATGCAGGAAAAACCAAAGTGACAGATGAAGAAAGAACCATGTTTTGTATGTCTTGCATGTTTTGTAGAGTCTGCAAAGCACAATTTCCATGCTGTATGTTCTGGAAGGGTAAGTTTAGCCAGATTGTTGCATGTGTGATGACAATACATGTACAGTGGAACACAGAATCACAGAACATACTGAGTTGGAAAGGACCCATCAGGATCACCTCCTGGCCCTGTACAGGGCAGCCCAAGACTCCCACCACGTCCCTGGGGGCGTTGTCCAAAACCCCTTGAGCTGTCGGGTTTGGGGCTGTGACCACTGCCCTGGGGAGCCTGTTCAGTGTCCAACCACCCTCTGAGGGAAGAACCTTTCCCTGCTATCCAACATAAACCTCTCCTGACGCAGCTTCATGCCATTCCTCCGGGTTCTGTGAACCCGCGGGAATCATAACCAACCTCCCCTCTCTGCGCCCAGACTGTGGACTCTTCTACTCTGCTGGCACAGCTCAGGCCTTGCAGCAGACCTCGCGCCACACGTAACCCGGCACAACTCCTCGCAGGATCCCTGCCCACCCACCAGGCTCCGGCCCGGCCCGGCTCCAGCCGCGGCTGAGGGGCAGAGACCCGCGGGCCCGGGGCAGGCGCTGCCGCCGACGGTCCGGAGCCGCCTCACCGCGTCCGCGT